>JALJCO010012393.1:0-389718 GCA_023101725.1 Atherinomorus stipes
GCACCGCGACAGAAACGTCTGTGGGCTGACATTAAGTTAAGCTAAAACTCAATCATGACTATAAATTGATATAATGCAAGGCTGTGTCAGTCCATCAATTATTATAATTACAATGGACTTGAAGTGATGGTATAAACTAAGACAATAGTTTGTATGAAGAATCTTGGTTAACTTAGGTGAAATTACTATTCCCTTCTCTACTTCATCAAACATACATTATGTTGTAAAGAAGTTCTGTAAACTGAAACTATTGTAGTTCATTCTACTTAGTCACTCTGATTAATGAAACTTAATTTTTCTGCTACACTGTACTACACTCAACTTAAAAGTTGAAGTGAATTACACTCAAGTTTTTATCATGCATTACTAATTTTTAGGGCAACCAGTTTCCTCAATTTTTTAAAGTAGATTTAACTTATCCGGGTTTAGAGTGTATTACACATCATAGGGGATAAATTAGTAATTATACTGTATATCCGCTTCTCTAGCACTTGGAACAAGAAGAACTTAATGGATTAGACTGAAAGAAAAAAAAAAAGACTGGCAAGCAAAACCTGCTAAGAACAAGCATGTGACTAACAAATAGAGTGTGATAAAAACCAGGTTTAATCATCTGTGATTTAGAAAGAGGGTGGTGAAGGATGAGAGTGATGGATGAGTAGGGGAAAAGTAAAATAAGGGATGGGTTGTAGTAGGTGAAAAAGTGAGCAGGGTCATAAAGGAAAAAGGCCAGAGGCTATTGCTTAACCATCAAGTGAACAATGATGTGCTACAGCACAAGATGAAATGTGTTGGCACTAACCCAAAGTGTTATCTGCTAGAGCTGTGTGGAGCAGCAAAGTTACATACCATCTGTGAACATGATATGATATGACTCATCTTATGTGCACGTCTTAAGCTGTCTCTTCACTTTGTTCTGGTTTTCTCGTCTTGCACACACACAAACACACCTACATACACACACACACTATACAAGAGACAGGTGTTGAGAGGTGAAATATGCAGGGAAAGGAAGTTTAGATAGTTCCAGCTTTATGCTCTGGACAGTTACAACCAAAAGCTCAACCACAGGGCTGTTTTCACACTGAATGTGTATGTGTAACATCATGTGGAGTTGGACTGACATCTGTGCTCCTTATTGCCCCATCTGTGGGCCTCCTTTAGTCTTTTCATTCTTCCATTATCATGCCTGTTCAAATACTTACCGTATACTGTAGGTGTAAGCCATGAACCTGTAGTACTCATCTGGACAACCAATAATGGGGACAAATGTGCACATTTAAGAAAATTTGTACAGTGTAAAATGCTAGCGTGGAGGAAGACGTGGACAGAAGGACATTTGGATAACAGACTGTCAAGAGTGATAAAAGGCCATATCCCGACAAGAAAAAAAAAATCATACATATATATTATATGAATTAAAGGAAAATTTAAAATAAATCATTCAAGTAAGGGAAAGTATATTTTATAATATTAAAACTATGAAGGGTAACACAGCTCATCTTGTTACAAGGTACAATATTCTGCTTTGAAAGCCTTCATCCTGGCATTCATGTGGATGATACTTTGACATTTGCAACCCACCTCAATATTTTTGCAACAGTCACATCCCCTATGTGGCAACAGCATCACCACCGATACAGTGGCAGCCTTTCCCACCAGGGCAGCAATGAGCCCTGCAAAGATTGCTTTGTAAGGACCTCAACAATGAGTGTGAGGTGTTACTCTGATCTTCAAGCTACTCAGGTACATATCTGAGGTGATCTGATGGGATCTGTGGGGAGTAAAGCCAATCCAAAAAGACTCCAACCGATAACCTATAGACTTCAAAACTGCAACCTTTTCAATTAAAAGAGTCATTTTTGCCCTTAACCCAACTAAACAAACTTGTTTAGAGCCACAGATATTACAGGATCTTTTAAAGAAAGACAACCTATGATACCCCTAATTTTCAAGCTAATGGTGAGAAAATAAGTTCTAAAAAAATGTTACTGGTACTTTTAGTGTTATTATGTTATAAAATTAAATGTAATCATTCCATGAAAAAAACTGCTAAAGCCTACATTTGATACTATATAGGGATGGGTACCTTTCACATTTGAATCGATACGGTACCAACTTTCGATACCTGCGAATCGGCACCGGTACCAAACGGTACCAGTTTTCGGTACTTTTCTGTGTGTTTATATGGCAATAACAGATTTGTTTCTCATTCTCAACATAGAATTTTTTAATAATATATGAAAGCAAAATCCAGCTGTTTCTCTATGATGTCAGAGCGTCTGGTAACAGGGAAACTTAATGGCAAGGCAAGTTATTTTATACAGCACATTTCATGTAGCCTACAGGAAAATTCAAAGTGCTTTAGATAAACCAAGCATTGCAGCGGGGTGTAAAAGGGAAAATAATTAAGAACAAAAAAGTACAAGTATGATTTTAAAATGATAAAAATTTAAAATATTTATGATTAAAAAGAGAGCATAGAGCCGTGCAGATTTGAACTTTAGAGTAAAATCTATGTGTGAATGCAGCTTAGAACAGGTGGGTCTTTAACCTGGATTTAAACAAACTAAGTGTTTCAGCTGATCTGAGACTTTCTGGGAGTTTGTTCCAGACGAAATAATAATAATGACAGACTAATTTAATGAGAAAAAAGATGGAATATTCTTTGACACTAAACTGATTTTGTGGCGGCGTTTTGCGCAGGTCTGGAGGCTGTAATCCTGCTGCAGGGATCAGGTTACTAACTTGATGCAGACAGTTTCTGCCGTGCTGGTTAAACCAGACAAGCTGTTTCAGAGACGCAGACTCTTATTTTTCAGATGGCAGTATGGTGGCTGGTGCACTCGTGTGCGGAAACTCCGCTGTGATGAGGAATTTAATAAAGATGTGGGATGCGACAGAGGGAGGGAGGGAGAGACGTGACATGCGCGTCGCTCCAGAACTGGTTTACTGTCTTGGTTGATGCTGAACTCAGTAAATATTCACATCGTATTAAGTTCGTGAACGGCAGTTTGTGAACCCTGCTGGTTATTATCTGCCCCCGATTACATGTGTTCAGCCGCCGAGGCGCTGACGGACTTCTCCCTCTTTTTTCTGCGGGCTGTGGATGACGCGTCGGGAACGGAACTTTGAAAAGAATATTGTGTTTAATCTGCTGCTTCCTCAGATCAGACGTGTTCCCGCCGCTGGCATCACAAATAATGCAGCGAACTTGATGTTTTAGAGAACTGAAGCAGGAAAGCTTCTGACTGAACACGCGGCCGCTGCTGCTGATGTCATGCTGCGATGCAACGTTCACGTGCGGCACAGAAATAACAAACTCCTCCACTACCTCATATTAAAAAGGATTCATTTAGGTACCGAAACATGGTACCGTTTGATTTTACGTGAATCGGTACCCGGTAGTACCGACGGAGTTCGGTAGGTACCAATAAAAGTACCGATTTCGGTACCCATCCCGAGCGTAGCCGGCCCCTAGGGCGTGTCTACCCCATTGAACTCCTAGCAGGTATAAAAGCAGGTGCATCAGCAGCTGCCCTCATTCCACCAAGCTTCAGCGTAAGACGAAAGAGCGGCAGGGCCCTGTGTAGTGGGTTCTGCCTGTGTTAATATAACTAGGGTTACAATATCCTAACCTTCGTTATATCTCACACAGGCTTCGCCCTGTACTGGACTCTATGGGTACAGTAGGCGAAGCCCGATATATGTACTCCCTTCTGCGGAGAGGCTCCGCACACTGACCACGCCAGCTACCGATTAGGTACGGAAACCCAGTCACCACTTTATCAATCTTAGCCACATATGGAGTGATGACAGATCCAACTTCATCCCAGTTAGCAGCACCTGGCTAGGCTGGGTGAAGTTGGGGCCTAACTTTGCAGGGGTCTCAACCGTGACCACCTGTACACCCCATTGACCGTGTCCGGCAGAGCCCAGTCCAATGCAGGTGCATGACTCTATGTGGGGATCAAGCATAACGAATACTTGACACGCCTTTCCTCTCACAGGTCCTGTGACCCTGCGTTAGGGGTGTAACGATATGGAAATTTCATATCATGGTTATTGTGATCAGAATGATCACGGTAATCATTTTTATCACGGCATCATAGGAATACCCCCAGCATCTTTACAAATATCCAAAATGAGTCTAAATGTCTACTTTGTCCTTTTTAAAGTGGGAAAAATCTCAAGACAACTGTCCACGTGCGTGCCCTTGTTACCTTCCGCCATGCTATCTTAAATTAAACATTGCAAACTGCTACTGTTACTGCTTTCCCAGCCATTGAGCAGTACCATTGGAAGTTTTCAAACTGTTGTAATTACTCACGGTTTTAACGCTAATTAAAATTTGTAACGATATTACTAATCGTTGGCATTTTTATCACAGTTAACCATTTTTCCGGTAATTGTTACATCCCTAGCCGCCATACCTATGTCCTCAACACTCGCACCACTGAACAGAACCCTAGATGACACCACACTTCTTGTGGAGTGCACCCAGACCACAGTCGGCTGCTCTTGACCCACTTGAGTGTAGGCTGAGAAAATATATTCACACAGCCACCTCGCCAAGCGTTTCCTGGACAGGGCTCTGCCAGCCGTCCTGTCACAAACAACTGGTCGGTGTTCCTGACAGTGGCACGCACAGGGCATAGGAGATGCAGTTTCCTCCCTAGAATCCTCATGAGGGGGAGGGTGAAAAGCCTCCAGTTGGATGATTCTGGACCAAAATGAGCTCCTTATGTTCTAGGAACAAAGGAGGAGTTCAGTCTTAGGACGGCACCACTGCGGTCCCCACGAAGGAGTAAACAACTCAGGTGGACTGGCAGGGCACACAGTTCGCTCACTCTCTTGGCTGACGTCAGAACAAGAAACAACACTGTCTTGAGTGACAATGCTCTAAAGGAGGAGTGTTCCAAAGGCTCATAGGGGCTCCTTGTGAGGCCCTCGAACACTAATGGCAACTCCCACTGAGGTATAGAAGTGCTCGCCAGTGGTCGTAGCCTTCTGACTCCCTGCAGGAACCATTTTACCAGAGGGTGGGTGAAGACTGGACCTCTGCTCAACCCTTTGTGGCATGATGAGATGGCTGCAACGTGACCCAACAACTGTGTGAGACAGCCCTCTATAAACCAAAAACTGTAGAAAGGAAAGAATGTCCCCCACTGAACATGTTAGTGGATCTACTTTCCTCTCTTTGCACGGATGCCCCAAGGTGTTTTGGTGTGCATATGGATGAGGCGTGATATGCATTAATATCTCTTCTCTCTGCATCGGCGTGCAACCACATCAGCAAGATAATACACACATACAGAGTTTGAGCCACTTCCTCGAATCACACTTCAGTTATATGGCCACCAGCGCCACCTAGTGGCCAGGTGCTATTGTAACACAAGGGTGGGCGGTCCTGTGGGTTAACAGGCAAACAGACCCACCGTTGCTTTCTTGAATCATGTCCAGGTCTGCTGTACCACTTATGGTTGCAGTCTCCACTCGTCATCCAGGGGGCTGCCCCTGACATGAGTTCGGCCCCCCTGTTCTGAATTCCTGGAACATGGAGGGCTCTCAGAGATAGCATTTTTGCAGTTTATGCAAATGCAGTTCATATGCATTTCAAAAATTGCGAAAAGGGTCTATTAGGAGGCTAATTGTCATTAGCTCCTGTTAGTTTTGAGTTAGCTTGGTTAGCATTTAGCCCAGAGTACATTGGCTGTCAATCATTTGCCCCGAGGTCGCGCTTTGCCCATTTTTGTATTTTCCGAGAGTGATGACACATGCAATGCGGCAAAGATGCTGGGAACGGCCAACTGGCTTCACTTCTAACTTCTCCAAAACCAACCGGTGATGTAGCGGAAGCTTTGTCCCTCTTTGAAGCGGTCTATAGTCCCAACTCACTTTCCACCAGTAGGGACCTAGCAGCAACTTGTTGGCCACTGTTGTCAGTATACAAACATAATAACAGTATAATTTCAAGATACCCAATTTTCTAGCTAATTCATTTGCTGCCCCGATCTCTCTACCGCTGAGAAGGCAAACCAGCTGCAGTGGCTAGAACAACATTAGCCAAAGGAAGTTATAAATGTTTGAGGCCCTTATAGTAATTAATCAAAGTAAATTACTATCAGATATTTCAGAGTGCAGAATCTGCTGCTATTGGTGTAGAGATGAACATCAATTCTGAAGTGGTCAGCTGCAGTTTGATGGCAAGCTGCTTGTATTCAAAGGTCATAAACACCTTTCCAGTATGATCTTATGGCCCGTTTCCACCAGCAGGTCCGGGTAGGGATGGATCGGGTTGATCTGCATTTTAAATTTTTTTTTTGCATTTCCACAAGCAAAAACTAGGACGGGTACCCTTATATCTGACCTGACCCATCCCACTTTTTTGGCACCATTCTTTTAAGGTACCAATCTTACCGATCCGACCCAAAAAGGAGGAGCTTTACATGCTACAATCCACTGTTTGGTTAAAAGATTCATTATTTCATGTACAACTCGGCTCCAAGAAAAAGCGGAAACAGCGCCATGATTAAGTATATGGTTTTTATTTTCTTTGGATTTTAAAGTCACATTGCAAGAAGAAATAATACAAACTGCTGGATGTCAGCTGTTCTCATACCTCGTTTCTGTGTCACGTTCTTCTTTATTATAAGAGATAAAGGATTTAGGATTTACCGCACCCTTCTCCACCATCCTGTCCAGTCCTGACATGGACCTGCTGGTGGAAACGTGGCTTAAGTGTTCCACTCTTGGATAAGGTTGGAGATGGATCAAGGCATTGGATAAAAAGTCTAACTTGTATCAAGGCTAGATTTAGGCACTGGTTGCATACATGCTGATTTACTAATCAGCCCTTTAATAATCAGTTACTGAGCAGTGGGAAGTATATCAGTTTAATTAAGGCATTAACTGTCCTGATTTTATCATTGCAACGCCATCTGGCAAAATCAGAATTTAAATAATTTAAATACAACATATGTGTAGTGACTTCAGCTGTGTTTACATGTATGTTGGACAAAGCAGTAGAATGTCTTGAACATTTTATCATTAAGTGCATAGTGCTGCAAGCACACTTTGATGAGTAACTGAATTATCCTGCATGCTTGTAAACTGGGAGAAACAAGGTGGTCTATTAAATGCTACAAGAGATTCAAAGTAGATGCCATCAATGTATTAGATTTAAAAAATATTTCTGCTTTAAATGAACAGAAAAACACCTCTTACAGAGTTTCTTGGTGAAGTTTTTTTCCCCCTTATTCCAACTACCTCTGAATTTGGTTGAGATTAATGGAGAGTAATGATGATAAAAAGACGGCTTCTCCCCACAGTTTCCAACAAACTGGGTGTTAAACAGGACCAGATGGTACCGAGTAACAAACCATCTGTTAAGTCAGGTGAGCATTTCCAGGCTTGGAGTGAAAAGACAAACTGAAATGAAACCTCAAGGATGTTAATGTGGACATACTCTGAAAGGGTAGGGTCTGCTTCTCAAACACAGGAATATGGAGGTAAGAGACCCCTGGATTGAAGAATGACACAGTGGGCAAACTGTTGCTCCCTCTGTCTCTTTTTTGTATTACATCAACATTTTCTTTCTGCCTCCGATGGTGATATCCGGGTAGAGTTGCATGTGTGCTGTTCATGGGTGGCAGTGGGAGGTGAAGCAGTGGTTCGCTGGTTTTGCCAAAGGATGTGTGGCAGAAAGAAGATACTTCCCCTTTTGTTTAAACTTCACAGCTGTTTCAATCTAAGAATGTGAAGATCCTTCCTCAGCTGAAGTATTACAAACAAAAAACTGTAGATCTTTGCTCTCTGTAAGACTTTCTGGCCCCTTTATCCTTCTGAACATGGTATCAAGCGAATTCCAGGCCAAGCCAAATGTTTTATGAAGGACTAGCTGATAGGATGGCAAAAGAAAAGTCACTTGACAATTGTGCTGTTTGCTCTGTTTATTAGAGGTATATGGTCAAACATTTTACAAGCTGCTGCTTAAATGTTTCCATTTAAAGAGAAAAAATACAACATTGAAAAACATTTACTAAGCTCAGCAGAGAACACTTTAAAGCCCCTGTTTGAAAGGCACTAAAGTCCCAGTTCTGATATCAGTCTTCCTTTTTTCTTGCCACATGCAGACACAACTATAGCACAGACACCTGTTGTTACACACTTCAACAGCTACAATACACAGTTTTCAGTTGATGTGTTAGTTGAGCTTCTAGAGGTAATACCACTTAAGGCTGCTACCATGTCTTGTACACCAAAATGTATGCAGTGATATGGTAGTAAGGAAGTAACACAGACTGTTAATTCGAAACACTGAACATTTGTACTGATATAAAGCTACCATAACTTTCTTCATGTGAATGGCAGGCTCTCAGTTTGCTGTATGCTCTGATGAGTGCAGGCATCTTAAATATTTTCTAGATTAAATACATCATATTGCTGCTTTTAAATACACAATGTGGCTTTTAATTTAGAATTCAGTGGAATTATGTATAATCACAAGACAACCATTACATGAACTTTTTCTCACGTCTGCAAACAAAATTTACAAAAAAGTATCTTTTTCTTAAATAATAATGATAGTAGTACATTCAAATAATAGCATAATAAGTCCTCAGCATTATTGCTGTTTTTAAATAGCTTGTGATGTAGTGGTTGCTTGTAAGGGACAGTTTGCCATTATATTACCTTTCATAGAAACAGACAACCATCCTTCTTGGTTCAAATACTGCAGAAACAACACTATCAAGTCTTGATACTGTGCTGGTGCCATCGTCATATTGCTAATGCTATCAGCCGTCAGTAAGTCCACGAGACAGTGAATTGTTTTGAATGCTGCACTGGAGCTTAAAATGTATGCTAACAGAGACACTTGACAACTCACAATGTTAACTGTTGTCTATGAAAGCAAAGCGCATGTGCATGCACCTGTTGGACAACTCTCAGAAGTCAATAAGCAGAAAATGTGGATCTTTTAATTTTCTATAGCATCTGATATTAAATGGCTAACTCCTGATGCGAGAACAAGCAGAATGTCAGCTCATCATCTGAAGCTGCATCATTGCCAAATGGAAAAAGTAAAGTAATTTTTGGCAGTTAACTTGTGTCAACATTTCTGCTTGCATGTCTTCCTCTTCCCTGTCTTTTCTGCTCATTTATAACGTTACGTGGCAGTCTTTAGGTTTCTCTCACTCTTCTTCTTTTATGTCTGACCTCTTGCTTCTGATAATGATGATTTAGCTGCTTCATCCACTCCCTTATCTCCCTCCTCTCCACTCATATTTCTTATGTTGCTACATGTGATTCTACCAGTCTGTCTGTTTGCAGTTTTCTGGCTGCCCCCTCCACCCATCTGCCCTTTCACGTGACTATTCTCTCACATCCTCACATTGCTTTCCAGTCCAAGCATAAGTGTCCTTGTGTCCAGGGTTGCCAACCCTTTACCAGCAGCCACAACTTTCCACCACCATATCCTGATAATTCTTCAGCACGACTCTGTCCTGAGAATCCAGGTAGAGCAGGGCAATGGGGCTGAGGGAAGTGGGGACGCAGCAAGCTCTTGGCACCGCTCCATTCACAGAGTTTACCATAGTTTGAACCACGGCATGGCTGGAGGCATTCATGTGGTCGGCCAAAGGATAGCGACATTCTCCAAGGCAGAAAAAGGCGTCATAGCCGCTGGGTGCAATGATCCACTTGTGCCAACCAACATCATTGAAATCTACATAAAGTTCATGACGACGGCATCTGCCACGAGAAAGCCGCTTCAGTTTTGCAGAATGGCCACCATTTCTTTTCACCCTTCCACGCTCACCCCAGCTGACCCCTCCTTTATCACTTCCCCAGTCCTGCAATGGATACCCCATTTTTTTTGCCTTCCCCCAGCCTTGGTCTCTATTGCGGCCCTTGCTGCTGTTCCTGGCCTTCACTTTTGACCCTTTTCTTCCTTTCACCCTCTGACCATTACCAGAGGTTCTCCTGCTGTGTTTGACTAAAGGCTCTCCATGGCCATCATGAGTATAAGTCACCAAGAGGGGTCTCTCCTGGGCCCAGCTGTGATCATCCTGCCCCACAGACCTGCAAACCCTCAGATGTCCCTCTTTTTGTTTTTCTGCCTTCTTCTCACCTGCATCAAGGGAGAAGCTCTGGTCAGGAAATGAGTTGGTACTGTTTTCAGGTTTAACCTCCAGGAGAAAGCCCAGGCTGCCAGTCCCAGCATAGGCTTTATGGAGGAGCTCTGCACTTAGACTAAATGCTTCCCAGAAACTATTTGGTTTATGACCGGGGAGATCATTGGTGAGTAACCTTGTCTCCAGCAAAGTAGGCTCAGGATCTTCATGGTGCTTCGATAGGTATAGGTTTAGTTTGTGGGGTCCAAGTCCCAGGGAGGCTCTGCCATTGCGGAGGAGCCGAAGCTCAGCAGAGAGCACTGTTTCATCCTGAGGGATGGAGGAAATATTGAAGGCGATGTGAACTCTTGTATCATCCTTTGGTTTGAATCTGTCCCCAAGAGGCTCTGAGTAGAAGAGAGAAAGGCAATATGGGAGTTTAGTGTTATTTAGAGTTGGATTTTTATTAAACAACACACATTTTTCATTTGCAAAACTTTCTTGAATGACGTCAGCTTTAAGAAAATAGTCGAACTAACAAAACCAATAAATATTGATTCAAATATCTATTACCCAGAAATGCTGCATCTTTGGGGTGTTTCACCTTCATTGTAAAGAACAGTGTGTAATCACTATTTAAAAAAAGACCTTTTATGAATTTTTTCTGCTGAAAATTAGAGTTTTGTTGAGCTGATCTAAAATCTGAATCCAGTCTGAGAATATGTGAACAGGATTGAAGAGCATAGGCTCTAAATGGGCATCGCACATGCTCAGCATGACTCCAGTGGACATTTCCATATTTGGTCCATTCTTCAATTAATTCATTACCCATAATGGAATAATAACTGCAATAACATATATTGGCGTGGTTGGAGGATGGGGAAACTTTTTGTGGGATGGCCAAATAAGAACAAGGTTAACATGGGAGTCCATCAATTAATTCACTTGACAGTCTCTTTATTGTGATTTAGGGTTTAATCAATGCTTAGAGAAAGAATTTATCCTTTAGTCAAGACAGGAAATGCTTCCCTGCTTGATTGTAAAACAAAGTCCAACAAAATATCACACATCATCATTTTGTATCTTATATTATCAGCCAAAGGTTTGTCTTCGGTTTTGTTTTTTTGACAGAACAGAAAAATTAAGATTCTGTTTTTTCCTTTTCATGTTTTAAAGGAAATCCATGTTGGCTGTAAATACCGTACTGTACTGTCTTCTGCCACTTATGTAAGGTTGGGTTGCGGGGGCAGCTGCCTAAGCAGGGAAGCCCAGCTCATCTGGGGGGATCCCGAGGCGTTTCCAGGCCAGCTGGCAGACGTAGTCCCTCCAGCGTGTCCTGGGTCTCCCCCAGGGTCTCATCCTGGTGGGGCGTGCCTGGAACACCTTACCAGGGAGATGTCCAGGAGGCATCCTGACCAGATGCCCGAGCCACCTCATCTGACTCCTCTCGATGCAGAGGAGCAGCGGCTCTATGTTGAGTCCCTCCCGGGTGACTGAGCTCCTCACCCTATCTCTAAAGGAGAGCCCGGCCACTCTGCGGAGGAAACTCATTTCGGCTGCTTGTACCCGCAATCTCATTCTTTTAGCCATGATCCACAGCTCATGGCCATAGGTGCGGATAGGAACATAGATCAACTGGTAAATCGAGAGCTTTGCCTTCAGGCTCAGCTCTTTCTTCACCACGAAGGATCGATGCAGAATCCGCATCACTGCGGATGTTGCACCGATCCGTCTGTTGATCTACTGCTCCATTTTTCCCTCACTCGTGAATAAGACCCCCTCCTCCACCTGGGGCAGGACCTTGCTCGTGACCCAGAGAGGACACTCCACCTTTTTCCGGGTGAGGACAATGGTCTCTGATTTGGAGGTGCTGATTTTCATCCCAGCCGCTTCACACTTGGCTGCAAATCGCTCCAGCGAGAGTTGGAGGTGATCGCCCAATGATGCCAACAGAACCACATCATCTGCAAAAAGCAGAGACCTGATCCTGAGCCCACCAAACCAGATCTCCTCAACACATGGGCTGCGCCGAGAAATCCTGTCCATAAAGGTTATGAACAAGTGACAAAGGACAGCCTTGATGGAGTCCAACCCTCACCGGAAATGAATTCGACCTACAGCCAGAAATGCGGACCAAGCTCTGCCACAGGTCATACAGGACCGGACAGCTCAAACAAGGGGGTCCGGCACTCCATACTCCCGGAGCACCCCCCACAGGAGTCCCTGGGGGACACAATCGAACACCTTCTCCGAGTCCACAAAGCACAAGTAGACTGGTTGGGCAAACTACCATGCCCCCTCCAGTATCCTGAAGAGGGTGTAGAGCTGGTCCACTGTTTCGAGACCAGGACGAAAACCACACTGCTCCTCCTCAATCCGAGATTTGACTATCCGATGGACCCTCCTCTCCAAGACCCCCAAATAGACCTTACTAGGGAGGCTGAGGAGTATGATCCCCCTAAAGTTGGAGCACACCCTCCAATCCCCATTTTTGAAGAGAGGGACCACCATCCCAGTCTGCCAGTCCAGAGGTACTGCCCCCGATGTCCATGCGATGCTGCAGAGGCATGTCAGCCAAGACAGCCCCACAGCATCCAGAGCCTTAAGAAACTCTGGGTGGATTTCATCTATCCCCAGGGCCCGACCACCGAGGAGCTTTTAAACGACCTCAGCGACCTCAGCCCCAGTGACAGAAGAGCCCACCCCTGAGTCCCCAAACTCTAATTCCTCCTCGGAAGATGCATTGGTGGGATTGAGGAGGTCTTTGGAGTATTCCTTTCACCAACCCACAACGTCCCGAGTCGAGGTCAGCAGCCCACCATCCCCAATGTACACAGTGTTGATGGTGCACTGCTTCCCCCTCATGAGCCGCCAAGTCATTCTCCATGGCCTTACCGAACTCCTCCCATGTCTGAGTCTTTGCCTCAGCAACTGCCAGAACCGCACTCTGCTTGGCCTGCCGACACCTGTCAGCTGCCTCAGGAGTCCCACAGGCCAGAAAGGCCCGGTAGGACTCTTTCTTCAGCTTGACAGCATCCCTCACCGCTGGTGTCCACCAGCGAATTCGGGGATTACCGCCACGACAGGCGCCGAAAACCTTATGGCCACAGCTCTGACTAGCACCTTCAGCAATAGAGGCGTGGAACACAGCCCATTCCGACTCAATGCCCCCCGCCTCCCTCAGAACATGGTTGAAGCATTCCAGGAGGTGGGAGTTAAAGCTCTCTCTGACAGGGGACTCTGCTAGATGTTCCCAGCAGACTCTCACGACATGTTTGGGCCTGCCAGGTCTGACCGGCGTCCTCCCCCACCATCTGAACCCTCTCACCACCAGGTGGTGATCAGTGGACAGCTCCGCCCCTCTCTTCACTTGAGTGTCCAGGATAAGGGGCCGCAAGTCCGATGACATGACTACAAAGTCAATCAACGAGCTGCGGCCTAAGGTGTCCTGATACCAGGTGTGCATGTGGACACTCTTATGCCTGAACATGGTGTTCGTTATGGACAATCCATGACAAGCACAGAAGTCCAACTACAGAACACCACTTGGGTTCAGATCAGATCACGCCCCTCCAGGTCTCACTGTCGCTGCCCACGTGGGCATTGAAGTCCCCCAGCAGAATGATGGAGTCCCCAGAAGGAGCGCTTTCCAGCATGCTGTCCAAGGACTCCAGAAAGGGTGGGTACTCTGACCTGCTGTTTGGTGCATAGGCACAAACATCAGTCAGGACCTGTCCCCCCACCCAGGGGCAGAGGGAGGCTACCCTTTCATTTACTGGGGTAAACCCTAATGTACAGGTGCTGAGCCGGGGGGCAATGAGTATGCCCACACCTGCTCGGCGCCTCTCACCGGGAGCAACTCCAGAGTGGAACAAGGTCCAGCCCCTCTCAAGGATGGTGTTTCCAGAGCCCAAGCTGTGCGTCAAGGTGAGTCCAACTATATCTAGTTGGAACTGCTCAACCTCACGCACCAGCTCAGGCTCCTTTCCAACCAGAGAGGTCACATTCCACGTCCCTAGAGCTAGTTTCTGCAAGCAGGGAAGCATTTCCTGTTGGCAGTAAATTTATACCTGAATTACCCCCTCCAAAAGAGTGAGTTATTATTTGGGTTACACACTTCAAAGAGTGTTTTAATTATGATGTTAACTTATACCAGTCTCCATATTACTAGCTACTGTATCTGCTCCTTTGTTGGCATTTCTTGACAGCTGTTGTGAATTTTCTTTGCGCCCTTCTGGGTATAAGGCCTTCAGAGGGCCTGAGGACAATCTCTCCTTTACATGACCCTTATTATCAGGTGTATTCAGGTGTCACTTTCACCGTTTTAAGCAAACAGACCATTAAAACAAGGAATACACAGATGTTAATGAGACAACAAAGTGTATTAAGAACAGACAATAAATTTACTGCAGAACATAATTTTCTTGTCAAGAACCCCTCCATTTGAGGCTCTAATTCCAGAGCTTGTGCTGGGATGATTGGTACTGGAAACAACTGAGGGGAGGTCAAGAGGGACCTAACAGAAAATGTTTGCCTTTCTGCTCCCTTAGACATTAATTAAATGATCAGAGGATAAAGAGTCCAGAATACAGAGTTCATAATCTAAGACCAAACTTTCTTTTGTGTGAGACATACAGTCATGGAAAAAATTTAAGAGACTATCCTTGTTTTCTCATAGTTCTTGGTAATTCTAATGCCTGGTACTACTAAAAGTACATTTGTCTGGATAAATACAATGATAACAACAAAAATAGCTCAAAAGAGTTGAATTTAAAAACTGATATCTAGCCGTTTTCCATGCTTTTCTTGATAAGTGATTTTGGTTATTAAGTTCTTACATCAATTGCTATGGCATTGTACTGCCAAAAACAGTGCTTTTAGGCATTCTATATGTTCTTTTCTGTCTCTTTTAGTCACATGACTCAAACCACAGTTGGTACTCGATTGAACAACCATTATTTTTGATGACAAGGGTGGTCTCTTAATTTTTTTTCATGGCTGCATGTATCCAAGCATGCACTCACCATGCAACTCTACTTAAAAATAGATGTAGCCACCCTTTGGTTTATGGGGGACTATTACCCTGCATCGGCTAGGGTTAGTTTATTAGCTGGTTAGGTTGGGTAATTTACCCAATATGGTGGACATTTTTAAAAATCAAAATTATGAAGAAGTAATACATCGAACTGAGAGTATACTGTATCTATGTATACCCATTCTGTACAGAAGATACATTTTAATCACAGTCTAAGCCTACCCTATAGCATGTCCTGATTTTGATAATCTATCTTACACTAAATAGGAACATAATTTGCTATTTTATCACGGCTGAGTAATTTCATTAGGATATCGTTAACTGTGATAATAAATGAAGTGAGAAGTGAGGTCATTGAATTATTTTCTTTTGCACAATTAGAGTTTTTTCAGCATCAGCAAGAGTTGCTCCTGCTGACCATAAGATATGAGGCAGGTTTATGGTATCTTTGGCTTTATTTGAGTAAAGAGTTGCATTTATTCCTTGCAAGGAAACCATAAAAAGCTGCACAGCTCCATGGGTAACTTCTGTAGGCACTCACCTTTTGTCTGAAGTCTATACTGTATCTGATTCAATTTCTGCTCTCTGGATAAGATGAATAGATCCTAAAATCTTCCACTAAAAAGTGAGAACCATCATGACAGTCCAGTAAACTTACCGCTGTGATGAAAGCTGCGTACAGTGTTGGCCTGCTGAATGTGCTGGCTGGGGAAACTAAATGAGGGGTCTTCTACAAGATGGTACTGCTGCTGGTGGAAGCGGTAGAGATCGAGAAGGTAGCGTGGCACTGGGGCTCCAGGCCGTGGGTCGGGTTGAGACTCCAGGCCCAGCCGGCTCAAGAGAAGAGTCTGGATGGTCTGAGCCAGATCGGAATCTGGGAATGATGGCGTGGGTGAAGATGTGGGGGACACCCTGCCATGATCTATGTCTCTGGTGTCTCCACTCTGGCGACCAGACGAGGCTTGAGGTAGCAGCAAGACCATGAGGAGCAGGAGGTTAGCAGGGAGCATGGTGGACCTGGAGGGAGGTGAGGAGGAGAGATGATGTGGTGGTAAAAATAAGAGTGGAAGAAAGGAATCTAAACACCAAGAGAGAGGCATATAATGATGAATGTTTCTCTCCTTATGCTTTAGAAGTGTTAAATTTACATGTTTTTCCACAACTGATGCCTGACACAAAGAGGATGTAAATCACAACATGATGACACCATATAAACTATTGGTTGAGAAATCTGCAAAATGGATAGTCCCTTTGAGATGCTCCTGAACCCTGTATATCATAGTCATGTCTTCTTCTTCCTGGACACACTAGTTTCTCATTAGTCTTTTGCCTTCGTATGGCATGTGTTCAAGAAATTCAGTCCACACATCCACACAGAGCTGTTTTCTTGTTTACTCTGGCTGTTGAAACACTGATACTTTGATTTTTCTTTGTAAAGTTATTGCGGGCTTCACCTGGAAGGCCCATTTATCTCAATGCTTACCTGAGCAGAAGTAATTAAGCAGCATCTCTCTGTAATTTAATCATGCTGTTTGTTTGTGTGTGAAAGAGATCAGAGTTGTTTACCAAAAGCTTCCATCATTAATCAGTGCTATGCAGTTGCAGTCCTGCATCAGTGATATACTTCCTCCTCAAACCACCAGAGAACAGGTATTTAAGCATCAAGCTGCTTTCCATAGCTGTGTGTCTGTGAAGAAGTGAAAAACATGTAATATTCCTGCTGCTAGATGCCAGAACACACAGCATTATGAAAATTAACTGATTGATATGAAAAACATATTTTCCCAAAAATTCAGTCTTGATTAAATAACTGTAAAAGCAGTTAAAACAGCCATTATAAAAAATATTAGGCTTACAATTTTCATGATATTTTACTGCATTATAATTTTTTATTATGAATGTGCCAGAAATTTGTTGCAACAAAAAAAAGTGTTTTAAAATTACAATCTTAGTAAACATAGATCTGACTGGATACTGCCTGTGATTCTGTGGAAACTTTTACAGCTCAGGCGTTGTGCTGATAGGTCAAAGTTAATTTGAAATCAGAGTTACAGTGAAAGTGGGAAGAGTACTTGGTAGCTTGATTGCAAAATCCCAACAACAGAAACAAACAACAACAAAAAAACATGGATTAAATGCTCTAAACTTATCCAACAGGCAGAGGGAGAAGCCATGAATTTGGCTGCTGGTCTCAATCAGTTTTGTTAAATCTGTGAAAGCCCAACTGGCATTAGGATGCTCTCTCTAATTGTCCATCCAGTTTATCCTGGGATCAAATTTCTTCTAAAGAATTTGATAGCTGCAATTATTCCTCACTGACTTCTGTAGGCCAGAAGGATAATTGATCTCTAGAAAAATATGGACCTGCCCACTGCAGGAGAAAGATAAAGCCCTGGGATAGCTGTCATGTTTTGAACAGATGACATGCTTTGCGGAAAACAGAGGAGCACAACATGTGCAGGGAGGAAAAATCCTCAGCTTTGAATACATGAAAAGCATTTTCCTGACATATATTATGTTCCCATTAATTATTACTTGCAGTGATTCAAAGTTGCTTGTGTGCAAAGGTTATGTGTACAGGCTGGAATACAATGCATTGTTAAATATTAAGTTTCTTTCTCAAATGTGAAATCTATTACATCTAGAATTTTTTTTCTCCTTCTAGCGCTATAAAACAAAAAAAAAAACATTCTCTCTAACTTGTTGGTGGTTAAACTGGGTTTTGGAGGAAATTTTTCAATCTTTCAGTTATATCAGGCAGCTTGTGAAGCTTTGCTTGTGATCAGGCAGCAGGAATGCCCTTTATGTTGCATATGTTTCTCTGTGAATATTCATGTAGTTGTGAATTTGTACATCCAAACTCAGCATTACGGTAGAAAGATCCAATTACAAGGTAATTTAGCAAAGAAAATGATGTTTACAATCAAAACGTTTGTTTTCTGTGACACAAAACTCCTTTTTTTTTTTACTTTTTTATTTAGTAAAACAGGTTATTATGATGGCTGAAATCTTACTATGTAAGATGGTACTTTGAAAAAGAAATGCTAAGCAAGACTTGAGAGGCGATGGGGGAGTCTGCTGTCAGTGGTTTGTGCAGGGAAACAGGATAATGCTAACAGATCTCCATACTTCTCCCTGGCTGCATCAGTTGGACTTGGTTGATGCAAATGTCAAAGTTATTGACTCAAGAAAATCTTATGAAATAATTTGGATTCCTTAGAAGAAATCTAGATGTTCTTTTAAACTTGACCTAGCTGAGGGGAGTTAAGCCCTTTTCACTCAAAGCAAGTGATCACCTTATCTTCCTCAATGACTCTCCTCAGAGCGGGAACCACTCAACCACGAACAGGGGTCACACAATTACCAGTAAGACCTAGCTAACACCTTCCATCTTTGTCATGAAAGTGTTAATAACTGAGAGAGTAATTACAAGCCAGAAAGGTAAGAGCTCTGCTGACCTGAAGAGGTCGAGGTGAGGTGTTAAAGGATCAGAGGGAAGGTGAAAAACTTGGTGACCAAGCAGCAAAGGGCAGTCTTTAATCCAATCTATAAATGAACTCGTTGGAGTGAAATATGGAAATGATATATTGTGGCCAAAATATATCTTTTTCTTTTGTATTACAACATAAGAAATTATGAATACATTTTTAAAAAAATCATCATTGTTGGAAAATGCTTTTGAGATGACTTTAGTTTGTTTCGAACATAAGCAATAAATTGTCTCCAAATTGTTTTAAATATATTTCTGTTAATCCTTTCTCTGAGCCACTGGGTTATACTTAGTGGGTGAAGTAAGAATCAGTCTTCGTGTTAATAAAATGACCAATTTCACTTGTTGAATGAGTCTACTAAGAGTCTTCTTAATCTCCTGTGATGCCAGAATTTGTATAAAAGTATCTGCTTTACCCTCTAATTAAAAATACATCTGACAACATTCTGAAAATTGTTTTCTGAAAGAACAAGAGATTAAATGAAAGAAAACAAATCTATTTGGTTGTTTGTAGAAGCACTTTAGATTTAGTGTTATCTTTATACTCGCACAAGTGCTTACATATCTCGGTCTTTCTCGCCTCTATCTCTTTATCTCATCTCTTTAAGGGACATGGAATTGATTAGGGCCTCTAAAGTAAGATAACAGAGATGTTTATGGCACATAACGATGCTGTAATGACTGCTAATCTTGCCACACTGCCAGAAAAGGGGTAAAAAAGAGGTCACAGGTGTGAAGGTGTGTATATTTTTTATGCATGTTCAGTTGTGAAAATGTGTGTTGCTCATATGGTTCGTGGTTCAAAGGGCAGGCCTGGGAAAATAAGCCACCTCCAAGCGTGGGATTGTTGCTAGCTATCCATTAAGCTCTTGCAGCCCCACCCAGGGCTGTTTCACCTGAGGCAGCGCAGCAGAGGACAATTACAGATTAGACATTCTGCTGAACGGCCTCTCCCATATACTGTGGAGGCTCGTAAAGCATATTAAGGACAACACCACCACCTCTCTCCTGTACTTTCCTCACCTACAAAACCACCCAGGTGACTCTGAGGTACAAAGGTTCAGGCGTCACGGAAGGGTGCGTCGCAACCGTATTAGGCAGAGAGACAGATGAAAAGAAGAGGTGGAAAGCTTGCCCTTCATCACTGTGACATATACAACCGCTCTCTTCTCCAAGGGTGTCTGTGTTATGACTGGTTGTACCTAATTTAAACTGGGCAAAGCGGATCCAGGCCTTATTTTGCTATGTCAGTGAGGGTGTCAACCCACTCTCACGTCAAGTCATTCCACTTGGCCAGCAAAACATTTCTAACATTTTTATGATCACACCCCCACAGTTCCTCCTTTTATCTATAATGCTTCATTCATTTCCTGTCTGGCATAAGTCTGCATTGAATGTGTACAAATGAAATGTTGGGAGGATAATCTGAGTAATTTATGGGTAATAGATAAGGAGAGACAAAGGTATGAAGGTTTGGAGCTAAGCAGCATTTGTGTATTTCTTCCTGTGCAAAAGCATGCAGCTCAGTCTTGTAGATGTGACCTGACCTCAGACAGTAGCATGACCCTGGCGTGCGACAGACGGGGGGTCGTTGCTGGTCTGCCTCGTGTCTTTCTGAACTCGCTGATTAAAACCTCTGACCTCTGTCCGTCATCCTTTTTATCTGTTTATTTCAAACTCTGCTCGTTTTCCCCCTTCCTCCTTCCTCTTTGCATTCCTTGAACTTTATCCTTTTGCTTTGTCCTCTTTGTGCTGTCATACTGAACTGTGTGCACATGCTCTTCTTTCCTTACAGCTTCTTTTAAATCAACCTCTGACGTTCCTTTCATTAGTTCCCCTCTTCTTTTCTCCTGTGTCTTGCGCTTATTGAAATATAGATTTTTCTCCTTTTTCTCCTTTTTTGTTGCATCACCTCCGTGTTACTCTATCACCCCTGCTCCCTTTCCTTCTCTTCTATTAATGTTGGACTTTTTTCCTAGTTCTTAAATGAATGGTGTTTTTGCGGAAGAGTGCAGTAGACTGTTGCCGGGCCGGGGGGCCGGAGTGTCACCGCAGCCGGCTGATTTATCCACCGCCGCTGTCTTCATGTTTCGCCGGGTCCCTCAACTTTCCCTTCCTGTTGTTCTTCCCGTGTTTCTTTTCCCAAATTCCTCCTTTCACTCTCCCTGATTTCCCCCCCCTCCACTCCTCCTCCCAGGTCTCATTTTTCTATGCGTCCGTCCTATTCTTTCAGAACTTGATACATGGAGCATACATGCCACAGGGTTCATTTTTGCTCTCTGAGCAAACACTTAAAAATGCCATGTCAAACACCCTCATTAGCCAAAATACAATGTACATTTCACACATAAACACCTGTGAACACTTCAGGATACATCTGCGCTTATTGCTGCTCCTTGTTCACCACATGGACTTTAAGTGGAATTAACTGAGGTATGACTGAACCATATATGCTTAGTTAGTCTTAAATATGACCTCAAGATGTGGAGTTATATATAATGTGGGTGAAAAAAGTTTAGCTTTCTGAGGCGAAACAGATGAAATCACTTGAAGCATAATTCAGGTGAGCTGCTGTGTGGTTTTATTGGAGCAACAGTCTAATTCATCCCAGCTGGACTGATTAGCAACTGCACGTCCACACACATGTCTCTGCAAAGAGCAGCGCAGGGTTTAAACTCACAGTAACAGCCGGGAAGACTGAGAGCGTGCAAATATGTGTAACTGTGATTGAGTGGGGTTGCAAGAACGTGAGACAAATTAAAAATCGCTTTATATATGCACAAACATACACAGCTGACATTCAGCTGCTAAGCAGACCTGGTGATTCGCTGCTTCACCTGCTTGTACAGGTGACTTCGACACACAAACTCACTCACACACATTTCTTATATTGCTTCAATCTCATCTGTGTGAGTTTTAGAGAGAGCATCAAATGGCCTTTCCCAGTCTGGGACGTTTGGAGGTCTTTGTGTCAGGAGTGTGTTGTGGTTTACAGGAGCCCTCGTTGAGGCGCAACACTTCACCGGCATCAGTGGAAACACTGACGTCTAACCCGCAACTGCTGAAAGCTCAGAGGCTGCTCTTGTTGCGCATCTGACAGCTAAAGTGATGTGAAATACAGAACAAAAACACACTTCTGGTTTTTGCATTAAAGCTGCTGTATGTTAACGCTGAGGGCCAATTTGCACTGTGTGAGTTATACTCTTTGAACCCATAATGGAAGCATTATTCTCAGACAGGTTGCTTACTGGACCAGATTTTGATTGAGCAACACAGTGTGCCAACAGTGTATGCATGTGTGTGTTTTCCCCAGAGTGACTAATGGTTTCAGCAGCACAGTTCCTGTGGCCTGTAGCCTGACAGACAGATGTGTATGTGAGTATGCATGTGTGTAAGAGAGGGCTGGGGATGTAGTACTCACGTCCAGGTGTGGTGGGATGTATGCAGAGTCCATGGTTTATCCTTGAGCTCCAGTGTTACGATCCCTCGGCTCGTGCTTTCGCTCCTTTGGACGGAATGGACAAAGTGGACTATTTACCTCTCTCTGTCTCTTTTTACCCCCTCAGAGCAGCCGGTGCATGTCTTCTCCTATGTGACTGTAGATAATGCTGCTTGCTCCATGTTTGTCTTTCCTCTTTGCTCCCTTATTCAGCTTCTCATCCTGTTGTCATTGTCAGATAAGCAAACTCTCTAAAACATCTACTGGCTTCCCCTCTGCCTGCCTGACCTCTGCTCGTAAGCACCACTTTTTCTTCTTTCGCCTGGCTGTTTGAAACAAGCTGGTACTCCCGCTGGAAGTATCAGAAAGAAAATGAGTTGTTTGTCTCTCTGTACTGTATCACCGGCAAGAACTCCCTCTTGTTTCTAAGCCTCCTCACTTTGTCTCTCTCCTTTCCTCTCCACTCTGTTCCTCCCTTTTGTATCTCCTCCCCCTTTCCTCCCTCTCTTTCTAGCTCTCTCTCGCATACACACACCTCCACACACTCTTTTCCCTCACACTCAGAGTCCAGCTGGTAAACTTAGTTTAACTCTAATTGACTTTCCTGGCCACTCAGATTCTCTAAAATAGTGATGTCACCAAGGCAAGCCCCAGTACCATGAACATAATTTTATCTCAGTCTCCTTCACACACACACACACACACACACAGATGCATACAAATGTCAACTTACATTGTAATGTGCACAAAATCACACTGAAATAAACTAAAAACACACCTTTAGCCACACACATGCACATAATCTGGACGAGAAATCCCCGGTGGTCAGCAGGCACAAGCAGTCTGATTGTCTTCCACATTTCCTCCTTTAACAAACTCACCTGCTGCGTTTCACTGGCAACATTTTACTTTTCGGCCAACATTCTTGCAGACGTCCACTCCGTCATTATAAATACCCATGACAGATTCAGCAAACAGATTCAGTTACAAAGAGTTGTATGAATGGATGACTCATAAGAGCCGCCATGAAGTCACCGCAGTTGAGTTTTGTGATTGGATGGAAGTGGACGTTGGGATAGAACAAAAAAGGAAAAAGCCGGCTGTACTGCTCCATGACGGGTTGGAGCAAGGTGCATCTGTCCTTCCCGCGCTGAGCGGGTGGCGGGGTGAATTTGTATTCATGGGGTGGGCCCATGAGAAAACGTCTCTTTAGGATGCATCGTCTCACATATTAGATCTCATCTGGAGAATCACTCACCCACGTCCCTCGGCTGCTCCTCCTCCCTGTCCCCTCCACTCCCTCTTCCAGTCCACTCTCGCACAAACACAAACTCAGCCACAGGCCTCATTCATCCCAAGACTGAGTAATTGTGCCACTACAGAACAACTTTACACACAACTACACACTCGGCCTTTTTTTGCAATACACTCACACACTTGCTTTAAGGGCTTTCGGTGATTTTGTAAATTTGAATTGCTCTTGAAACATGGAGTGCATAATGTTTGTACATTCTTACACGTCCACCTGCTGTTAGCAGCTGAAATTAGAGCACCTGACCCGAAGGACTGGCCACACTAGGTTAGCCTTGTGTAATCAAATGTTAATCCTTGAATAAAGCTGTGAAGAAACACCAAGTACAGCTGAACTTTCACCTTACAAGAGGGCTCAAGTTGAAAACAGATATCTGCATTTGTGGACAGATGAGTTTTACTGTAAATGTTGACGTAATAAACCTTGTTTCCTTCCTTTTTAAACTTTATTATCTCTAAAACAAGCCATACACTAAACCACCAGTCTGGTTTTATTACAGGAAGCTGACTTGCTTGCAGAGAGTTAAATGAGAAAATGATCAAACTTGAAAACCTCTATCCATTTTACATAGTAGGTACAGATCTTGACATCAAAGTACAATTGTACAATTTGTCACACTAAAGTGCGCCCAAAATTGGTGACGCCTTGTGAGTTTGAGTAATTGTACTGTAATCCATGCCAAAGGGTGTCTGGCCTGCCAGAAAGCGAAAGAAGTTAAGAAGTTAAATCAAAGTGTTGGATTTGTCCTCCTTGGCTTTAGCCACTCAGGAAAAAGGAGTCTTAAGCAGGATGATAAACAAATGTAATGACCTCTCATGAGACAGTGGCTAGGAGCTGCAATTTGACAGCATCACTCTTATCCTTGATTTGATCCTTGTCTCATTCCTCAAGTGAGGACTGTCTGAGGTAAGCAAACTGCAGGGATCTGGAAAGTTCATTTGTGTCACTTGCTTTTTCACCATGTATGTGATAGTGTCCATATGTCTCAGCTGACACTCCTTGTTTTTTTGGCAATTTTTTTCAAATATTGTCTACCCATCCAAACATCATTTTCTATGCCCATTTATTCCAATGCAGGGTTGCATTAGGTGAGAAGCAGGGTAATTGTAAAAAAAAAAAAAAAAAAAAAAAAAAAGAAAAGACCCCATTAGGGAACAAATACAAGGACTTGTTTTGCTCCATGGAAAAGTGGAAATCTACATGTATTAGAAAACCCTAAGTAGTGAGGGGATCTTCTGGTAGTAAAATGGTGTAAGGGTATTTTGCAGGAAAGGTTGGAGTCCACTTGTTCTGAGAGAAAAATCACCATTCAACAAAAACATGTCCAGAGAAAAATCCTACACAGATGCATGCTCCAGAAACTGTTTGTACTGATGCTGAAAGCATTTGGGCAAAGCTATGTTCAATAAAGTGTTTTGTTGGGGTACAACAACACCTTGCTTTACATTAATGAATTGATTCAGTGATTGTTGATCTGATAGCTTCAATCCACCGGGAAAATATTGAACTTAAATATAAAGCTCGATATTCAGAATGTGGCACTGTCTATTTTTGTCAAAAGAACTGCTAGTTTCTTGTTTAAATGTCTGACTGAGCTCAGGAATAAATTTGTATTTTGATATTTTAGCTGATTTTTGTGATTTAGTCTAAATCGTAATTCGTCCACTGATCTACAGATTTTATAGATTTTATCTTTACCTATTTTATTTTAGGAATTCCTTTATGTGCATCTTTATTATTGTTGTTGTTATCTGTCATTTATTGTTTTAGAGCTCTTTGATCTTTTTTTTTTTTCAAACTCTTAACATTTTTCTCTCCAGTGTTTCCTCATGGGGATCCTTCATTCCAGGGGGTTTGCCTACACAGTGGCAAGACCCTCCACGGCCATGCGGTGGTTTTGCCCCTGATGTGAATGGATCCACGACATAGAGTTTCCTCACAGCAGGTCAAGCCAGATGTTTATTACTCTTAGTTTTCTAGATGTGTATGTGTGTTTGTCTGTAGGTGAGCGGGTGTGTTCTGGTATATCTGGGTGTTTGAAGACTTGTTTTATTTTATTATGCATTTGTTTTTATCACAGTATGTTAAGCATTTTGTGTTGCCTTTGGCAGAGAAACACTTTGTAAATAAAGTTTGATTTAATATGATTTGATGGTATAATCAACAACCTTGTAATTTACATCTAGTGTTTTATGTTTTCTGTTTTCACACAATCATACTGCAATTCTTACTCCTCAAAAGGAAAGTTTTGTTTTTATTAACCATGGATACACAGCAATGACTATGGACTAATGCTGGGGTCCAGCATCTTGCCCAAAGACAGTTCGGCATACAATGGGTTTAAGCACCGTTTTGATTAGTGGATTTGATTACTGTATATTGTAATACTCTGTGTCTATTTCTATATTTTCTGTATTGCTGCTGGTGTTGCATTAATTTCGTAAATAAAGAACTTAACTTAACTTAACTGAAGAGCTGGGGAAGTGAGAAAGTTAGAGGCCATGGCACGCCAAAAAATTTGACTTGTTACTCAGTGCCTGTTTTTCTTATCAATTCTGATGATCTGTATTTACTAAATACTTTAAATAAAGTTCTGAAAAAAATTACTTGTTGCTGAAGTCGTAATAATGGACATTGGTAGAATAAGTGGGAAACTTCAGCTTCCACTTCTCTGCCAGCCTCTGCCTACATTTCTCGGAATATCAATTAAGGAAATGATACTAGCAGCAGCGGGTTTGAGGACAGCCGGGCACTCGCTCCCGTCATCTCAGCTCCATAGCCATGATGCAACTCAGGAGATTTAACCTGGAGAAACGCCGCCATCAGCTGTTCTGAGACTGAGAGGGTCTTGAGACAAGAAAGACGTGTGAGTGGTAGGAGGTTGTGTGTGTGCGTGCATGTGTGCACCCGCCGTGGTGTTTTATTTTTTCCCCACTCACTTGTGTTGCTCTTGTGATGGTCAGAATAAATGTTGTTTGGTGGAGCTTTGACAGAGTTCGAGAGAAGGAATAGGTGTATTAAAATATAAAGGTTTGTGTTTTAGGATTATCTGGTCGCGTTTACAGTTGATAGTTAAAGGTAGAGTCCGAAGTCCCTCCAGCGTTTCTGTTTGCAAACAACAGTATTCAAACTTAGCGCTCCTCCCTCTCAGGCTAATGGCCGCCTCCTTCTAGCTAGCCTATTCAACTTCAAGCCTCTCCTTCAGAGCTCAAGCCAAACTATTATTAAACTTTTTTTTTTTTTTCCTTCGAGAGTTCGAGTGACTGGTGTCTGCTCCAATCATGAGCTTATTTCCACACAGTGTCATGATCTTAGCTCTGTCATTAGCTGCCAACATAAACAGAAATCTCCACCCAGAAACATCCCGACCAGACCAAAACAATACAAAAGAGCGAATTACAGGCAGGGGGAGAGAGAGTTGCGTTCAAACGCACCACAGCACGGGAGTAGAGGCCCAAAGGCGGGGTTTGAGACGGATTTCACTTGCTCAAGTCTAACGTTTATTTTTTTACGGGGGGAACTTCGGACTATACCTTTAATCTGCATGTGCATTTTGTTCTTGCGCAGACACTGTGTGGTTTATTCACTGCAACCTGGAATGGACAATGGACAGTTGAAGTGGAACCTGGTTCATTTATGCTGCCAGGAAGGACACAGATGTTATATAATCCAAATAATCAACTCTTCTGTACAAGCGGACACGCAGCGCTTCTGTTCTTTTTTTTCCACCATTTATCAGGAAGTGGCGCATATGGATGTGTGGTTGAAAAGTGTCTGACCACTGGAGACCTGACATGCGCTTTATTCTGGTCATGTTTGCATTTTCCCTGCACAAAAACAGTTTTTATCCAGCTGTTTTATGATTTTTTTTCCCCCTACAAAAATGCAAAGGAAAGAGTTTTGTGTTTTTCCGTGGATGATTTGTTGTGTAAACAGGGAGAACACCACTGATCAGGTGCATTTATAATGTTTGTTGATTCAGCACAAACATGACGCGGGGATCTGATCTGCTTTTTTGTGGAGTCACACCACAGTACCCACTAAAAAGGCTGATCAACTGGCTAGACCCGCCTGTGTCTCAGAGCGTAAGTGCAAGATGACATGAAAGATGAAAGATTCCTGCTCCTGTTTACTCTGTCCGGACTTGCTTTGCATTGTCAGAAAATTTCACTCTGGAGGCCGTTGTCAGATATTTGCGTTTTTACCCCTCAATACACTGTTACTGTGTGAGAAGCCAGAATGTGAAAAGACTGGTGCGTTTTAATGCCGCAGCTGTGTCAACAAGCAAACGCACCAAGTATGTAAGATTTTGTGACACTTTCTGCTCTGGACATGTGCAATCTGTGATCAGATCTGAAGCTTTACTGAGTAGCGCACAAAAGAATAATATTATATTTCAAAAGGTGCTGGTGTTCTGACATGTCATCATACTCGTGACAATACACTGGCCCCCCTAAAAAATTTATATGCCCCCCAGGGGCATTGCTGGACATAAGGCCTTACTGGGACACAGGTCCCCAACACTCAAATCATATTTTTAATCATAAAGACTTACTATGTTTATAAATCAAATCAAATCAAATCAAGCTTTATCTATAAAGCACTTTTCATACCAAATAAAAGGCAACGCAAAGTGCTCGACAATATAAAAACAAATGCAAATTCAAATAAAAACAAACCTTTGCACATCCAAGTATATAACACAAAACACACACATGCACACACCCAGTCCCCCTCCCAATTAGACACCTGACTACAAACCCCCACCTTCTGTCTCTTAAGTGAACAGGTATAAAAACACTAATAGTAAAAACCATCAGGCATGACACTGCTGTGAGGAAAAGATATCTTGGGGATCCATTTACACCAGGAGCCAGCTCACCCTAGCCACATAAGGCCCAGCTGCAGGGACCCCCCAGATCAGGACAGGCCAGGGTCCACACCACAGCCGCAGGGCTGCGGTGCAGGACCCCAGACACCAAGAAAAGAGCATCCACCACAGCCGTTACCCCCCAGACCAAGCAGGCAAAGCTCCCAGAGTGAAGGATCCCCATAAGGAAACACTGGGGGAAATTAAAAGTTTTAAGGGCTAAACCAAAAGAAATAAATAAACAAAAACAAATCAAATAAAAGCTAGATGATAAAATACACATAAAAGGAATTAATATAAATAAAATACATATATAATAAATTTAAATATCGCCAAACCAAATTTTTAAAAAAGGATCATAAAAATTAGATAAAACTCAAGTTGAAAAGGTAGGTCTTGAGCCTCTTCTTAAAAACATCAGCGGTCTCTGCAGCACTGAGGTTCTCCGGCAGGTTGTGACGAGGACCATAATGGTGGAATGAGGCTTCGCCGTGAGTTTTAGTTCTTACTTTGGGAACAACTAAAAGGCCAGTACCAGAAGATCTCAGGGTCCGCGAGGGTTCATAGCTTAAAAGTAAGTCAGATAAAAAAGGCCCAAGACCATTAAGACATTTATAAACCATTAAAAGAACCTTAAAATCAATCCTGAAATGCACGGGGAGACAATGCAGCGATTTATAAAATGAGCAGCGTTACATTCGATGTACTTCCCTTTGTAACCTTCACTTACTGCTGCTTCCAAAAAGACTGCTGTTGTAACTGATTTACAAAATAATACAAAAATAAAATAACAATATGGTTAAAATCACCTTTGTGAAAAACAGATGTTCTTTTTGTGTGTTGTCGACCTACAGTAAAACCTAGAAATAGTTTAAAATCTTATCAGATACTTAAATTAATATGGATTAAAGTTAGAAAATACTTCCAATTGATGACCACATTCCTGTGGGAAATGCAGTTGGAGATGATAATTTTGATCTTTCACATGAAGTTGGAGGTTTGCTTTGAAAAACCATAAGTCAAATATTCCAACCTATAGTTGTGCTTGAAAGTTTACGTCCCCTTCCATAAAAGATAGAGAAAAATCAGCTGTCAGTGAAATAAGTTGAAAAGCAATAAAAAAATTAATAAAAGGTGTAGAAGTCTTTTTGAACATTACAGAAAACACCTGATTGCAGTGATTGTCTCAAAGTGTTGCTCAACAAAATTTTTGCTTCAGAGCCCCATCATGCTTGTTTCACTTGTTTTTTGTGTTTGTTTTTCATATTTTTTTCAAACCACAACTCAAAATCTATGACATGATTTTCACTTTTTCACTGTGTAGGTGTGCAGCTCACCTCTTCTCAAAGAAGTCAAGAAACAGCTGCTTCACTTCATTTTCTCTTGGTCTCATTTTTTACTTTTGTTTCTTGGTTGGTTGGATTTTGTTTTTTCCTTACTTCTTCAGCCAAATGTTCTTTGGTTGGACTCATATCTACGTCTTCGTAGGCTAGCTGGTTTAAAAACGGTGCTGCTACTGTTTATGTAGTGGTAGACCAATCACAGCCCTTGCCGTCTCCGTCGTCCCTTGACGGAATGACGGACACTTAAAAAATGTTTCGTGCAGCCGGAGACGACGGAGAGTCTCTCCGACAGGCTCTCCGTCGACGTAGAGGGCTCTCCGTAACCTATGTAGAGCACTTTATGGACGACTACAAATTAGGCTTTAGGTAGCAGCGCAGCTTTGGACTAAACCATTGTGCACCGTTTAGGAGTGGTGAGAGGCTTATTGGAGACCATCAATAATTATTGTAATAGAGAATTCAGAGCAAACTGGAGCCTGTTTCCATGAAGCGTAATTATCTGAATGTACATAGAAAACTGTCTTCTGTTCTTGTCATATTTATATCATCTTATCCCTCACTGCAGGGTGGCTAACTCCTGTGTTTACTCCTGAGATAATACTGAAGCACAGACCTCATTTACTGGGGCACATAAATGAGCGCAAAACAGATCAGGCGACGCCGATGATGCCCCCTTTGAGACTACGATCTGGCGACGGGTCTGTCTGTCAAACCTCACTTTCTAGATTAAATCTTATGGGAAGGTGTTTCTAAACTTACTGGCTTACTGTACAGGTGATACCTCACAACAATTATGAAGCAAAGAGACACATTTTTAATCTCAGGATAAAAATGGAGTTGGTAAAACAGAACTAAGACGTTCGATATTCAGTGGCCCTGATTAGATGATATTTTAAAATTTGGAATTAATCCGAATGAAATAATTTGGAATTAAATTATTCTTCAACGTGTTAACATGGAATTAAAAATTCAAAATTAAGGTTAACATGGATAACACAACTTGATTCCTGCTCCTTTTTGTTTCAGCTACAACATAGAAACCCATATAATAATACAGATTTTCACTTTGATTTTGATTCTAGTTTTGTAGCAGCGACCCAACACTAACATACTACTTCATCACTACCAGCTGGCTCGAGTCCAACTCTTGTTTTGTGTGGGCTTCAATGCCCACCATTACAACAGGGCAAGGGAAGGAGCATGTGCAGAACAACAGGAATTATGCAGCGTTCCATTTGAACTCGGAAGTTGGATATTCCCAGTAACAAGTAGGGAGTTTCAACTGGAATGGCCCCCTGAGGTCGTATTTCCCACTCGGAAAGTTGGAGAATCCTTGCCACATCCAAGTACAGATTTAAAGATGGCTGCACCCAGTGTCAGCAGTAGTAGAAGCTTCTGTGATGTTACATTTATTTACAGTTCTGACTAATTTTTGTTGAATTAAACCAGTCATACATGTAGTATTGTTTGATGTCGAGGTAGGGGAAGCTGCTGTGGTGTAATTAACATTTTTCATGTGGTATGTGAACTACAACACCAGCTGACAATGGCTAATACCAATAGCTTTAGCAAACACGCTGTTTTGCTAGGCTGCTATCTTGACTTCCGACAAGTGAACTGGAATGCAGTTAGGTGGGACGTGACGTCAATCCCAGTTCCCACTTCCCAGTTCTGAGGTAAATAGAATGCAACATTAGAGCTGAACAAAAGGTTTACATGACAGAGGAATTATTTTATTCAGAATTAAAAGAGGAATCAACCAACCACATAGTTCAGAATGAAATTTTATTTGGAATTATCAAATAGTTTACGACATGATAATTACTATTAGTTTATGATGTAGTTTACGGGTTTAGTTTATCATGTAGATTACTATCAGTTTATTACAAGTTAATTCCACTTTTAGAAGATTAAAAAAGACCCCTTATTCCGAATGAAAAAATAATTCCGAATGAAACTTAATTTCAAACTAAGTGGTTGGTTTATTCTTCTTTTTATTCCTAATAAAAAAAATCAAAAGTGAAAATCTGTATTATGTGGTTTTCCATGTTCTAGCCAAAACAAAAATCGGAATCGGCTTGATTTCTTCCAGGTAGACGTAAATGGATGTAAATACATTACATCCACCCCGTGTCCAACCACAACCCTTCCCAACCCCCTGATCTAGAGTGGAATTAGATAAATGTGTTTTCCATGGAAACCTTAATCCAGAAATCCAGGTAAACACAAAAGAGAATCATTCAATTCTGAATTAAAAAAACATCATGTGATTGGGGCCATGAAGGTTTTAGACTTTCTCAGCTGCTGCTCTGGCTTCACTAAGTGTCCTCCAAGAATGAGCAGTGAATCCAGCCTCCAGCTTTCCCATCCTCTGGAAAAGCTCTCGGCTGCCTGTCCCGCTGACTTCCGACGGGGGTGGAGAAAACTTTAAAGTAATACCTCACTGCCCTCTTAACAAGCCATCCATCCATCTTGCATCCCAGCATTCCCACCTCTGTACAGCTCCATCCCTCTGAGGACACAGTTTGCGAGGCCTCATCAGGGGAACGGGAGGAGGGAGGTACTTAGATTTATTCTCTCTTCTACAACCTTCTTACATTTCCTCTTTCAATATGTTGTCACACATAATAACTCATTGATCAACATGATCATCTTTCATTCTGTGGAGGTGGCGGGAAGGAGAGGAGTCAGCTTGGATAGGATGCTGCCAGGGATTCAAGGCAGTATAGCAACAGCTGGAAACACATGTAGATTTTAGTGTGTGGCAGAGATACTTATACCTGCATGACTGATTAACATTAAAATGTATCAATCTCTTCAGAGAGATCTAAAGTGATCATCTGCTTCTCCAGCTTTTTTATTGATTTTACTGTTAAAGCCTCAGTTAAACACTGGTGCTGAATCAAAGGTCCAGGGTCTTTGTTTTATTAGGTGTGTGCAAAAGAAGTTAAACTTTTCCGAAAGATTTTCTGTCACAAGAAATGAAGTGGTTGGGAAATAATGGGAAATCTCCATACTAAAGAGGCACATGTACTTTCAAAATAGACATTTCTGGTAGCAACTTTAACTTGTACCAGAGCTTTGAATGAATAAAGGAATGAATTAATGCAAGAGCAATGCTTTATGTATCCCCCCCCCCCCCCCCCCCCCCCCCCGGCTTTACTTTATGCTTAACCTATAATTATGTAAGTATGATTATATAACCATGTATGCCCCAGATGTTCTCTCATCAGACCGCTGTAACAGATGGACTGAACGACACCACATGTAAAGCAACTGACCTGTAAATACTGGCGAAAAAAAAAGGCTGGACTTATGGCTATTCTTCTTTCTATTCTACCTCTGGCAAAAGTTCAGTCTCAGGATACATGGGAGACCTATTAGTGATTTTAACAAAACAAAACCCCAATTTTGTAAAGGGAAAGAATGCCGATAGACCAAAGTGAGGATGTGGGCGGGTTTTCCACCTGATATGTCAGGTGGAAAAGCCGTCAGATGGCATTCCTTCCATTTTTCGAACCATCTCATGGTCATATTGTTATTCTGGTTCTAACTTACTGGAACACATCTCTGTTTTCATCATGCAACATGTGTTGTGAAACAGGAAATCTGAGCTCATTTACTGCAGCTGGAAACCGCTGGACAGTCAAACCTCTCTCCAAGTAATCAACCCAAGCTTTTAACCTGTTTAAACCACTGGGCGCCGGCGCCCAGGCTGTGTTTTAGTCACACCTCTAATTTATATTTAGAAACTAGAAGGGTAGCTTTCAAATGATGCTCACACAAGAATTTGGCCTTACATTTGGCCTGTTATTTGCATTTCATTTGGGTATGCAAAATAGGCGAGGATTACTTAAAAAGGTGGGAGTTAAGAGGTTAAATCACTTAATGTAAACCTGTTCACAGAAAAAAGTACTTAACTGGGGATCATGGAAACAGTTCAAATGAAGGAATCTGGTCATTTACTATAAATTTATTAAGTGCATTGTTAGAAAGGGTTTATAAAGACTAGACTAATAAAAATAAAAACAGTGAAGTGCCACTGATAAACATCAGCCTAATGTGACGTGACGTTTACAGAAGTTATGGAAACAATGGAGCTTAATCACTTGGCCGTCTGCGTCTGTTTTCCTAAATCAAATTTTTGTCTGCACAGTCATAAGAGAAAAGCTTCAAACACAATGTCTCATCACAAAACACGGAATGGCACACATGATGAGCTTAGGACTTGTTTCTTTCATGTTCTAAAACTCAACCGAACCTATTCTTGCTGCCTTAACTTCCTTGCGGCCTCTTCCTCTTCCTTGTATTTCAGGTGCTGCCACCGCCGTGCCCCTCCTGCCCTCTTCGGGGGCCCCAGTCCTTCCCACCTCTTCTGACTTTTCTCTGCCCCTCTTCCTTTTGTTTCTGGCTCATTTCTTCCTTGTTCCCTCTCTGCCCCTCAGTTTTATTTGGGGATTACCCTTGACTCCTTTTCCGTTCAGGCCTCCTTGCCTCTGGAAAAGGTCCAGCGCATCTTGTGTCTCCTTTCCAACTACCTGCTGGTGGATGAATACACAAGATGGCAGCTGTTGGCCCCTCTTCGGTCATCTCAATTATGCCATGCGCACTGGCCCCCCGACTTCAAACTTCTCGATTCAGCCTTGGTCTCGCACTTTTATCCCATCTTTATTGTTGCCATTCTTTGGGGGGGGGGGGGTCACAAAATGGTCCCCTAGGTCAATTCTAATTCATCTGTCTGGCTAAGCACCAGAACTCTATTTCTCCAATAATTCATCCTGCATTAACGCAGCAAACACCGCCCCCAGATTTGGTACATCAGACCAAAAATATTCAGTCACTCAGATTATGGTATTCACAAGCCTCCCGTTCATACATTCCCAATAACCTTTCAGATATACATAGATCTCACTCACTTCTTGATCTGATCACTCTTAGTTTGGGGGTTCCCTAAGCCGGACTCACTACCGAAAGACTACACCCCCACCCTAGTGTGATGTAGTTGTAGTAAAATGAAGAAGCACGTCAAGATCACTCAATGGCATCTTTATTCTCCTTTCTTCACATGGATTCTCTTTTTTTTTTTTGACAATTTGGTACACTTTTCGGCCTGTCACTTATTCTTCTGTCATTCTAACCACCCACCTAGTTATGCCCCCTAGTGGCCTGGATTGGTAACAACTCAGAACACACCATTTCCCACTTTCTTGAAAAATGTTACTTGTATATTAAAGCAAGTAGTATAACATAAAAACGTGTTCAAACAGAACTAATAACTGCAATGAAACTCAGATGTCCTTCCACCCATAACCATTAGCAGAACCTTTTTATCTTTTTCTTTAATACCATTACAGCAACAGCATTCTGTTTTGAAGCACTGCTACTACCACAGACTAAAATTCCGTCTCACCCTCTTACAGTAATTAACATAATCTTTGAGCCACTGTGGGCGTTTTCTGTTTCTCTGGCTCCTGTTTGGTACATTGTCACTTGGAGCAGGTTCCCCGACCCTCTGTTCTGCAACGTGAAGTGTGAAGGTCTCAGGCAACCCTGACAAATGTGAGGCACCCCACAACTTTCCATCTGTGAGGGTGTAGCTGTGAGGCCTTTTCTGCTTTATCACTTCATAGGGCTCACTGAACTTGGACCTCCCTTTCTTGACATGCACCAGTTTTCTCACAATACTTCCCGGGTGAAGCTTAGGAGCCTTGGCATGTCTCTTGCCATCTGTGTATGTTTTCATGTGTAATTGTTCCTTTTTGATTCTGTCTCTCAGTTCCTCATCTTGAACGGCTGTAACTTGTGGTTGAAGAGAGTTTTGTTCTCATCCTTCTGCCATGCATAAATTGGAAGGGTGAAATCCTTGTGGTTGCATGTGGCGTAGCCCTATAGAGTTGAAGGAATTCAGTGACATGAGCTTTCCATGGGGCTCTCTCTCTCTGCGGTAAGGATGCTTTCTTTTAACACCCCATTCAGCCTCTCCACTGCCCCATTTCCTTCTGGATGGTAGATCATGGTCCTGATGTGCTGGATATCAAGGTCCTCCAGAAAAGTGGACAGTTCTGATGAGGTAAACTGTGGGCCATTATCTGTCACCACACATACTGGGTTCCCCTTTTGGCTAAACACAGTACTTATGAAGCGAATAACTGTAGCTGTAGTGCACTGTGGAGCGAAACATACTTCTAGTCACTTTGAGTAATAGTCCACCACGGTAATAGCAAACTTGCAATCAGCAGGGCCCATCTCGAATGGGCCAACAATGTCTACTGATAGCTTTTGCCAAGGTCCATCTGGTGGCGGGACAGGTGTCATCGGTGCTGGGGCCGTCCTAGCTGTTTTGTCATTTAACTGATAGGGCACACATGTAGCAATGACTAAAAAGTAAAATAAAGAAGCATAAAATGGAGAGTATGAAAAAGGAAAAAGAAAGGAAAAAGGAAAGGAAAGGAAGAAACAGGTGACTGTACCTGGCTGTCTATCTTCGGCCACCAATACAAGTCTCTGAGTCTTTGCTTGGTACGCACTATACCTTGGTGGCTCTCATGTGCCAGGTGCACCATGTGTGAACGTAACTGTACTGGGACAACTAATCTGTACCTCCCTCTTAAGGAAAGTGACTCATGCACTGATCGTTCGTTCCTCAACTGGTAGTAAGGCATCATGTCTGCTGGCAGGCCTTGCAGAGATGCAGGCCATCCTTTTGTCATAAACTTGCACAGCTTTTGTAACTCTGGGCAGGAAGAGCAAACATCAGCGAAACTGGACATGTGGACAGCAGTTAGAAGAACAGTCAGCTGCAACAGTCTCAGGCTCCATGTCTGTGGAGCCGTCTTGGTCGTATGGTAGTGGCAGACGAGAGAGGCAGTCTGCTACATGGTTCTGTGCACCGGGCCTGCATGTCGTAGTTCAAACAGAGTAACCTGGCAGACCTGTGTGCCACTCTCATACCAGCCTTACCCATGCCTTTTGTGTTCAGAAGTGTGGTCAGAGCCTGGTGATCCATTTGCAAGCTGAATTTTGTTCCCCATAAGTAGATCCTCCAGCATTGGCCCAGACACAGGCCAATGCTTCTTTTTCCACCGCTAAGTATTTTCTCTCTGCAACACCCAGTGAGCGAGAGGCAAATGCCACTGTTCTTTCAGAGCTGTCTGGATGTATCTGTGCCAGGACACTGCCTATGCCATAGTCTGAGGCGTCTGTGGACACTATGGTGGGCACTGAGGGGTCAAACATCGTGAGGGCTGGACTGTCAGTAAGAAACCGCTTTACCTGCTGGAAACTGCTCTGTGCATCATCAGTCCAAGTAAATGTAGTGTTACGTAGCACTGCTCTCATAGGCTCTACAACTACTGCATAGTTTTGCATGAACTTGGATGATGTCAGGCCAAGGAAGGATCTGAGAGAAGTGGCGTCAGTAGGCGCCGGGGCGTCACGAATAGCCTTGATCTGGTCATCATTTGGCAGCAAACCATCTTTAGTTATTGGGTGGCCCAGGTAAGTTAGCTTTTCCTAATAAAACATGCATTTCTCTGTGTTCAGACGTTGTTGCGTCCTCTATTTCTTATTGGGCACGAATTGTTCTACTGTTTCTCCACAAGGTTTCAGTGTTGGCTGAAAGCACCATAGGTAGACAAACTGAGGGTTGCCATGCTGTTATGATGAAAGCTGCAGGGTAAATCCTGAGTCTACCTCCTAATTCATGCTCTCCTGCTTCTTTACTACGCCATCCACCCCTACAAACGTAGTCCAGCTTCCTGTAGCCTATTTAGTGCTGGTTTCAGGTGTTTTTCATGCTCTGTACGACAGGACAAATAGACTATAATTTCATCCAAATATGCTTGAACTCCTGTCAGCCCTTGCAACACGATGGACATCATCTTCTGAAATGCTGAGGGCGCTAATGCAAGCCCATAGCAGACTCGCTTACTGTATCTGAACAGTCCCTCATGGGTTATGAAGGCAGTTAAATCCCTACTGTCCTCATGTAGAGGAACCTGATGATAGGCATTTGCAAGATCGATGGCAGAGAATTTGGTTGCTCCTCTGAGCTCTGAAAAGAGCTCCTCCATATGTGGAATGGTGTAACTATCAATCACTATGGGCTTGAGCACATGCGTATTCTGGTTGAATTCTTCCGCTGGCGCTGAGTCACCATAGTCGGCGATACCCAGGAAGACGCATCGATTCTTTCAATAATGTCAACTGTAGTTTGGGTAACTTTCTTTCTTTAGTTTTGAAATGGTCCTTCCATTCTGACAGTAGTCATTACAACATATATTCATAAAAAAGGAAGGAAAAAAGTCAGACCTCTGTGAGAGGTGCAGTTCTGTATAAACTGACCAATCTCTGCCATTCGCGCCGAAAGGCAAGAGTTGGTCATTCACAGCGCATAGAACAAACCTATGCCTTTATGTCTCGTCTCTGTCCCTCCCCTCTCCCTGTTCCCCATGTGCACCAGTGGGACATTTTCTGGACTTTTGAATCGCTCTGTAAACACTTTGTTAAGCCCCACAGGGATTCCGAAAAGCATTTATTGAGGTAAAAAAGTTACTGAGTTCTCCTTTAAGACGCACAAAGTTAGGCATGTCAGCAAACGCTAGCCTGCTAACGCTAGCTGTGTAGTCTGCATCATTGAAGTGTTGGCTACAAACAGACGTGCTACGTTGTTTTATTATAAAGTTTGGCCCTTCACTCTGGCGAATCGCTTTGATCCACTTCTTCCTTTACTTCAGTCGGGAATCCATGAAAACTTAAGTAGGGCTGGCATTGTTTATTATATTTACACAGTGGAACAGAGCAGTGACATCGAGACTTGTATTTAGCCATTGTTGAACTGCCCCGGAACTGGAAATACCCAAATGTGACAAGTTCCGGAAACCGGATCAAAGAAGCGTGATAATCCTCTAGTTAAAGTCTGATTAAATAAAGAAGAAAGGAACAATGAATTACTTTCTCAGAAAAAAAAAAGGCACCGTTGCAGAGGTATTGATCGTAACTGAATGGCACCCAGAAAAAATAGGTGACAAATATGTTATTTGCATTGTTAACATGGGCTCTGCCTGATAACATTTATGAACAGATACTGTATGTACTGGAGTTGATCCAGTTCATGCCAACTGTATGAGTAAAAGTTGCCACAACACAAGGAGAAACTTGTTTAGATTTCTGTTATGTGCTTCCTGTAAATACTAAAACTCTCCTCAACATTTTTAGAAATTGAGCAGACTTTGACACTAAAGAAAAAAGGAAAAAGAGCAGGATGATTTGTGAGTGTCGTGAGAGAGGGAAGGACAAATGGATGTCAGAACTTGAAGAGCAAAGTAAAAAGAGGGAGACAAAGATGAGATTTCATTAGCTCTTCTCATGAATGAGTCCACTCTACTGAAATTGACGCATGCCCTGCATACACACAAACACACACACATTAAATGACTGTATACAATCTCAGACTTAAAGACAAGCTGAGTTTTTTCATTCACTGGTGTGGAATTCTGGCTTTTTGCAGCGATAAGATTTCATTCTTTCACTGTGAGGTTCGTGTTTCTGCAGACAGTTGTGTGTGTGTGTGTGTCTCTAATAGCATAACTTAACGTCCTTCCCCTCTCTCCTGCCATCTGAGTCACTAAACCTCATCTCTCTCAGTCTCCAACATGTTACTAAGACCTTAGAAGCTGCATAAAGGTGAAGAATTGTCATGGTATCACATTGATGGAGTAGGCATACACTTCATGACTATTTCAGAAAAGTGCAAATCATGGCAAATATGTATGGGTAATTTTCATATAGCAGAGATGTCTTTCATTTCCACTGATCATCAATATATGTTCATCATAATGTGCAAAATCCTTACGTATTTTCTTTTATTAGCAATCAAGAAACAACAATGAAAACTGCTTTCTGTGGAAGCCTAACTCGGTTTCAAAACAAAATGTGGAACAGTCTTACTGGATGGCAAGAAAGAGAAAACCTGAGGGATGAGAATAAGACCTGTTGAATTGTTTTCACGTCAGCATCGGATCCCATGGGCATCATGAACTGTAAAGCCTAATTTATAGTCGTCCATAAAGTGCTCTATTAGTTTACGGAGAGCCCTCTACGTCAACGGGAGCCTGTCGGAGAGCCTCTCCGTCGTCTCCGGCTGCACGAAATATTTTTAAGTGTCGTCACTCTGCCACGGGACAACAGAGACGGCAAGGGCTGTGATTGATCTACCACTACGTAAACACTAGCGGCGCCATTTTTTAAACCGGCTAGCCTACGAAGACACAGATATGAGTCCAACCGAAGAATGTTTGGCCGAAGAAGTGAGGAAATACCAAAATTGACCCATCGTCTTTATTTTTGCATCAAATGTATCTCTGTTATCCAGCCGCAGCAACAGCTACAGTCTTGCTCTCTGGGACGCCATTACTCACTGTAACCGGGAGCAAAATAACCACCGAGGTTACCAACCATCGGCATCATATGAGTAGGTCAGTCTTGAGTAACGACCCCTACTGATCGGGCGGAAAATTGCACTGTGTATCCGGCAGCATGACGGAGAACTATGAAGGCTGGAGGGGTCTCCGTCGTTATGCAGTTGGATAACGCTTTACGCAGTTGGAGAACTGTAGCCTTTAGGCAAAGCCTTTATGTTTTAGGCTTATTCTATGTTTGGAAGCCGAGTCAAGGGGCTTATTGTTGTGATCCAATGTCGTTCCTTACACAGATCTCTCTGTATATGTGTCAAAGAGCCAGAACCCAAGGTTTTCCAGCAGTTTTGTCCCTTAATTAATTTGCTATCTACTGACTGACTATTTTGGCATTGTGGACTGTACAGAGACTCACCAAGGTTGTAGACTGGTGCTTTTGAATCCTGTCATGGAAGAAAAGTTCTGCAATATGGCCATCAACCAGAAAAAAATGACCATAAGTTTAGAGAGAAGCTGTCATAATTTTAGTTTTTTCTTGATTGTTGTATGGCAAAAGAAATTCATGTTAACAATAGTTTTGCAAAATCCATACGAATGTAAAAAACAACAACAAAACAAACAAAAAACAAACACAAAGAAACAAAAAACAAGCTAATTTCTGTCAAATTCCATAGCTTTCATTGTAGGTTTGGTTTTTCCCTTATCTTGGCAAAATAGCCACTCTCAGAATGTAATTACCACATCCACATTTACTTTTTATAACCCCCACCCCCCCAACAATAAATAAATAAAAAAAGATGTAGACATTAGAGGCAACGTCCACTTTCAGCGTTTCCATTATTCACTAGCCACATTTATTTACATGGAGACTTTTTTCCCCTTTCGGATTTAAATTATTCTGAATTAAGATTTCAGGGCAACTATTCTGATCTAGTGTGTACATGTGCTAACTTTAGAAGGTGTCATAACCTGGTATTTTAAGTACAAAATCCTTCTGAAAATATCTTCAAATTAATTATAGTTGTGTGCTTGCTTCGATGCTGGACAGGACAAGTAGAAAAGAAAAAAAAAAAATTATAGTTGGGTGGGAGGGAAATTTAATAAGCTTATTTTGACCTATTTTCATCCCCCACCTTTTTCTTTGCGAGGGTAAGCACAAGAATTAGACTTGTAAGCATGTTCACGAGGCAAAAATCACAAACCAAAACAAACTTTACTCAGGGTGGACCAAGCAAAGGAAAATGATGTTCCAACAGAGAAAAACATAAGAACAGAATGGTATGGTTGATAAAGTCAATACGAGGAGTAAAAGGGCTGGAGTCTAATGACAACAATGAATGGACGTCTGATGTGAAGTTACTCCAGCAGCAACCGTGTGTAGCTTGTTTAGCTACGTTAGCAGCTTGTCCTCCTTTGTCTACAGATCTGGGCATGAAAAAGTTCCTCCTTTTTCTGCCAGAAGTGGCTGAACGATTTGTCCCGTGAATACGTCATCACGCACGGTGTCCAAACTTGGCGTGTGGAAACGTCCTTGTCCCGGGCATTCATTTATGCTTTGAAATTGTTTCCCCTGGGCACACAGGCGCTTCTCTGTGCGATTGAATTAGTAGACAAGTCACTGGCAAGTCGCTGGTAAGTGGCTGGTAAGTGGCTGGCAGTCGGCAGAAAGGGGAACTTTTTCATGCTCGCATCTGTACCATCATTTCCTGATAATTCCCTGATAGGATAATTTGCACAAGCAGCAACACTTACAGTACCGACTGCACATCCTCATTGGATAAATATGAACCACTGGTCTCTGCTAGCTTAGTCCACTATTGCAGCCCTGAAAACACTTCTGCAGAGCTGCCTTGACAGCAGAGGAAAGATGGAGGTCTACAAATTGTCACGTATTTTTATCAAGCAGCAGCCTTCATGCACTTCTAACTGCAGACAACAAAGAGGAAACTGCATAAAGACAAAGTTTGAATGAAAAACAAACTTTCTGACGCTGTTTAGGGAATTTGTTTGCCACCATCTCCGAAAGTGAAAAACATCACTCTTTTAGAGCATGCACTGTAAAAACACACAACCTCACAACTTTCCAATTCAGTTTTACATGATAGCACAATCAGTTTGGGAAAAGGAATATTCTGGCCCTGTGAAACCGAATAAAAATCCTTTTGGTTTGTCTCTTTTCATTGGGAATGATGTGTATACATGGATCATTTTCATTCCGAGAGAGCTTTCAAACCGATTGCAATTGGTATATTGTGTGTCTGCAAAAAAATGTGGGGAAAGTTTACCTTGATAACCTAATGATGTAGGTTATAATTAATGTTAAATGAAGTAGTCTCTCTAAGGAATTCCTTATTAGGAAGTAAATTTGATTTTAAGGACATTAAATTGACCAGCAAACAAAGTTGTTGTAGCCAGAAGAGTTTGGATTGATCATAAATATGTCATAAAACAAAGCAAAATGAAGCAATCATAGCAGCAAATGCATAAATAAAATGCAAATTAAATGAAAAGAGGAAGTCCTGTGATCACATTCCTCCTCCACAGGACATTTAAAGACAAGGTCATTGAAGAGGCAGAGATGGATCCGGTGCAAGCGTGTGTGTTTGTTTGTGTGTGTGATAAAGCAGCCTATAAGCTCGTACGCATTCATTATCTTGCTCAAGGACAAACACTCAACCACTCACTCCAGAAACTACTACAACTGCTGCACAAAATTCATTCAATAATTCAGTGCTGAGAGGGAGATGGTTCAAAAATTAACACACACATGCTTTCTCTCTCTCTTACACACACACACACACACACACAAACATCCTTGTACTTTTGTATTTGTGAGGACATTCATTGACATAATGCATTCCGTAGCCCCTTACCCTAACCCTAACCATCAAAAATGATTGCCTAAACCTAACCCTTGCCCTAAACCTAACCAAAACCTAATTGTGATCTAAATTCTAAAACTTGACCCTCCAAAAAGGGTTTATCTTAGGCTTTTTTAGTTTGGGCCAGCCAAAATGTCCCCACTTTGCAAAAATGAGCTCACGTTGTTGGTTAAAAGTCCAAAATGGTTTTGATTTTCATAGTGTCTAGAAAAATGTAACTTATGAGTTCATCTAAGGTTATTACGTAGCCATTTCCCTTGTTTTCATCACCAATATCTTTTCGGTTCAGCAAAGTCATGTATGGCTGATGCAAACATTTAAATTCTGCAAAACTTGCAGCACTTGGTCCCTGCTGCCAATAAGCCATATAGATTTTTTTTTTTTTTTAAAGAAAAAGTATAGAATATGCTGCCTTAATTATACCAAAGTAGATAATGTGTCAGAGGATAAAATCAAATAAGATTTTTTTTCAGTATTTCTGCTTGTCAGGTGCTAGTATCAAAAAATCTTTACAACAAACCAGACCAAAAATGCAAAACTGAGGCCTTCTACAAATATCACTGCAACCCTCCACCGTATATAATATATATATATATATATATATATATATATATATATAGGTATATATATATATACAGTGGGTACAGAAAGTATTCAGACCCCTTTAAACTTTTCACACTTTGTTTCATTGCAGCCATTTGCTAAAATAAAAAAGTTAATTTTATTTCTCATTAATGTACACTCAGCACCCCATCTTGACAGAAAAAAAACAGAAATGTAGAAATTTTTGCAAAGTTATTAAAAGAGAAAAACTGAAATATCACATGGTCATAAGTATTCAGACCCTTCACTCAGTACTGAGTAGAAGCACCTTTTGAGCGACTACAGCCATGAGTCTTCTTGGGAATGATGCAACAAGTTTTTCACATCTGGATTTGGGGATCTTCTGCCATTCTTACTTGCAGATCCTCTCCAGTTCTGTCAGGTTGGATGGTGAATGGTGGTGTTCAGCCATTTTCAGGTCTCTCCAGAGATGCTCAGTTGGGTTTAAGTCAGAGCTCTGGCTGGGCCAGTCAAGAATGATCACAGAGTTGTTGTGAAGCCACTCCTTTGTTATTTTAGCCGTGTGCTGAGGGTCATTGTCTTGTTGGAAGGTGAACCTTCGGCCCAGTCTGAGGTCCTCAGCACTCTGGAAGAGGTTTTCTTCCAGGATCTCTCTGTACTTGGCCACATTCATCTTTCCTTCAACTGCAACCAGTCGTCCTGTCCCTGCAGCTGAAAAACACCCCCTAGCATGATGCTGCCACCACCATGTTTCACTGTTGGGATCGTATTGGGCAGGTGATGAGCAGTGCCTGGTTTTCTCCACACATACCGCTTAGAATTAACTCCAAAATGTTCAATCTTGGTCTCATCAGACCAGAGAATCTTATTTCTCACAGTCTGAGAGTCCTTCATGTGTGTTTTTTTTGGCAAACTCTATGCACGCTTTCATATGTCTTGCACTGAGGAGAGGCTTCCATCAGACAACTCCAGTCGGGGCCATAAAGCCCCGACTGGTGGAGGCTGCAGTGATAGTTGACTTTGTGGAACTTTCTCCCATCTCCCTACTGCATCTCTGGAGCTCAGCCACAGTGATCTTTGGGTTCTTCTTTACTTCTCTCACCAAGGCTCTTCTCCCATGATTGCTCAGTTTGGCTGGATGGTCGGGTCTAGGAAGAGTTCTGTTGTCCCAAACTTCTTCCATTTAAGGACTATGGAGGCCACCGTGCTCTTAGGAATCTTTAATGCTGCAGAAATTCTTTTGTAACCTTGTCCAGATCTGTGCCTCACCACAATTCTGTCTCTGAGCTCCTTGGACAGTTACTTCCACCTCATGATTCTCATCTACTCTGACATGCACTGTGAGCTGTAAGGTCTTATATAGACAGGTGTGTGCATTTCCAAATCAAGTCCAATCAGTTTATTTAAATACAGCTGGACTCCAATGAAGGAGTAGAACCATCTCAAGGAGGATCAGAAGAAATGGACAGCATATGAGTTAAATATGAGTGTCACTGCAAAGGGTCTGAAAACTTATGACCATGTGATATTTCAGTTTTTTCTTTTTAATAAATTTGCTAAAATTTCTACATTTCAGTTTTTTTCTGTCAAGATGGGGTGCTGAGTGTACATTAATGAGAAATAAAATTAACTTTTTTGATTTTAGCAAATGGCTGCAATGAAACAAAGAGTGAAAAGTTAAAAGGGGTCTGAATACTTTCCGTACCCACTGTAGATAGGCCCCAGGCATGAGTCTACACCTGGGGCTAGACTCATACCTTTAAGTCTAGCCCCAGCTATGAATTTACTGTTAAACCATCTTTTCCTGAAAAAAAATCTGATGAAAATCCAAATGACCCAGCTTTCTACCAGCACTTATACGCACCATGAATGCGGGAAGGTCCAGCCTAGCTCCCGTTGGTGTGGTGTGTGAGCGAGTGTGTGTGTGTGAAGTCCGATTATCCCCCGTCTTTGATGTCAGACGAAGCTAAAGTAAGTCAGTCAGCTCCGTGTGCGCATGGGCAGAGGAGAGCAGCAGTCAGATTAAAGTACCTATCAGCAGGTGAGAGCGGAGATGAACAGAAAATATCAGAGAAAGAAGCAGTTAACTCGTCAGCTTTTTAGCAGAAAAGGTAAGATATCACAGTGTTGACTCTTTTTACTTGTTAAAAACAATATGAAAAAGTCAACATGAAATGCCCCAACATAAAAACGGGGCTGAAGTTACAGTAGCAGCAACTCTTTTCCCAGCTTCTGTTTCGATTTTGTCTTAAAGGGCAATTCCACTCAAATAATTTTATACGGACATTTAACCAGGTCCTGTGTAAAAACAACATGTAGACTTTTCAAACCTGGACTCAGATGTTCTTTAGGGACTGTAGATTAATTAAAGCACAGTTTCTGATTTGTTTAGCCTATAATGAATAAATGAGGAGAAAATGAAAACAAATGAGTAGGAGAAAAGGAGAACAATTGATGAGGAGAAGAAAACAAATAGGAGAAAGGAAAACAAATTAGGAAGAAAAAGAAGAGCAAATAATGAGATAAGAAGAGCAGGTGAGAAGAGAACATGTGATGATGAGGAGGGTCAGTGATGAGTCAAAGAGAAGACAAAAGGTGAATACTGTATGAACTGTTATGCGTGAGTGCAGAGCACGTGTTTTAGCAACATAATGGTCAACATTTCATTGTTGATTTTGTGGTTAATTTTTTAAATTTAAATGGCAATTTATCTACTCCATTATGTCTATTATTGCCTTCTAAAAGAGATTTTTGTAGCGAAAGACTAGAGAAAAGCTTGTCTAATTTTTTCTAATTTACACCTGGTGCGACTCCGGGCTAAGCCCAGGTTGTCCTCAAAAGCTGGAGAAGCCCCTGATTTTGAGACAGCAGTGGTTATTAAAAGTGACATGTCTTGCTGAATTAGGAGAAAGCACTTAGTTGCACAACTTAAAGCACAACTTATTAGTTGTCCTGAGCTATTTGAAATATTCTTGTTTGATTTTGTTGTTGTAAACATTTATATATTTGTTGATTTTGCCAATAAACCTTATTTGCAGTGGGGGTTAAATAATTTTGATTGCAACTATATGTATATATACAGTATATATATATATATATATATATATATATATATATATATATATCCATATTATTCCTGAGCTAACGAATGTACAAACAATTATGCGATCAACTTCCTGTGAGATACCGGAAATAGTGCTTAGCCATTGACTCACAGTAATATATAATATATATAATATATAATAATTATATACTCATAGTAATATTCTAACATTTCAATAAGAGTATTTATAACATTTCTAAACGTTTTGCCTCAAAAAAATGTCATTGCACGTTTCGAGAATATGTTGCACTGTTCATGGTTGTACTAACAACCAGAGAAACGAGTGGTGTAGAACACGCACCTTGATCTTAGAGAGAAAGTGGCTGCAGGGCTCCAGACTGCGAACAAATGGTCGCATTTTACGAATAAAGAAAAAAAATGACATCTCGCTTTAAAGGTAGAGTCGGAAGTTTTCCCCTTGAAAATAAACGTTAGACGTTTTCATTTTCACACATATTTGGGTCGAGTCAGGCGCTGTCGGAGCAGTGAAAAGGTTTCAATGTTTCAATTTTCAACTAATACAGGTCCGTTTCACATACCCCTTTTGATCACCGTGTCCAGCAGTCGCTCTACAAACTGGAGCGTTGTGTATCCATGACAACCAGACGGAAGTAGACGCGTCCCCGCTGTAAAGCGTGGTTGCGTTGTAAACAAAACACACATGAATGGAGTGTGTTGAAGACAATAGACTGTTGCATGTGGAAAACAATGTTGTCATGTACAGGAGGAGGCGGATTTCCAGACAAACCAGAGCAAGACGCAGACTGATTCTGTTGAACCGTGAAGTAAGACCATACGCAGATATTATGGGCAAACAGCCAGGTACCGGTGAGTTGTAAACATGAGCATTAATGCTTAGCCTGGTATCCCTTGTTGGAAATTTGTCCAGTGTTTATGAACACCCCGTTGATCTTAACATTTGACATACATAAGTAGCTAGCAGACACAAAATGATACTAAACGTTACAGTTGGCCGTAACCCTGTTATTTGTAAAAACACTGTCAACAAGAAGGATATCCCAGCTGCCTACGGATATCTATTTAGTTAAAAAAGGTGGAGTATCTGGGATTTAGGTCGAGCTAAAGTTGGTGCGCGTTCACACATCACTCGCACTGCATTTCAGGTTGATGCAAGCTGCTCCGAAACCACCTCGTTCAGCCGGTCCGAGAGCGGGCGAGGTACGTCAACTATGAGCGCAGGTGGCGTGTTCACACAGACCCAGTCGCGCCGTGTTTGGTACCAAAACCCAGTTAGGTCGACCTAAATGGGTCCAGTGTGAAAACAACCTTAGACTCTCTGGAACATATGGTTTGGCACAAATGTCCTCGATTACAGCTTAGTCAAATCAGCTAAACGTCATTTCCTTTTTTTCTAGAGCAAAAATTATGGATATTCTCTCTCAGATGGTCAGAACTGACTGAGAATAAATGTTTCACCATAGGGTCCATATTATTATACAGAGGGTGAAATAATATAACTGTCTGATAAACATAATGAATTATACATTTATGTTTTTCAGTGTTATGAATTATCTGTGGAACACTTAGAACTACACTTAAACATTAAATTCAATTGCAATTTATTATTTTATGTAATTTTTTTTAACATTTGAGGCCACTTTATCACAATGTTTGCTTTGGACTCTATTCTGCTTAAGTGTTCAGTTGTCTCTCCCTTTTCAGCCTGTTGAGCTGCATTCTGACTGCTGAACAGAAATTCTACAAAAACCTCAGAAAAAAAGAAGAGATTTGAGGAGATGTTTGCAGACGAGCCCTGTTTTTGTGTAGGAAAGCAGATACACATACAATGTGCGTATATGCATCCTGCCACGTAATTACAGTACATACAGTATATTAAAGGTTTGTGTATGTATACGTGTGTGGTCGGTAATAACAGGAAGCTGGTCCCTTCATGTTGACACAAACCTGCCTGGCTGATTGGCCGTTTGAAATAAATAAACACACAAGTGACCCACTGTGTCCACAAGCAGCAGAGTTCTCTGTGAGACTAAAAATAAGGAACGCTGAGTGCTCCACGGCATCAAACCCAAACAGGAACACCTGCAACTCACCCCTCAGCCTGGCCAGTTGTCATGACAACCAGCTGCACGCATGCAAACAGTTTACAGTAGGAGAATGATGGGTGGGAGAGATTTTGCAGATGCCAGAGGGCTCTAGTGAAGATGGCGGAGACGCGACAGCTGATCTGAAACAAAGATTATGAACTGAGAGGATGGCAGAAGTAAAGCCAAGGAGAGAGAAGAATGAGAACAGAAGAAAAAAATGAGTGAAATGAAGGACAAGTATTCGAAAGAGAATTAGTCTTTATGGTAAAACAATGGAAAAAAGAGTATTTTTTTTTTAGAAGTGAGGGAAATTAATAGAAACCAAAGCCATTATAATAAAAAGTCACTAATATCAGTGATTTTGCCAGGATTTCCTAAAGAATAACCCCTCATGTTGTACTTTGACTAAGATCATAATAAATTGGGAAAGAAAATAGATAACTTTTACTTGGATTTAATTAGATTCTAATTATTATTCTAATTAATAAATTACAATGAATTAGTCTATAATTAGACTTAACTGGGGTTTTTATTCTCTGTTTGAGGTGCCTTTAGAAGATAAATGTTGTGATAGATGTTGTATAAATAGACTGAACTGAAACAAATCTTCTTACTATAGACAAGCAGCAGAAAGTAGGCCACACAGCCAACACAAATGTGTTCCTGAGAGTCTTCAGATCTAGTAAGTATTCTCAACTCTCAGGCAGGATTCAAACAATATAATTCAATTGGGTGCTTATAATTGCATTTATTTTAGCATGTTGTTTGTAATGCATTTATAAACTTTTTTGCACGCTTTTCTCTTCTGATGGGTGGGAAGCTTCAGCATGCTAGTTGCTAGCCTTAACATGTCACTTGCTGAGCTGAGTATGATTGCAAATGTAAAACCGGGATACCTGCAGAAAGCCCACATAGGCACATGGAGAACTTTTCATGTCCTTACAGAAAGACCCTGGCTGAGGCATGAGGTATTCAACTATTACATTTGTTGAAAAGGTAAACATCAGAAATCATTCTTCACCTTCTACCGCCATCCACTAATTGTGGACCCTGCTGTACCAGCTATGTCATTTGTTTGGTATTTAGGGCTGTGGGGGAAGATAGTAAGTGGAGCTTGGGTTATGATGGGTGAACTTTGAGTTGTAATTGTAACTTATTGCCAGGAAACCAGCTGAACAAGAACAACTGTGCAGTGTTGCTGTGTGCAGTAAACATTATAGATGATTTTGTATATATGGTTGGGTCCAGAGGGAAGCTGAGAGCTTTGATTTGAGATTTGTCGGCCACCACTATTCATGGACTCATCTGGGAGGTTAGAATAACTTGAAACAGCTGCAGCACCTGCTCATATTTCTCTCTGAGACACAATGATAAAACACATGTGTCCTTTCATACATAAAATAAAAACACTGGCTCACAATTCATGAGATGGTGGGACAGAGCAGCTGCATCTGGAGTTTATGTGTGATTACTTACTGTAACTTAGAATACTTTGTTGGGTTTTTTATTTGCCTATGTCTACATATGAATATACACTGCACACATGTGCGGGGACAAGCAATATATTTATTCTTTGGGAAGTGCATGTCTGTCTGCATTTGTGTATTTCCTGTGAAGAGCGTACTGTACATATGTGAGTGTTATTTATGCATCTCCTCTGTGTGTCTGAGTGTGTCATCTCCAGATGTGCAGGGGTCAATGCAAGGCTGCCCTCCTCGGTCCAGATGTATCCAGGTGTGTAATGCTGTACAATCCAGCCTCTCCTCTGACCCTGAGACAGGTTGAAGGGTCGCACATTTTTCCAAATGTTTGTGCCAGAACATAAAAAAATAAAGGGAAAAAAATTCCAACATACTTAGTAAACTATCTGTAAATTGATGAGTTCTGTTCATGCACAGCTCTTTGGACGTTTGTACTAAAATGAATAAATGTCTCTGGTTTGCATAAAGTAACTGAGTGATTTATCTTTTTGTTACTATCTTTGGCAGGATATGACTGTCTATCCAGTCTGTGCAGCTGTGTCCGTTGATATCTTCAGCAAGGAGAACAGGTCCAAGCTTAAAGACGGAGAACTGGCAATTTTACAACACGAAAAGGGCACTCAAGTCTTACATTCGCTGGCATAGTGAATGGAGGGAGATGAGGAAAGAAATAAGAGGCCTAAAGGATAGAATAAAACACAAACTGGGGATCAATAGGTGGAAAGATGAAATGAGGTTCTGAAAGGAAAATTTAGTGTCCACTGTTGAAGATATAGGTTTAAGGCCATCACAAAACTGTAGAGAGCATGAAGAGAAAAAGGAAGAAGGGCTTTATTTGTTATCAAACCTAGTTGTTTACTCAGATTCTTACTCACAGATAGCATCAGCAAATAGGCTACAACCATGTTGACGTGCTGTTAGACCAAGTCAAAACTGACCTTTTGCCTCTGTGAACACATAACACACAAACACACACTCCATCTGTTCTCTACATTCTGCTCAGCTATAAACATGGAGCATTGGTGGGGCCGAAGCAAAACAACGCAGTTAAAAAAAAAAAAAAACAAAAACAACCCTATAAACACATAGTTTATATTTAGTTATCTGAGGACCTCTGTAAAATTTTGTGATCTTGTTATAATATAAATATGAATTCTGTGTTTCATAGTGTGTAACAAATTTCTCATTTGTGAAAGATTTAAAAATAATGGTTGATATATGCCACATATATTTGTATAAAAATTGTCATGTTATTTTGTGTGAATTATTCTAATTGGCTCAGTTTTAATTATACACATACAGTGTTCCTTATAAGTGTGTTTGTGTATATGTATCTAAGTATATCTGTAGCGAGATGGAAAATGATGTGATAAGAATAAGAAGATGAATAAGAAAAAGCTTTATTTGTCCCTCAGTGGGGAAATTTACAATGCTCGCAGCAGCACAATTACAGCAGACCAGTCTGGTCAAAGGCAAATAAATAGACAGAAAAACTTTCCAAACATAAACACAGGGTAGATTAGAATAAGTTTACACAGACAGGAGTTTTAAAACACAACAATAAATTAATATAGTAAGTTATCTGAGGGCGAGTGTGTACTGTATATGGATACTCATAAATAAATAAATCACAGACTGGTGTGTATTGTAGATTGTTCCATAAAGAAATTATTGCACATAACTGTCAAAAAGTGATGGTGACAGATACAAAGGTTGTTCAGGTGCAATGGAGTATTTTAAATGTGCCCATTGTAGAGTAGCAGGGACGAAAGACCTGCGGTATCTCTCCTTCACACATCGGATGGATTAGTCTGGCACTGAAGTTGCTCTCCAGACCAGACAGGAAGTCTTGTCTGGAGGAGCCCTTCAGTGTGGAAAAAAAGCACGTTTTTAGGGCAAACTTAGACGCGGGGGCCAGTTGCTCCATACTTATCATTAGCTGGGCTGCTAGGCTGCTGCTGTGCTATCTGTCCAGCTAAATACAGGAGCTATCTTGAAAATTCCTTTCTCCATCACTCACATATATGAAAAGACATATAAAAACAGACCCCAGGTTTAAAAAAGCTAAATTCTCCTTTAAGGTGAACACCATAAAGTCCACTCTCTCAATGTCAGTTCCCTGAACGTTCACCAGTGCAGGGACAACTGACCAGCGTCAGCAAAAATCCACCACCATCTCCTTGGTTTTTTCCACATTGATCAGGAAGTGGTTTTGCTTACACCAGTTCACAAAGTCCTGTGTCAATCCTCTGTACTCCACGTTGTTGTCCTCTGTGGTCAGGCCAACGATCGCAGAGTCCTTTGAGAACTTCTGTAGAACGCAAACATCCGTGTTGTGTCTGAAGTCTGCAGTTTAGAGGGTGAACAGAAAGAGGGCCAAGACAGTGATGGAGGGGAACATACAAAGTGTTATAGATTACACGTTCATGCACATCTTGTTTTAGTTAGTTGTGGCCTCAAGGCCACACAGACTGCTCCCCAATACTTCCCATTTTCTCTTTTAGCCACCTGCAGGTGGCTAAAAGAGGTAAAACCTAGTCAGTGCAACGGGAAGCAGTGTCAATTTGCATAATAAAGGGTGCTCTATGGTGATGCAGTCATACAGATGCAACCTGGTCTCTGGAAGAAGGAGGAAGCCCGCAAAGCTCAAGACCCAGGCCCCCAGCAGCCACCTAGAGGCCCGGACCCCAGCCACCTCCCCAAAGGAACGGACATGCATTCCCCAGAGGGCAGCAAAAGGCGGGCCTGGCCGGAGCTCCCCGCGGTCTCGGGGTCCAGTCCCTAGCGGAACAAGACCAGCAGCTGCCGACCCCACTGGGCCCGGCCACCCCTGGGGCAGGAACAACGCCGAGCCCAGGGCCCAAGCGCCCAGAAGCCCCCCCCCAACCCAGGCGGCCCAACCGAAACCGAAATGATTTTTTACCCTATTTCATAAGTGGTGTGTTAGATTGTGTGGTAGCAATGGGACTAAAACTTGAAAACCTGGTTAAAAGATTTCTATAACTTGCAGGGAATTCCTGTGCCACCTATGACTTTGTTGCTCTTGAAAGTTCCTCATCCTGCTGGTTGAAAACTGAAGCTAAAGGAGTACACAGGCCAGTAAGATCTGACATCACCATGCATCAGTAGCCTGAGTTGTGAATATGTGTTTCTACTAATGGGATGACTATATCATAACACTGCAATTGCTGTTTGATGAAGCAAGGAAAAGGTGGTGAACATTGATATTACAAGCAGGCATTACAATCTTATTTGCAAGATACACGTCCCTCATCCATCTTCTGTCTCTATTTCGAGAGCAGACAAAGTCGGGTTACCCTGGTAATTTAGGAGGACAGAAGTATCCTGGACAGGCAGAGTCCCTCCTCCCTGTGCAGCGAGAGTTCCTCTGATGATTCACCAGCCTGCATGATAAAAGGTTGGTGACCCCAATTTGAGTAAGGCAAGAGGAGGAGGAGCTGGAGAAGAAGGCGGATGAAGAAGATGGATAATAAGAAGGAGGGGATGGCGATGCCTACGTCAGTGGCACTTGCTAATAGGCAGATGTCCTTGTCTCTGTCACAAGTAAATCATGTCTCTTGGGGTAAAGAATGAAAGAGGAAGAAAGGAAGGGAGGAAACAAGTGAAACAGAGATTGAGATTGCAGTGTGGAGAAGTGAGGCATTTGGTTGGACATGAGTGCGTGTCTAAGTGACATTAAGAGCAATTAGTTGAGCCTCTGAGCCCTGTGGAAAAAAATACTTTTATGAAGTCAGAAAACAAGTAGGTGGGAGGTCTGAGAAGGTGAAGTGGCTGAGTTGTATCAAAGCCAGAGAGGGAAACTGGTTATTTTGCAAAGAAGTGCAGGATAAGTATTGATGAAATTATCTTTTAAAATTGTGATGGCTGCAGCTACAGCCACACAGATGTTGTAATCAACCATAAACACTTCACCATTGTTTTTGTTTCTTTACATATAGGATTTCATTTACAGAGCCATTTCATTATTTAGAATTTATTTTATGACAACACTATAATTTAAAATCAGTGCGCACATTTTGCTTTACAGTGTTTGTCACGATTTGATTTAATTTGTATTTTCTTTTGAGTTTTGCAATTGCCGGTCCCTTGGCTGATTTGGACCATACCACATCAGTGCTAAGAGGGGTAAATGAGGTTTTAGTGTAATTTAGTTCAGTTAGGTGTTTTGTATGCCTTATCCCTTGTGTTTCTTTTGTGGGCTGATCAGCCACTATTTACCTTCCCCTTTTGTCTCATTGTGTTAAGTCAGTTTGCTTGAGTTAGTCTTGTTCAGTTGCCAGTTATTTTGAGTAAATTTTGTTACTTTGACCTTTTTTACAGGCTCATTTTTTTTAAATTCATTTTTGTTTATGTGATACTTCATTATTCTTTGGTTTAAAGGAGTCATCACCCGGAAATCCCACTTTTTCACGTTAAAACGTGTATTGGAACAGGACCTCAGTTATAACGTGCCAGAAACTCCGGAAAGTGAAAGTGACTTCGTTTTTAAGTGCGGGCTCTCTCTTCTCACCAGAATCGGCCACAAGCACGCGCTCTCCACAGTACGCGGTTTGGATTTCTTTCTCCGAATGACGTGAACGAGAGAGGCTGCTAGCTGCTAAGCTAGCCTCTTTAGCACCACCTAAAAGCAGCTGATTACCTGCCGTGGAGTCGTTATGATCAGCTGTTATGACGTGAACTAGAAAGGCTGCGAGCGAGCTGCTAAGCTAGCATCTTTAGCACCACCTGAAGGCAGCTGATTACCTGCCACAGAGTAGACCGTGGCAGGTAACTTCGACGAGGAGGAGGAGGGGGAGATAGCCGTGCTGAGTTGCCTCGGCAGAAATTCAGCAGTTTCCGATGCTCTAACAGGACGGACACCTTCACCAGGGAGCAGTGGATTATATTTATCAGTGAGGATGTGCAGTCAGTAAGTGTTGCTGCTTGTGTAACTTATTATCTTTTGTGTAAGAGACCAGTAAACGGTGGTTGACGAGCGGACAAGCTGCTAATGTAGCTACAGAAGCTAACAGTGTTTGGTTAACTTCACGTCAGACGTCCGCTCCTTATATTCATCAGAGTCCAGCCCTTTTACTCCACGGATCCTCTCCATCAACCGTGCCGTTACGTTTTTATCACGTTTTCTCTGTTGGGACATCATTTCCTTCACCTGCTCTGTCCTGATAAAACTTTGTTTTGGCTTTGACGTTTGCCTCGTGAACGCGCTTACAGACAGCTCTAACTCTCGTGCGTATTCTCGCGACAAACAAAAGTTGGGAATAAAAAGAGGTTAAAATGAGCAAAAAGTCAAATCTTGCCAAGTATATGTTTTTATTTTCACGCGCATATATCATCACATTCAAAATAAGACAAAATCACCTAAAGAGAAACATTTCAGTGAGATATACAGTAGGAACTTGCTTTAAGACAAATGCATCTTATTTCAAGAAATCTTATCAAGAAAATTTTCTTTGTTCCATTGGCAGAATTTTTTGGCTTATTACAAGCAAATCAGCTTCTATCGCTGAGATAATGTCAGCTTTAGACTTTGGACTGATAAGGGGTTAATATGGCATAAGTAGTAACTTTGTTGTTTATGCATTAATGCGTTAAAAAATATACATGCTGATTTTACAGGTTCTTTCTTTCTTTTACAATTATCTGACAACTCCCTAAAATTATCTTGGGAAACCCAATTTGAGAAATACTGGTCTACAGTATGGCTGTGTAAAGATTGGGGGTGGTGGTGGTGGGGGGGGGGGATCTGAGAATCCAGACAATAATTCTCCATGAAAGGCACAGCACTAAAAACTGATTTTTTAGATTTTTTAGTTTTGATCATCAGGTTTGTGCAATCAAAAAGTTGATTATGTAATGCAAATAGCTGCAAAGTCTTAGGAGAGCCTCTGAAAGCTATTGCCCATGAATATAGCTAACTGCATCCATAAAGAACATAAACTGGATACAGAAACTCTGTGCTAGAGCAGAAAACTGTCCTGCGTAGACAGTCTGATGAATCAAAATCTAAACTTCTGCTTGCAAATTATGGAGTTTCTCTCTTTCAAACTAAAGAGGAGAAAGGACCATCCAGTTTCATCTTTCATCCTATCGGGGCATGTTGGGGGCAAGGTAACCACACCATGTGTATGGTCTCCTTACCCCTCTTTGATGGAAACCTTAATGTTGAAGATTGAAGGTTTTGGTGCAGCATGTACCAGCCCAAATATGCCTTTCTCAAGCAGTGCATTAATTTCTTTCAGGAAAACAATGCCAAAGCAGATTTTGCTCATAGTTTAGCTTCATAGTGGAAGATTTAACATGGAAATCTGACATGCCTGCAGCCCAGATAGATCATTCCCAGAAAAACACAATTTTTAGTATGAAACAAAAATACAACAAAGGAGGTCTAAAACAGCTAAAATTCTGTATTAAACATCTTGCTTTCAAAAGCACAAACCTTTTTCTCCTCATCTCCCTAACAACTGCAGGTTTTTGTTAAAAACAAAAAAAATAACTGAAAAAATTACAGTACACATAAACCTGTCAGGCTTTTTTTGTGTTATTGCCTCCTTTAGTTCAAAATTAGCATAAATATCCCTGAAAACAATATCTATCACTTTTGATATTTGCTTATTTGATTCTCATCTGCAATAGTGTGAATTTTATGCAAAATCACAACTTCTTGGAATTAAGCTCAAACATGTCATGAAAATATCAGAGTTTGAGTCTACTCTCAGATTATAAGATTACACAATAAATTAAATAAATCGTTTGATAATTTATCTATCATGTTACAATCTTCTTTTAGCAAGAGAAAGTCAGTAGCTATTTTAAATATGTTTAAGCATTCGGTTAGTTTCCTATAACATAGAGCAATCTTAGTTTTCATGTGGTCTGTTTTTACACCAAATATTCTATATATCTAAAATGTCATGAAAATACCCAGAGCCCATGACTTAGCTAATGGCAACAGGAAGATAAACTTTCCCAAGTATGTGATCATTGTCCTGATTAGATGCAATTATACACCCCATAACCAAGCCTTGTGGAAGGAAAGCTTCTGCTCTGGAAACAACCTCTCCCACCCTTTCTCTCAAACACCAGACACACATAACTTAAACACCACTGAAATGATTTAAGGTGCGGGCAGACTTGGTTGCTACCTTATGTTTTCCATCCTTATCCTGATGATAACAATCACATGATTCCTTCTAAGAGTGGGCACACCGCTGAATTAAGTACTGGAAATGTGCCTGCAGCCAGTTCACACAGGAAATGACTCCTCAAATACTGTATGACCACTTCCTATTTTTGTCTTAATGAAGGACTGTTGCACTAAAATGGAAAACGCTTCACAATCAGGTGTTGAGTGATCGGTTTCTCTACAGCTCATGGTTCAAATCATGTTTTAAAAGCAGCCTAAAGGAGGAAGTAATCTAATGTTGATAGGCACTCCTTCAAATAAAGATGGATCTAGATTATGAATATTATAAGATCAGTTTATGAGGAAGTGACAGCAACAAATGTACCAAGTCTTAATGAGCCGCATATAAACTGGGATTGCCTGTTCAAAATTCCCTGACACTTCATCCAGTGTTTGTTTGACAATGTGTAAATGACAAGATGTCTAGATAAACATTTGACACACTTTCACAATGCAATATTCACAAGTCAGCACTTCCGACTAGTCCTGATTATCGGTGACAGCTGGTGAATCAGCTCAATCAGCACCAACATCAGACAGCTCTCAGACTCACACACTAATTAGCAGCATCTTCCTGTGTTTACTCCTGTGGGAAAGGGAGTGAACCACAATGGAGTCCACTTACTTATAGATAAATGATGATAACTTTAATTTCCCTCTAATTAGCGCTTCCCTTCCCCTCCCACGCCCTTATATGTCTTCCTGTTTAGACTTGAGTGGGGCATGAGTGTCCCCTTTTTCATGATGCTGTGGCATCATCTTGATCATGTGTTCAGCTCCATTTTGGGGGAAAAAAAAGTCAAATATGGAAAAAAAAAAAACTCATTAACTTCAAAAAGTTGTATTTAATAAAAGTATTTGAGAAAGAAAACAATGGTTGCAAGTTACAAACCAGTTTTTATTCATACAGTTGGCAGCTTAATAATAAAACCCCCCCCCCACAAAAAAAAAAACACTTCTGCTGCATCCAAATCATATTCACACTAAACACAAAAAAATTGAATATCTAATAAGGTTCCTCTATGTGTAAGGGTCCAGATCTTTACTCAGTGGGCTCCAGCTGGCACACTCCACTGCTGGCCCCTTTATCTCTCTGGCCACTTGAGCCAGGGAAGTGAGGCTGCCACACAAGCGCCTGGCCTTCACAATCACTGGAGCTCCTCCAACATTCCCCCCTGGAAGCAACTCAAACAAACCTGGGGACTGTGTGTGACTCAGCCATTCCTTTGTGTCTGCTTGTCTGGCCACTTGGACAACACCTACAAAACATGCTTAACAGTAAATATTACAAGTTGTGACTAGGAATAATGTATTCAGTGACTGCCTGATTTCATTGGAGGACTGGAGTTGTAATTCTTTAAAACTGTCATGAGAACCACACTTTGATAATCTGATCACTTTCTACAAATTTCTTTGTTTTTCAATTAAATATAGTTTCTATTGTGGATTTAGATTTGATGTTAAGTCACTGATAGAGCAAGCCCTCCAATCAAAAGGACCAATCAGGTTATTTGTTTGTAGCCTTAAATACGTCCTCTATCCTCCGATCCCTACAGGAGGCTGAAGGGAAACAAAACTCTGGCACGTTCGCACAGGACAAAGTTGTTCTCAAGTTTTTCCTTTAGCAACCTACAAAGTCCTCTAGAGGAAAAATGAAGGAGGGTGAAAGTACCGTGGTCATCGTCTTAGCATCATCACCTCTAATTTGACACATGCAGTTGCTCTCATGACCACTAGAGGTCATATATTCTGTCAACACAATTTTAGGCCATTTGTTTCCAGCATGAACAATCGTTTCACTGCGACAGACTGGTGACCTGTCCAGGGTGTACCCCGCCTCTCGCCTGATAATAGCTGGGATAGGCTCCAGCAACCCCCGCGACCCTGAACTGGATAAGCGGTACAGAAAATGACTGACTGACTGACAATCTTTTCATAGGGTCATTTACAGAAAGTCTGTGGTAGGAAGATGGTCTCGATGACAAGGAGAAACCTTCTGAGTGTAAGCAAAGTGTTTTGAGACAGAGCAGTTCAAGAACTATGCATGAAAACAACGAATGCTCTCAAACTGACAACATACTCTTTCAATAAAAGACAGGACAATACACCATAATTTTCAAAATATTACATACCAAAAGGTGCAATGGCTTTTGGTGGAGTAAGTTAAATGCAGCAAATTACATGTGCAGTAACAAGTCTGAATTACAGCAACCTAGCTTGAAACGACACTCTTGCTTTCACTACTCCACATTTAGATCATATTTAATTAACAGTAATCTGCAACGAGAAGCTATTGATGTTTCACACATACATGATCACTGAAAACTTTATCATTGAATGTGCGATTGTCATATTCAAGTACAAGTGTAATGTTTGGTTTTCCATGAGAAGTTTTGAGAGTGTTTCTAATGTTGTTTTTTTCTGCAGAGTTTTTTCTCTGCTCATACACCACCTAGATACACAATCATTTAGGCAAGTGGACAGAGGGAACGAACGCCAGCATTTTAACATTTAACTGACAGACCACTTCACCACCTCATCCACAACTGCAGCACTTCACACACTCTTTTGGGGGACTGCCTGTAGCTGGATAGGAATAATGAGTGTGACATCTGTTATAATCCACTTCAAACCAAAGCTATTACATGCTTGATAAACCAACCAATGTCAGCAATGGTGCTAAAAGCATGCGAACCTCTTCTCCCACCTTTAGAATCTGGTCAAGGAAATGAAATAAAGAGAAGGAAGGCCAAATTATTGTGAGACATATTTGAAGCTTCACCCTAGTGTCTGAAAATATAAATTAGAAAAGTGTGACTAAAACACAGCCTGGGCGCCGGGACCAGGTGGTTTTAAACAGGTTAACAGGAAAAAACACCCCAAAAAAAGAACGAAAGATGAGCAACATAAAAAAGCAAATATATATGGAAACAACGTTTCAGAGTTAGTGAACGAACACAGATGAACTGGAGCAGTTTCAGTGACTCACCAGCTGTTTTTTTTTTTAAATTCTCCATCTCATTGCTCATATTTATGAAAGCATGCTTTCAGTATCACAGCTGGGAGGCAAGTTTGTTAATCAGTCATCCTGTGTGTGAGCAGATGTCAGATCAGCCTTACACGAGTCCCAAGCAGATACTGTACCTACAGTATTTCAATCAATCCACAAGTGTTATCATGTGACTCATCATCTGCGCTCCTGTTCACCATGAAAGATGCTAAAAATACTCCCATGAGGTCACTGACCTATTATTTTTGTCTGCTGGCGGGAGTTTTGGGCAAAAAGAGTGATTAAGTGGTTTGTGAATTACCAGACACTCGCCAGGAACTGGAGAGAGGGCCACAAACAGGAAGGAGCGGAATGTGCTTCCTGTTGGCCGCTGGTGTTACATAGGGCAGATTCCTTGTACCATCATGACTGATGCACCGATACAGCAGCGTGCACACACAGAAACACACATACTCAGAGGCAGGAATGTTTTTCCACTGAAATCAGGGAGAAGCAGACTGTCAGGAAAGACAAACAGTGAGAGAAGATAACATTGAGGCAGTGTCCCTGTGTGCTGCTGCAAATTAGTGAGCACATATTCAACTTGAGTTCGTCAGGGGAAACTATTACACTGTACTTAATTTAAAGCCTTTGAAACTGGTAATTAACTGTTGTGCACGTTCTTTTCAGTTTTGTGAGGGGGGGAAGGTACATTATTAATTAGTCCCTTTAACAATCACCAAAAGTCTCATTCCATACATACATCCTAAAAATAGCAACATCAACAGGCAGTTAGAATTATAAGCCAGATACTGAAGACCTTCTGTAATATGTGATCATTAGAGGCTAAATGGCTACTGCCAGTGTTTTATTATAAACTATTCTATCATCTTTTTAATATTCCTAAAACGTACACTGTTTGGATTAAACATGATTTTGAGCATATGTATTTGCGAAGGAAAGAATCAGATAAATACGAGGCAAAGGTAGATATCATATATAGAAAGTGTATGTGCATCATCTCTATGTGGTGTCTGTCCTGCTACTGTCACCACAGAGGTTGGAGTGAGGACTGAGGGAGTTCAGGGCTGCCGGTCACAGAACAGCATGCCTGCTGTGTATATGAAATTAACATTGGTTGTCCTTGAGGGCTTCCTGATTGAATCACACGGGCTCGATGACGTCATGCGAGGTTTAAGTCATATTTCGGATTAGGGAGGGTGAGAGGGAGAAGGGGGTTGGGGGGGGGGGGGGGGGGGGGGATGAGTCACTGCCTCACCAATGACTGTCTCCACTGAGTGGCCAGATAATTCAGGTACAAAAAGAAACACAGGCACAACACGACCGCCTAATGGCACTCAAATAAAATGACTTATTGGGAACTCGCAAAATACACCTTTTAAGAAGATTAAATAGTATCGATGCCCCCCGCCCCCACTGCCTCCCAACAATAGGTCTGGTGCTAAATAATGATGAATCCTGTTCTTCTTAATTACAATGATGACCAGAGATTTCTATAACAAATGTTTCCACTGCCGACATATGGGGTTTGTGAAACACAAAATATTATCTGACGTGCACCTGATCTATTCAGGAGCTGTTTAACTTTGATCTGGATTTATTTCTCAATGTATTTACTGTGTTGGATCAATGACTGAAAAAAATGAGAGTCACTCTGTGGATTTTGTTTGGAACCATTTGTCATTATATCATGACTCATTACTGAATGGGCTTTTCATGGACAGGTCTTGAGGTTATAAAGGGTTGATATGACATTCCTAGATAAAAGTCAACCAAATTAACAAGTGGTGTAAAATCACGCTGAGTTGGAAGATATAGATAAAACACCACTGCAAAAACTCAAATGACCGCAAAGTGTAAAAAAGAATCTCATGACCTCAAGAGGTGGATTAGAAAAGGAGAGAAAACAGTTGCAAAACCAACCCACCAACCAAAAAGCAAACATGAAAATATAATACAACGTACCTGCATGTTCTTGTTGTATTATTGGATTAATTAAAATCCTCCTGCTCTTTTTTTAGGCTAAAACTTTCAGCAATGACGTGTGCCTTCCAGATGATATTCAGAGATATTTGATTCATATGCTCACACTTCCTTCAGCATGCAGGCAGATCAGAGGTCAAAGTCAGCTGTCATGCAACAGACCTGCAGCAGGGGACTCCCTTCACTTAAAATCCCATCAGATCAATCCCTGCTTCTCATCTCAGAACCTCCCAGTTCAAGAGACCTGCCTCCTTTATCTGTATGTCTATTATATAAGGTATATATTAGGGGTGTGTGCAACAATACATGTATTCATATCATACCAAACCCTATGGGCATGTATCGAACTATGAGCACTGTGTATCAAATATCAGTATTTTCTTCAGCTTTTGTTCTGACGATGAGCTATGTTTTTAAGACTCAAAGTGAATATGATCCTGATGGTAAGCTGCTGTGGAGAAAAAGACATGGGGTTAAAAAAAAAAAAGGCATGAAAATGTGTTTTTTTTGTTTCGAAAAAAATGTCGAACCGTGACACTAAAGTATCAATCCGAACCGTGAATTTTTTTGTATTGTTGCACCCCTATTATATATACACTATATTGCCAAAAGTATTAGCTCACCTGCCTTGACTCACATATGAGCTAAGTGACATCCCGTTCCTAATCCATAGGGTTCAGTATGACATTGGTCCACCCTTTGCAGCTAGAACAGCTTCAACTCTTCTGGTAAGGCTGCCCACAAGGTTTAAGAGTGTGTTCATGGGAATTTTTGACCATTCTTTCAGAAATGCATTTGTGAGGTCACACACTGATGTTGGATAAGAAGGCCTGGTTCTCAGTCTCTGCTCTACTTCATCCAGAAGGTGTTCTATCAGGTTGAGGTCAGGCCTCTGTGCAGGCCAGTCAAGTTCATCCACACCAGACTCTGCCATCATGTCTTTATGGACCTGTTTTGTGGACAGTCATGTTGGAAGAGGAAAGGGCCAGCTCCAAACTGTTCCCACAAAGTTGGGAGCATGGAATTGTCCAAAATGTCTTGGTATGGTGAGGCATTCAGAGTTCCTTTCACTGGAACTAAGGGGCCAAGCCCAGCTTCTGAAAAACCCCATCACACCATAATCACCCCTCCACCAAACTTCACACTTGGCACAATGTGGTCAAACATATACCGTTGTCCTGGCGACCGCCAAACCCAGACTCGTCCATCGGATTGCCAGATGGAGAAGTGCAATTCGTTACTCCAGAGAACGCCTCCACTGCTCTAGAGTCCACTGGCAGTGTGCTTTACACCACTGCATCCCACGCCTTGCCTTGCACTTACTGATGTATGGCTTGGATGCAGCTGCTCGAGCATGGAAATCCATTCCATGTAGCTCCCTGCGCTCTGTTCTTGAGCTAATCTGAAGGCCTCATGAAGTTTGGAGGTCTGTAGTGACTCTGCAGAAAGTTGGCCACCTCTTCACACTATGCACTATATCTGCTGACCCTGCTCCATCAGTTTACGTGGCCTACCACTCCGTGGCTGAGTTGCTGTCGTTCCCAAACATTGCTATTTTCTTAAAATAAAGCTGACAGTTGACTGTGGAATATTTAGAAGTGAGGAAATTTCATGACTGGATTTCTTGTACAGGTGGCATCCGTCAGTTCCATGCTGGAATTCACTGAGCTCCTGAGAGCGACCCATTCTTTCACAAATGTTTGTAAAAACAGTCTACATGCCTAGGGTGCTTAATTTTATACTCTTGTGGCCATGTAAGTGATTGGAACACCTGATATCCATCATTTGAATGGGTGAGCAAATACTTTTGGCAATATAGTGTATATGTACAAACACACACACAAAATTATTTAATAGTTAATTAGGATTATAATTAAACTGTGCTCAAATTAAGAGTCCATAAATGCAACTTTGTGTACAGCGAGAATTAAATTAAGATTTAACCCCAATGCTGTTCGTACTGTATGTAGGCAATTAAAAGCAGAACTCAGTAACTTCAGCTTGGGGCTCCCCCTACTGGTCTCTTTTCACAGTTTTAAAGGTCATAATTTCCCCTTCCCCCCACACCACACAGATGTCTTCTCAACCTGTCTTTCCCCTATTTTGGGGATTCCCAAAGTGTGATGCGTGCACTTCCAGGGGTGCATGAGCTGCCACCATGGGGTGTGCGAGCTGAAAAAATGTAATGGTGGTCTGGTGTAATTAAGATTTGGCCTACACAGTGTTGTTTTTTTAAGTGGGATTCTTCCATACAATAAATATTATGAACAATAAACATTGCCTTTGTAATCCCTTTTATTTCTAATTTAAAATGATGATTTATTAGTTTTTGATAGAAAAGTAGAAGAAGAAGACAACCGCAGTCTTCTTCTACACACTGTAGGCTATATGTGCACCAACTTGTTTAATTCATTCTTTCAAATATGCTCAACTAACCTGACTCCCGCCACCTGGTATTTGCAATACCATCTGGGGAGGGAGTTAACCCGATGTCATTTCAAATTAGTCTTTTTTTTCTAAAACTCTTGCATGTGATTGGATAGAAGATCTGTCCGTCATCTTGACTGACACGCTACTTCAGCCACTCACGTTGAACCGAATGACGCAACCCGTGACGCAACTCAGAGCGACACCAGAGCCACCACGCATAGAGGATTGAGTTATCAAAACATGTTATCAAGCTCAAAAAGCTTCAGTCAAACAACATGGCGGCGGCGGCGACAGCTAGTACGAGCGGTGTACAGTCTGTGAACGACTTTTGTCGAATGTGCAAAGAAAACCTCCGGCCAAAACGCCGCCCATCCTTCAAAAGTCCCACCCGCGATTAGTGATTGGCTCCTATTATTCTCTAACCAGACGAAATCACCTATAACTGTCGCCTTACTCAGATGGAGTGCGTGAGGAAAGGGAACGCCCCCGCGTGTACTTGTTGAACGCACCCAGATGATGTAAATCAGGTTAATGCTCAACTGGCTGAAACAGGGAAACTGTCCAGTGGGACATCTGATGACAAAGCTATCAGAAGGAGGAGAGGGACCAAGAGAGAGTCAGGATTTGGAGGCAACAGAGATGGAGAGAATAGAAATGGATCCTGGAGAAGAAAATGAGTGGAAGTCAGGAAAGGATGCACTGGAGGAAACTGAAGAAGATAGAAGGAGATGGTGAAAAAGAGGTGATGAGTGGGAACACCAGATGGAAAAAAAGAAGGAAATATGATGAAAATGATCTGGGTCTAAGCTTCACTTGGATTGGTGATACAGATTGCCCAAATCCTAAATTACTGCAATTTTTTTTTACGTGGCTGAAAATACTTTTGGTACGGAAAGTATTCAGACCCCTTTAAACGTTTTACTCTTTGTTTCATTGCAGCCATTTCCTAAAATCAAAAAAGTTCATTTTATTTCTCATTAATGTACACTCAGCAACCCATTGTACAAATTTATTAAAAAAGAAAAACTGAAATATCACATAACTCACAGGCTGTCCATTCCTTCTGACCCCCTTGAGATGGTTCTACTCCTTCATTGGAGTCCAGCTGTGTTTAATTAGACTAATTGGACTTGATTAGGAAAGGCACACACCTGTCTATATAAGACCTTACAGCTCACAGTGCATGTCAGAGCAAATGAGAATCATGAGGTTGAAGGAACTGTCCAAGGAGCTCAGAGACAGAATTGTGGTGAGGCACAGATCTGGCCAAAGTTACAAAAATATTTCTGCAGCAGTAAAGGTTCCTAAGAGCACCCTAGCCTCCATAGTCCTTAAATGAAGGAAGTTCGGGATGACCAGAACTCTTCCTAGACCCGGCCGTCCAGACAAACTGAGCATTCGTGGGAGAAGAGCCTTGGTAAGAGAAGTAAAGAAGAACCCAAAGATCTGAGCTCCAGAGATGCAGTAGGGAGATGGGAGAAAGTTCCACAAAGCCAACTATCACTGCAGTCCTCCACCAGTTGGGGCTTCATGGCAGAGTGGCTCAACGGAAGCCTTCTCAGTGCAAGACATACAAAAGCCTGCATAGAGTTTGCCAAAAAAAAATACATGAAGGACTGCCAGGCTGTGAGAAATAAGATTCTCTGGTCTGATGAGACGAAGATTGAACTTTTTTGCGTTAATTCTAAGCAGTATGTGTGAGGAAAACCAGGCACTGCTCATCACCTGCCTAATACGATCCCAACAGTGAAACATGGTGGTGGCAGCATCATCCTTGGGGGTCTTTTTCAGCTTCAGGGACAGGACGACTGGTTGCAATTGAAGGAAAGATGAATGCCGCCAAGTACAGAGAGATCCTGGAAGAAAAACCCAGACTGGGCCGAAGGTTCACCTTCCAACAAGACAATGACCCCAAGTACACAGCTAAAATAACAAAGGAGTGGCTTCAAAACGACTCTGTGACCATTCTTGACTGGCCCACCAAGAGCCCTGACTTTAACCCAATGGGCTCTATGCACAACTCCACTACTTCCTGAAGTTAAGGTAGCTCCTTTGTTTCCTGTCTTTCATTACTGGAAAAACTGATTAACCCAGGTGTGTCTGATCTCAGTAACTGGCCAGACACACCTGGATTAATCAGTTGGTCCAGTAATGAAAGACAGGAAACAAAGGAGCTACCTTAACTTCAGGAAGTAGTGGAGTCGTGCATAGAGCCTATTGACCTGAAAATGGCTGTCCACCAACATTCACCATCCAACCTGACAGAACTGGAGAAGATCTGCAAGGAAGAATGGCAGAAGATCCCCAAATCCAGGTGCGAAAAACTTGTTGCATTATTCCCAAGAAGACTCATGGCTGTAGTAGCTCAAAAGGATGCTTTACTCAGTACTGAGCAAACGGTCTGAATACTCATGACCATGTGATATTTCAGTTTTTCTTTTTAAAGGTACGGTATGTAAAAAAATCAAAGCTCAATGGCAGATAAATGTGATATACAATTAAAAACTGTTTCTATTGATGTGTATCGCTGCACTAGAATAGCTGTTATATGTTTATTTTCTTAGAATGAGTCATTTATATCTACATGCTGGGTGGTGCACATATGGAGGCTGCCATATGTGTTCCACCATTTTTACTACGGTATCCCTTAATGGACAAAAGAATACGTGTGAAGTAATAACCCACTGAACTTTAAAACTGCTGTACCAGCTTTGTTTAATGGGGGTTGGAGACTGTTTTAGATCAGTAATGCCCAAGTTATTTGAAAGAAAACATCTTTTCTTGCAATACCCATCTTCACCACTAGGTGTCAGTAATTACATACTGTACCTTTAAATAAATTTGCAAACATTTATACATTTCTGTCAAGACAGGGTGCTGTGTGTACATTAATAAGAAATAAAATGATTTTTTACATTTTGGCAAATGGCTGCAATGAGACTGTGAAAAGTTTCAAGGGGTCTGAAGACTTTCGGTACCCACTGTATGACATTTATGTCAAAGTCATGCTGTCTGTTACTGAGCCTCTGTCTGCACTCATCCTCCCAAAAGTGGAATCTAGTGCATAACTGTGTTACATTATATTGAAACTTTGTAGATGTTGTCATGTGTTTGGTTATTTGTGCATGGTTAAACATGAGTCTTTATATTGTTATAAAACAAAGCTTTGTTGGGTATTTTTCCTTCTTTTTTTGAAGTGAGAATTGGGGGGGTGTCAGCCCAGTTGTGACATAGAAGGTGGTGCGCTGCAAAGAAAAGTTGGGAACCGCTGCCCTAAGGTGATCCTTGAATATATTTCTAAGCATTTACTAGCTTGTTGATGCTATTTTGCTACGTTGGTAGCAGCAGCTCCTCTCCCTCAGGACCCTGCTCGTCTCCGGCAGCACGGCATTTTACGGGTAAATATGCCATGGATTATAATTTTTTCTGGTGTGGGTAACAGGTAATAATACAAATTTCATTTAATTTTTGTGGACATGACAAGTGATTACTGAGCCCATTCGGGACTCGGTGTTGCTTCACCCGCCACCCAGAAAGCACAAGCTATGTGAACCAGTTCTTCACTCTGGTCCATTAAGGAGTTAGTTTTGAGAGCCAGGAGCCGGTTTTTAGGTGGTGGGAAGCTAAAGAACCGGTTTTTAGTCTGGTTCTAGTTCAAACCAGCACTGGCAGCAGGTCGGTGGAGAGGGGACCCGAGTGCCGTACAGCAGTTTGTGCTGTTGCAAAATTTGTGACTGGTCTGCTACAGGAAGGCTTGCAAGTGCTGCTTACGGGCTAACATCTTACATCTGATTACACCTCTGACATTGTTAAGCCAGCATCGGTTTTTAAAAGAAGTTAACAGTAGATAGATTATGAAGAAAATTAAATCCTTTTTTGAAAACACACTTAAAAAAAAAAAATTCATTTACAAGATGCCGTTTTAGCAAGGTGATAAGACTATCCTTTCAGCAGTAGAAAACATATTTTCCAAACAATCAACTTTTCTTCAAAAATTTATTATCAAGAATATTCAGAAATCCACTATAACAAAGTCAAACTGACTGGTCTAATCAGCTTCCTCATCAATTTTCTTTGCAGACTTTTACAGTTGAAACCAATATGCAGCAAATGTCTCCAAACGCTCAATTATTTCTAGATACGTACTCATGGCTCAACATGTCAAAACAATAGCTACCAGGAAAAATGACATCAAGATTTCTGTCAAAAGCAACAAATACTCAACCCTCTTCAGTGACTTTAACAAGCACATCAGGGATAACCCCCCCCCCCCCAAAAAAAACCCAAAAACCTAAATATGTATACTGTATATATATATATATATATATATATATATATATATATACACACACACACATATGTATAAAAACAAAAAGTATATGGCTCCCTCTTGTGTTGAAAATGTTGTTCTGCCTGCCACTGCTTTCAGATCTTTCATTGTGGTAAAACACATCTTTGTAGTTTATAACAGGTCTGTTATAAACCACAGATATGTCCAACAATCGTACCATCCAGCAAAAAACAAACTATCCTTCTATCTTGCAGTGCGAAAACAGTAGATGTGCAACAACAAACATCTCCTGAGTGCTTAAACTCTAAATGTCAGTGTGAACAGTCTGAAGCACTCAGACATCAAATGTGAATGAAATCACGTCCTGACATCTGATCAGCGCCTCCTTCTGGACTCCGATGGGAGTATGCAGGTCCGACACCTGAAAGTTCAACACATCAATGTCCGATGCCCCAAACGTGGCCTCGACCTTCACCTTCTCATGCATGTGAAAGTGAACCTTCTTGTTGGTCATGGCGAGCAGACACCTGAGGAAACGCTCTCGCAGCTCAGATCGTGCATGCTGCTCCTTCTGCATCTGCTCGCTGTCTGCCTCTGCAGCTGAAGTGGTAAGAGACGTATGGCAGAGAGCAATGAAGCGGGGTGATTTGGGGTCAAACCCGCGGCTGTTGGGGTCGGGTCCTTTGGGCAGGCGCAGCACAGACACCAGCGATGCCATTTTGAGTCTCTGTATTAAGTTGAGAAGGGAAATAATCATCAAAACAGTTCTGGGGATAAACCAACTCTAAGAAGAGGCTTTTTTTTTTTTTTTTTTTTTTTAAAAAGAGGAAATAATAAAGTGTTCATTAAATAATCAAGAAATTAATAAGAGTGAAAATGAACTGTTGAATCATGCTGAAATGACTTATTTTTTCCAAGCTGTAGGTAAATGTCTCCTGCATATTTTAATATAACCCTTATAGTATATCCTTTATTCTTACACAGCAATATCCATGTTTGTACATGTTGTTTTCTTTAAGTATTAATGTTATTAAGTATTAATATTATGAATATTTTTCTCTCTGAATGTTTAAGTTTGGCATCAACATCAACATCCACTTTATTATGAAATCCATAAAAGTGGGAAAGTGGAATCTCGTATTGCTTTCACTTTTAGGCCTGTAATGTTCTCTTATGTGAAATGAACCTTGCACAGAAGTGCTAACATTTGACATAGGTTTCTCTCTAGAAGCCAATATTTGGGTATTTAGCTTTCCTTGAGTGATTTCATCTATAAACATACCATTAAGTATCTAAACTGGACCAGTCCTGATGAAAACGGCAAAGACCGTGTTTTGTTCCCAGTTGCAGGTTCATCCACCACAGCAAAAACTGCTCAGTGACAACTTGGGGAATATAACAAAGAGCCCAAAATGTTCTTGTCTTCACATTCCAGGTGTATCATTTTAATGAGACATCTGCAAAATGTGCTTCAGCGTCCTGATCCAGTTTTACATCACCGTACAGCCAAAAGGAGCAAAATCCCACAGTGCAACATACACCGAGAAGTAGTTGTTAAACGATCGGTGCCATCAAGGGCTCCATCGGAATGAGATGCAAATAAATGGCTTCAAGACACACTTAATTAAGTTTATCAGTGTAGCGAATAAACTACAGACTTGCAGCTTCATTAAGACGCAAAGTTTGATATTGTTGGACTATTTAAACCTAAGTCTACGATAAAAACAAAACAATTTTAGAACAAAACAGTTCAGTCAAAGATTAACATTCATAACAACCAGTGTAATGTTGCGCTTACCGTTAGCTTCTTCCTGTTAGCAGCATCAGCACGCGAGCCTTCTTCCTTCTTCTTCATTGCCTGATTTATGTCATTCATTAGAGTCGCTTTACTTCCCTCTGCTGGTGGGGAATACAAGGAAGAGAAAGAAAGAAAGAAAGAAAGAAAGAAAGAAAGAAAGAAAGAAAGAAAGAAAGAAAGAAAGAAAGAAAGAAAGAAAGAAAGAAAGAAAGAAAGAAAGAAAGAAAGAAAGAAAGTTTCTTCCCAAGTATATACCTACTTCATATTTACATACTAAATATATATTTATATATGATATTTGTCATATATTGATAATATAAAAGGTTAAAACAAAAAACAAGGGAAGTGTTGTAAAGTGTTCATAATTCAGTTAATAAATATTGAATTTTATCAAGAATTTTTGATGACAAAATTGTAGCTATGACCTTTAAGATTTTTGGTTTTCATGTTGTCATAGCCAGCGGTTTCATGAGCACTTTGGGCTCCACATTGAATTTATGTCCTGTTTTCCCTATATAATCACTTTATTGTGTATTTTGTAAATATGCTTTTTTCAGGGATTTGTGTTGTCCTCTGTGTTGTTAGTACTTTCTTCCAGGTTCCACCAGAGGGCGCCATAGGACCGGTACCTTAAGGGTGGTTCTCCAAAAGTGTGCTTTCGCACATCTGCAGGCTTTCAGTGATCATCACCCGCAGTATTTTAGGAGTGCAGCACTAACGAGTGCTGGCTATCAGTCCCTCGTTGCTAGAGTATTGAGCCTTGTGGAACCTTCCTAGCTGGATTCCCCAGAGCTCCTCGTAGTCTCCTCATATGGATATTGCTCCTGAGTTATCTAAACCTTCTGATCTTTTATTCCACATGGCAAAAACTCAAATCTTAGCAAGTATATCTTTTCTGCTTTAAACGTGGCCAAGATATTTTTTGATTTTTAAAGGAAAAAAAAAATAAATAAATAAAGAAATAAATAAAATATATATATATATATATATATATATATATATATATATATATATATATATATATATATATATATATATATATATGTGTGTGTGTGTGTGTGTGTATATATATATATATATATGTATATACAGCATATATATATATATATATATATATATATATATATATATATATATATATATATATATATAATTTATTTTAAGAGTGGCCAAGATTTTTTTTTGCATGTAATAAGCAAAAAACTTTACCAATGGCATAAGCAAAATTTTCTTGATAAGATTTATTGAAATAAGATGAATTGCCTTAAAACAAGATCTTATATCTTACTGAAATGCTTCTCTTTAATTAATTTCATCTTATTAGAGTGTGATGAGATATTTTGACTTGAAAAATAGAAAAATATACTTGCTAAGATTTGAGTTATTGCATTGCATGACCGGCAGCCTTCAGCTTCCTGAGACCCACTTCCTCTGTTCAAACTGTCCACCCTCCAATGTTTCACCATCAAACCGGTCCAGACACAGAACAGCGTCCTCCAGGCACACCTCACAGAGTTCTCACCCCAGATCCTTCACTCACCACCCGACCCTCACCACCATCAAAGGAAGTAGGAACTCCTCTCTGAAATTCTCACGGTCCAACCTCCGCTCATCTATCTCCGGCTCTGCAGTGAAACGGCAGTCCCAAGCCCTGGGATATTCCCGGACCACCAATCATTATTCATTGTTTCCTCAATAAACCATCTGAATGTTAATGTTTAAAAGGGATAAAACATGCAGAACAGCAGGATTTTCTGTAATGGCATAACCAGAAGTTTTGATAGGATCTTAGATTATGTTATATAATATGTCATTTGATGTCTCAGAAAACAGTATACATCTTCAGAAAAATTAGTTCAACAAATTTTTGCAATGCCACAACATTAATATTCACCCTTAGCTGAAGTCTGGCTACAGGAAAAGTAACTTCACACACACATGGATTGAAGAAAGAAAGAAAGAAAGAAAGAAAGAAAGAAAGAAAGAAAGAAAGAAAGAAAGAAAGAAAGAAAGAAAGAAAGAAAGAAAGAGCTCAGTGCAATTATGGTTTTTGTTTTATTGAACTTGCTGTAGTCTATTTATATCTGCTGTATGTAATGGTTTGTGGTGAGAACTAGAAAGGAATGATATGTGTCCTGCCCTAACCCTTCCTCTGTTGGCAGTCCAATATTGGGATCGGGGTGGTGGGGATGTGAGTCATCCAGAGCAGAGGTCACGGAAGATGACGCTGACAAAAAAAGGGAAGAGTTCGGATGTAGGCAGCACAGGATCTGCAGCAGCAGGAGGTTGGAGGTGCCAAAATAGTGGAGTGTGCCGGATCCCAACAGGAAATGAGCAATGTTGACGTTGGCTGGGGAGTGTTGTGGAACTCAGCGGCAGGAGAAACAGTGAACAGTGGAATGCGCCCTCCCCCGCTCCCTAAAACCGAGTCTACCGAGCAGAATTATTCTTTTATTCTTTGTGATTTTTAAATTTAATGTTTCATTAACTAATTTAAATGCACAGTCGTCCCCAAAATTATTCATACCCTCCAATTGAAGAATATACAATAGAAATTCAAATAACAAGAAACTAAAGAAACTAATAATAAGTTTGAAAAATTTACAAAATTGTAATTAAGTGAAATAAAACATTGCTTTTGAAGTGTGGCAGGAAATAATAAGAAAAAAACAAATAAACAGAACTGTCTGAGACACATTAGAGCACCTTTCCCAAGAACAGTGGCCCAAAATACCTGTCAACAGGTGTAGAAGTCTTTTTAAACATTAGAGAAAACACCTGATTGCAGTGATTGCCTCAAAGTGTAGCACAACAAAATTTTTGCTTCTGAGCCCCATCATGCTTGTTTACTTGTTTTATTTGTTGTGTTTGTTTTTTTTTTTTTTTTTTTAAAAAAATCTACACCACAGTTTAAAATCAATATAATGATTTTCATATCATTTTTGATTTATTATTACTTTTGACAATTTCAATTTATTTAACTGATGACTGATTTTTTTTCCTTCTTTAACTGGAAGGTATGAATAGTTTTGAGGACGACTGTAAATCTTTTGTTGGGGAAACGTGGCATCACAATGATAGCCAACTTGAATGCAATCTTCCTCTTTTATTTTTTTTACAAAGAGTAGCCAACAGTAAACACTGAACCATAACTGTCTCCTTGAAACTTAAACTCTTGGTCTTTTTTGATGTCCAGTGAATAAAAAATGTGATGGCATGGTATTGTAGATGTAAAGGTCAGATTTTCCAGGCGTAAGAACCACTGTCACAAGAGCCTCCAAAAATGCAGTTAAAAAGAGGGTGTGTGTTTTCAGTTCCAGAATCTCAGACATTTTCTTAAAGGTACAGTATGTAATGAAGTCAAAGGTCAATGGAAGAAAAATTTCATATATAATTCAAAACTGTGTTTCTATTGATGTGCAGTTGCTGCACTAGAATAGCTGTTATATGTTTATTTTCTTAGAATGAGTCATTTACATCTACTTGCTGGGGGTGCACATACATGGAGGCTGCCATATTTGTTCCACCATTTTTACTACGGTGACCCTGAATGGACAAAACAATGTTTGTGAAGTGAGAACCCTCTGAACTTTAAAAGTGCTGTACCAGCTTTGTTTAATGGGACTTAGAGCACTGTTTGGGATACTATAAGTAATGCATAAAAAGACATAAATAGTAGTTACTCATAGTACAGTCATAGCTACACCTGACCTCTGGATCCACTCACAGACATCTTTATGTCTGGGAGAATTTTGGCCACTAACGGTCAACATATATTCACAACAGTACTTGGACTATGAAGTCATTTGAAAGAAAAAGGGAAGTATTATTTATATTCGAGTAAAATTCAATATAGATGTGAAAATATGGGAGATGACATGCAGCAAAGAGTCCGAGCCCGGGAATCAAACCTGGACTGGTGCTTTAAAATGCACATGGGGCAGATGGTTTACCTACTAAGCCAAACACACAGCTGCTACACTCAAATTTCGCTCAGACACACAGCAATGTTCCTGTGGGCAGCCTGTGTTAGTCACACTTTTTCCTTCTGAACATCACTCACTACTGACTGCACTGCATGCTCTGTGGTCTTATGAGGAAACAGCTTTTTGACTAAATGTTTTTCTTCTACCCGAATACAAATATTTTTGTTAGAAATAATTATTCGTGAAAAACGCGTTATTTGTGCCTTTCCGGGTACTGTATTCGGGTTTGGCTCCACCCCAAACTAGTGGGCTCATCAGAGTTCTGTTTAAAGGGTTAGTTCACAATTTTTGATGAAGGGTCTCATTAGAGTTAGCCAGACTACTAAATATCACTGCAGATTAGGTTGTAGGAGGTTGTCAAAGCTAATGCTAGCGTTAGTCAATAGAAATTGCATGCTTGCTTGTCATTAAAAACAATCTTATTCACTCAACAGATCACCTGAGGCAAAGCAGTTATAACACTAGAATATCTATAAATGCTTGTGTGAAACTAAACTCATATGTTAAACAATTCAAACTAGCCTTGCATGACATATTTTGCATTACATTTTGAGAAACTACTTTCTCACCAGCACCAGAATTATATTTTGCTTCCAGGTAGTAGTGTTACTACGTTCGTTAGTGTATTCTAGTTCATAGAGACATGGTAATACTCTGTTTGATGTAAAATAAAAAAAAAGAAAAAAAGAAATATTCCAAATCTGACATATCCTCATGCTTTTCAGACATGGTCATAGAGGGCCTAAAAGGTTTGTTGCCTCTTTAGGTGTTTATTTCATGGGGATAAGATTATTTTTATGATTTACTTTAAACTGAATGGTTTAGTTGGTAGTCTATGTCTACTCTCTCACTGTAACAGTTAAAGTCAAGTGCAAAACAGAAATAAAAGTGTATGATTCAAATGGTTTATTTGACCATTTTCAGAGTTTTGCAACATTTTCTTTCTGAAATCCACCTTGAAATCTTACTCTCTGTTGGGATCAGGATAATCCTGTTTTTGTTGTTTTGTTTTTTAATCAAAGTATCTTATTAAAAGGTTTTATACAGCACAAATGGAAGATTTTATCCAGATCAAAGCTTGGATTACATGATCAAACCCAAATCTCTCTTTCTATTTTTTAAAAACCAATTTTCTATTAACTTATATCCAGATTAAATCTTTTGAACAGCTGACTCCAGAAGTTTATCTCCAGTTGTTTGTTTGTTTGGGGTTTTCTTGTTTTTTTTTTTCTTTTTACTTTTTAATGTATATATACTTTTTTTAAAAAGATTTTTTCTGTTATTAACTCTTTTCTAGTTTCATGTTACTGTTTTGGTTGAAGAGACAGATACTGGATGATAGAGATTATGTTGAGAGGGGTGAAGGTTGAATTTGTGCATATGTCAGTGAGAGTGTGATGATGTGTGCGAAGAAGACTATGACCAGTTGTGTTAAAATCACATTTTATATCTCTGAAAGTTTGTTTTTCACTGTTTTGTATGAACAGTGCTTTGATGAGTCACACGAGTGATATCTTGCCCACATATGTTGATAACCCCAGCAATTTCCCTAAGTCAACCTGATGTATCTATGATAAGTGAAATCCAGGTGTTGTTTTTGGCCAGATAACATATTTCTTCTATCTTAAGATCAGTAGCTCTGTCAACAAAAACAGAATTTGTCGTCCCACATCAATATGAAGTTAAACGGCAATAAGGGGTTGATTGCTTTCTCCACCATCCATGAACGATGGGAATATCACCAACAGTTCAGATTCTTCAACAATGAATAATCTGAAACCTGTTGCAATAATCATACCACAAGTTAAACTTTGTTATCAATTACACTTTGTTATCAATTTAATTACCAATTACAGAGACAGTGTGTGAAAATCAAAGTATTAACTTCTGATTCAGTAGTTTTGGGACCACCTTTGAAAACAGTGACCTCATATAATTAATTTCTGTGTGATTTCAGCTCCTCTTATCTCATTTAAGAACACATTTGGCCCACTCTAATAATTAGTAAGGTTTGTAAGTATTTTGTTTGAGCTCTCTTGTCTTTTAGAGCTGCTTGGAGTTTAATGTGTGTATATTTTCTGAGAGAAAGTTTTCAAGTTTTAGGTAGGACACGAGTAAACATAGACTGAACCATCTTAACAAGGTATATTTTCCAAAAACCTTCTCCTGTTTTCCTGCTAAGGTTACATAGCAACTATTCAAGCTAAGTCATTGGGTGTAATATTGTAATAATAAACAATCCAGATTACCACTGTCAGCTCTGACAGCTCTGTCTAAACAGAGCATAGATAAAAAAACAACTATACACTTCCAAACGCTTGGACTTACTCACCCATGAGATTCAACTAATGGGAAAAACATGTGGGATGCTTATTGATAATATTACACAATCATAAGCTTTGGGGCTGCAAGTTACAGGACCTAAACAAAGGTTTTAACTTTACCATGCTTTAACTGAATCTGTATGATGGCATTCTACTGAGACCGTAAAGTGAGTTTCTCAAGATTTTAAACCTTGTTTTTTATTTAACCTTTATTTATACAGGTAAGTCCCATTGAGATATGCAGCCTCTTTTGCAAGTGAGACCTGTTTACCTAATACACATTTCTTTAGATAGAAGGAGGAAGCTGGAGAACCTGGAATGAACCCATGCATACACAGGGAGAACATGCAAACTACACACAGAGAGGTCACTGGTCAAACCCTCCAAAGGCTCGAACCAGTGACCTTTATTTCTGATAACATTTGGATTGTTGATCAATCATGAAACAATATGACACAACATGCTTTTATGGATGTCAGACACAGGAATGTCTTGCCAGCATGAGCAGATCTCAGATATGAACATTTCAGATTCTGGAGTTTTTGTTTTTAGTTAATTTGAATACTTTTATTGTTAGTTAAAACAAAGGGGAATATGTACTTCTATAAACTGATCCGACGAATGTTTTGTGTGTTGCGCCATCTTACGGTCCCAATTACCTCCTATCTACCAACATGGAAAGCAGCACGAATATCTGGATTTACAACGTTGGACAGTCGTCTAGGATCATGATAACCTACAGGTATGTTATCTGGAGATCTTTAAAGTATTCTGACATTTATTTATTTATTTATTTTACATCGGATCATTAATTTAAACTATTATTCATCTCCAGAAACTGGCTTTAATGACAAGCCACACTGGAGTAACACGCACATCTCACGATTACTTATCAAAGTTTAAGAAACTAAACCCTTTCAAAGGTTGTTACTTTTCTATTTTATCACATCTTTGGCTTTTTGTAATGTTTAAGGACTGTACAGACCACGTAGTCTTAACATCTCCTGCAGATGAAACTAAAGGCTGCAGGACACCGTCTCCCTGATCCATTTGTGTTTCTGACTGAACTGTTTTTATTTTTTGGTCCCAACGTTGCCCTGATCAGAGCAAATAACTTTATATTTCACGATATCTCCCAGATTAGTCATTAACTCGCAGCAACACCACAGCTGTCTCTGTTAGCATTAGCTAGCATGATAACTTTATGCGGTGCGTCATTTTTGGGAGATAGATATGTAAAATATAGTGTCAGATTAATGAGTGTTCACCTTAATCTAGCATGTTTCTGTTGTTGGGGATTGATCCAGTGTTTTCTCCGCTTAGGCAGCAAGTTAGTCCTCCTCTGCTCTGTGTCCGATATTCCTCCCGATACGAACACACTGATACACAGTGGAGGGAGTAGTGTCCAGTTTTGTCACAGACAGCAGAAATCTTTATGAAATAAATGTTTTTGATCTTCTTATTCACTTATTACCACGTTAAAGTTTTCCTCTGATGTTCCAACAACCAGGAATGCGACAGTCCTTCCAGATTTTCTCCATATTGTTCAGAAAAAAGTCTGATTCTCATGTGTTCTAATTACACATGTACAGAAAACGCCACCGTTGCAATGGCGGATGGTCTACTGGCGGCCATTGGCCGGATTAGTCTATAGACAAGTTTCACAGCCGAAACCATGCAAGCCGCCATGTCTGCCAGTTTCTGCCAAGGGCTTCCGGTTACCACGGTTACAGGATATTTTACACTGAGGACATACGCAGATCAACAACACACATAGGTAGAGCTCCCGAACTCAATGACTGAAAAGTGAATATTGTTAAACCTAAAAAGCGGTCTTGGACATTTTGTGCCGTACGTTGCTGCAGCAGTTTGTGAAAACAATTAAATATAAACCTTGTAGCTGAGCGAACTCACCATAGAACGGCAGCTACGCAGCTACGCAGCTACGTGATCGACCACCGGGTGCAGCCCACTGTCTCAAACTCTCCATTCTCCTTAACTCAAAGAAAAGAAAAAAAAAAAATCCACCGTAACCAGCACTCAAGCCTTCTGACAGGAATCAATCAGACACTGGCTCGGTGTTGAACATTTGTCTTTGTGGACACTAAACTGTCGTGTGTGAGTCGCCATCAACACACAGCGTCACTATGTAAGTCTATGGCGTTCCTGTTTAGCACCATATGACTCAACAAAGTACAAAAATATATTGCTAGTTGTAACATCAGGTCATTTCATCATATTATCCTCTCAGTTCAGTGTCGTAGCAGGTGAGGAAGTGATAAAACATGTTCTTTTAGAAGAAATAAATGAGAATGTTACCATTTTAGAGACATCACTATTCAGTGTAAATGAATGCAGATATCATCGACCTGAAGTGCTTGGCAGAAATTGATTGACTGCGGAAGTAAAACGAAAAAATGCCCGTGAAACATGTCTATAGACAAAAACATTCTTCATGATAATCTATCTAACAGATACAGGCGCGCCTGCATAAATGAGTTGTTAGGAAACACCACTGCATTTGACCAGACTGTGGCACTGCTTGCTGAAACAGGAAGTAAAGATTGTGAGTCAATTTCTGTAGCTCTTTTAACATTTGATCTCATTCATGAAACGTTTGAAAATTTACAAACAGATTTACTCATAAAGGCCTACTTCACTAAAAACTTACTCCAGATTCAGGAACACATGAACTTGTGCTTGGGAAACTCAGATTTGATCGTAAACACGAGTGTAGATCATGAATGCCTATTGATCGTAAAGTGACTGCGTGCTCATGGTAATCTGTTATTTGCATAAATTTCCACCCATGAATTAGCAACAAGCTCCATAAAAAGAGGTGCAGATTGACGCCTCTGGCTTACCTGTCAGTCATGGCACAAGCAGAGAGAGATAGAGAGAGCGAAAGAACTTCCCTGAACATAGACTGTTAATAGAGAGAGGGACGAACCTTCCGCTCATGTGACCCATTGGTTTCTGAAGAGCTAAAAGTGAAGCCAGTTGGGCGTGTCCCATTACGTGTGTTGTCACTCCCGGAAAATACTAAAATGGGCAAAGGCAAGGGCGCTCCGAGCCGCGGGGCAAGTGACTGACAGCTGACATAATCTGGGCTACATGCTAACTGAGCTAACTCGAAACTAACAGGAGCTAACGAAGATTAGTCCTCTAAGCAGCAGGGTAAAGGTAAGACACACTTAGACTTGCTATTATCTGACTAAAACCCCCTGTTGTGCTTCTCTGCACAAACTGAGACCTTACCAAGAGCAAACAAGGGGCTAACTAGGAGCCACCGGTTGGCAGGCCGCATGTCAATCAAAAGGACACACCCTTGATTATGTGTAATTTCAAGATTAAATAAATAACATCTAAACGGATGAGTTATAAAAAAAAAAAAATTCACCCCCCTCACAGTTGACATGAAGGTAAACTTGACCATTTAAACATGAAATGAGTTTTTGAACCAGGCTGTAAACATGTTTATTTCTGCTGTGAAGGTGGCGTTTTTAACATGGGAGTCTGTGGGGATTTGCTCTGTTTTGCAGCCAGCCCCTAACAGATCAAAGGAGAACTACAAAAAATGACTTTTTCTGGGTAACCTCATTGTTGGCCACCAGAGGTTGGTGCTTGTCCCTGAAGCAGAGAGAGAGATTATTTTGAGTGGAGTTGAGTTAAAACACACATTTTATTTTTATCAATTAGACAGGAATAGTCAAATCAAAAGCCTGTAAGGAATAACAGACTCAGTTAATGGAGTCTTTTGTTCAAGAGTACCTAACTGCAGTTACAATGGCCGACAAGCGCGCCGCCATACATCCAGTCAATACAGGAAGTCTCAAGTGGAAGTTGGTTAAACACCACGAAGAGTATCTATCTGCAGCTTGCAAACAGATACGCATGGTGTACTTGGGTTGGGGGGGGGCGATAGAATTTTAATGTCAATACAATACCAGTGGCTCTTATGGCAGTTTTTCAGCGATACCAATACTTTTAGTCCTTCAAAAGAAAATCATATGATTGTACATTTTGCATTAATATCTCGAATGTAAGGGCAGTATTAGATATACGTTAAACCTGAGAACAGAAGTACTGGAAAGAAATGCAGTTAAAACAATATACATTATATACATCACATTATAGTGATGATAACATTTAACATAAATAGATTAAAAATGTCTTTTAATCATCAAATAACATTCGCACTAAAATAATCAAATTTATTAAGTGGAAAATGTTAAAATAGAAAATGTAATAATATTACAAATTTACCACATCATAATGTACAATAACCTGCATTAAGAGTTGTGGTGAGAAACCATGGCCCTTGAGGGCCACAATCATGCAAGATTTTCATGTTTTCCTCAAAACAGACCTGAGTCAAATTGAAAAGATCCAATAGCCTACCAAGCTCTGCGCAGTGACTCCTTAATTTGAATCAAGTGTGTTAGAGCTAGAAACAGAAAACACCATGGGTCAAGGTTCCCCACCACTGGTGTAGAGCATTTAGTCCAGGAGTCCAGTTCTTTCTGCCATTTTTAGAACATGCCCTCTCCAATACAACTGAATGGCACAAGAGTACAATGGCCGACATGGGTGCCATCATACATCCAATCCATACATGCAGTCTCATGCGGAAGTTAGTTAAATACCGCCAAGAGTAACTATCTGCAGCTTGCAAACAGATGCATGTAGTGTCGTCGGGTGGTTAGGGTTAGGAGAAGGGTCAGGGTAAGATTTTAGTAAGTTACATGAAAAATAAACTTGCGATTAGGACTTCCGGCGTGGATTGAATATATGGCGACGCACCGTGACTGTGGTTGGGTTCCTCTCGTATGACATGGCTAATTCCCTGATGCATGTAAATCAGTTCTGCAGCGACCTGGTAACGAGCCGTTCATTTCATTCAGGTGTGTTGGAGAAGAGATGGAACCAAAATGTGCAGGATAGTAGCTCTAGAGGAATGGACTCTGACACCCCTGATATAACCCCCCCCTGTAAGACTGTGGCCACTGAGTTAGTTTTTTTTTTAAAATTTCAACTTGAATTTTATTCAAGAACAATAACTTGTTGCACAAAAGAAATGAATAATCATAAACATGCATTTTCTATTGAGCAAACAAACATTGAGCTACTTGTGAATTTGCCACAGCATCTAGGTATTTTGATAAGGACGCGCACAGTTTCTTTCCACAGTGTTTTTCAAAATGTTTCTCAATGTGGTTGACTGGAATGTGCTGGAATATGTTGTGGGATCAACAAAGTACTGTCTCTTTTTTTTTAAAGGGTGTGCACCTAAAGAAGAGCCAATACATTCAAGTGGCTTTTACAGCTGGCTTTTGCATTCGTCATCATCCATATTTAGTGAATTTTCCTGGCACATTTACAAAATCTACTGCACAATCCAAATCTGAACCACATGTGACAAGAGACCTAGATTTAAACTTGAAACAAAACCTCTTTCTCTAATATTTCAATGTGTTAAAGCATAGATGGAGTCTGGAACTCAGTTTAATATTTTTTTTGTTAACACAAGTGTGTGTATTCAGATCAGTGCATGACATTTCCTGCTGGAATTATACATTCTTTACAGTGTGTGATTTCTACCCATGTTATTACCTCTTCAGTGTCTATTTAGTAGGTTGGAACTTTTCCCCACAAACATCTCCTTCAGTTGAAGGAAAAGTTTACTTGGACAGATCCAAGTAAACTTTTCCTTCAGTTGAAGGAAAAGTTTACTTGGACAGATCCAAGTATGTATTGTGAAGGGAAAAGCTGTAAGTCAGGAATAATGTCAGACGAGGTGTAGGACATTATCCCTTTTAAACTTTAAACTGCCAATAAAACAGAAGGCTGAGCTGTTACTGTCCATCTGTAAAACTGGAAAAGGAACTTGAAAACTGCAATAAACCCATTACAGTACTTACTAACAGTGGTGTAGAGGACCAAATTGCACCGTTGTTCTTTCAAATTAATTTTATTGGAGATAAGATATTAGATTTCCCATTCAACAATGCCTCCCGTGTCAGAGCTGGATGACTTAATTAAACTTTACTTTAGACTTTCCTTTAGTAACAAAGAAATACTTGCCATTTTAGCACAAAACAATCGTAATAATCGTAATAAGCATCCAGACTTTGAAGAGAATCTGTAAAAGACTTGGGCTGTTTCGAAGGAAAAATCAATCAGATTTGGAAGAAGTTTTGGCTTTGGTCCAGAATGAGATCATAACAAATGGACAGATGCAGGGTTATCGTTGGTTACATCTTCCTGCAGTTCCACATGGATTTGAAGGTGTCACAAGATACCATAAGACGCATCATAAAGCTGGTTGACCCGCAAGGTGTGGAATTAAGAAGAGCTAGACTCTTGAGGAGACATCAGTACAACTGCAGAGGACCAAATGCACTCTGGCACATGGACGGCTGTGATCAATTAAAACCTTATGGCGTTGCCATTAATGGCTGTAGATGGGTATAGCCGATATGTGTTATGGATGGAGGCTTTCACCACAAACAGTGACCCCAAACTTGTTGCTGGGTATTTCATCAGAACTGTCTCTAACATAGGCGGATGCCCTGAGAGGATTCGAGCAGACAGGGGCACAGAAAATGGCTGTGTCAGAGACATGCAGATCTTTTTACGAAGGAACCACACAGACAGTTTTGCAGGTGGTTCCATTTATCACAAATATATCTTTACTATGTGACCCCTCAGTGCACCTACTGTCCCACTGAATCATTCTCTGCTGACTCTTGTGAATGAAAAGTTGCTGAGGATGACTCAGTAGAGAGGTGGAGAGGCAGCAGAGACAGGTGGCTGCGTGCAAGAGAGTTCAGAGGATGCATTTTGTGCATATAGTCATTTTGAGAGAATACACAGAGAAAATGGGAACCTCTCAAAATTTACTCAGGCTTTTGAATTGTTTTATAACACTATATTAAAAGAAATAATTTAGTTTACTCTGGACAGACAATGAATTGTAAACATAATTGTCACTGAACCTTTCTTTGATTAAACATAAGCCAAAAATGTGATTAAAATATGATTAATTGTGAAGCTCTTGGCATGTTAAATGATTTAAATTTCACTGTATATATCTATATGTTTGATAAAATAAATTTACCTTACCTTCATTACTAGTTAAGGAAATTCTAATTAAAATGAACACAAGACTAAAAAGTATGAAATGCAATTTTGCTTTCTTAACTAACATTTCCTTTAGTTTTGATTTAAAGAAATAATGCTAGTTAATTTTTGCAGGATTTCATGGTACCATTCTAAAAATCAAAGCACTTGTCTTTGTTAATCAGGGCCATTATTCTGGACCAGAGCTGAATTGGTGCCATTTTTCTCATTTACAAAACACATAAACTGACTCCAGAGTTACCCGTGGTGCATCTCATGCTTACTAGATATTCTGCAACCAAAAGCCCCAAGTTATCCATTGATCTGAATGTTTAGGGAAAATCAACTTGCTTTCTGAAACAAAAGATAAATAAAACAATGCAATTTTTTGTTGGCAGTCTTAATCACCTTTAAATAATGCCATTATAACTTATGTTGTATGAACTAAAACTGTGAAATGTAGATTTTTTTTTTTAAAGGTTGTGTTGTCCCCTTTTTATATCACTCTGACTTTACTATTAGAGTGCTGTGTGTGCACTACTGTATGTAGGAATATTTTAATTAACTTGCAGGGCTTTTATGTATTCTACTTTAGTAAAGTGGAGGTGGACACATTAAGGTGGCTGCCTTGACTATAAAGTGGTGTGGGGAACACTGTTATCAGTATTTAAAATGCTTCTTCCTGCAGGATGAACTTGATGAAGTTGATGATACATGGAATGCACACAGGATCAGACCAAGAAATGGTGGTCCTGTGTCAGGCCGGCCAGTTGTGATGTACTCATTCCCAGAGCTCCATGATGCTGAGGATCGACAAAAACCTATTTCTATGGAGGGAATCTGTTTGTGTGCAGAAAAGTGTACTCCCAAGGGACAGTTTCCATGTGATCAAACAGTTTTTGAACTGTGCTGTCTACTGATGGAGGAGAATGGGTGGGAGGCTCCAGCAGATCCTTTTGCTGCAGCAGATCTGTACATCAGGTTACAAGAGGAAATACTTGAAATTATTTAAGGTCTTCTGATCAAAAATAAATATATTTTTGTGATATTTTACTGTACCCATAAAATTCTGCAACAGGGTATAATGTAAAACTCTGGAAGGGTGACGAATGCAAAAAATACTTTACACTAATAAGAAAGCAAAGATTGAAAATCAATAAACAAGTGTAGATCAAAACTAAGCACTGGATTCCAATGATCAGTTTTACTATGACAATTTTTTGCAATATTGATTAGGGAAGAATTGAGCCAACTGTTCAGGGCTCTTAATTTATCTGCCAATAGATCAAAGTTACTGTGTGGATGCAGAATTTGCTGCACTTTTGGGAAATATAGTGGTCATTTGAAACAACTTTCAATGTGGATGCTACACAACTTTGCATATTAGTCATATTTATGAAAGGTTGATTTTGTGCAGCTACATACCCAGTATCTAAAGAATACTTGTTTAACATCCTCTAAAGTTCTTCAGTTACTTCATATAAAACATATTCTTTGGAGAAGATTGTTGCCATATGAGTTGTGGTGGTCTAAACAATGTCCATTACCCAGACATTACGTTCAAGAACAGCGTTGAATTCTGAACGGAAATCTGAGAAGTTTTTGTAACTTTCAGCAATGTGCAGAATCTTCCAACATGTGTGCCCTATTGGTCTTCCTGTGAACTCTGTCATTTGTTTAAACTCCACACTGATGCCGTCTGTCACAATGAGATCAGATCCTGTGCAGAACCTCATCCATCTCTCTGATAAATCTTTTCAGGTGATTACCCACTTCCTTTTGTTTCGGAGTTATATCCTCACTGAACTTGAGCAGTTGGCAGACCTTCTTTGTGGTTGGTTGCAAGTCAGACAGCAACTTTGTCAGATCATCTGGAGTGATGGAGAGATGATGCATGGTGATTTCCCTCCAGGAGTTGATAACAAACATCGGTTTTTGAACAAGCTCTTTGTGTGCAATTTCATCCAGGATCGTTTTAAGACTTTAAGATGTGACTCTTTGTCTACATCCGTAGCCATCAAGAATTTCCTCCAGATCATCATGATCAACTTTTGAGAAATCAGTCATTGCTTGCTTTAAGATGTCACGTTCCTGGCTGCTCACAAACTGCAGGAAATGTGCTGCTGTGTGTGCACTGTAGATGCAAATAAAAAGCACCTCCTCAAGGAAAGGCAAAGCAAGTTTGTTTGGCAAATACTGACAGTCAAAGTAACCTTTCAAAATGACTCTGCCAACTGCTTTCCACTTTTCTGCAGAAAAATCATGGCGAATTAAGGGCACTTTGACTGTTAAACCAAGTGTGCATCTCTCATAAAGTTCCTGCCAGAAGCAGCTGACAACATCTCTGAGTACCCCAGATCCACTGTCTGCTTCTTCTGTGTTGTCTGTGTTTCACACTCAGTGCTTTGTACAAAATCTCTGCATCAGAGACGGCAGTTTTTATGTCTTGGACAGTGCTCCCACGATGAACAGTTGCTGTTATCACATCGTCTGGGTGAGATGGACTGGCAGGAATAACAAAACCCTCAAAGAGCAGTGTGGTATCTGTGTCTTCTTCCACGCTGTAAACTGGGCCAAAGGTAATAATTCCAGAATCAGTGGATGTTTTTGGAGAAGGCTGGAACTGATCTGTGTAAATCAGGACATCTCCTGTTTGTTGTCCTCCTACACTGACTTCACTGCCACTGATTGCTGAAACAAGGATCACATCAGATACATCACTGGCATTTTCATCCACCTGTTTTTGCTTGGTTGCTATGTAAAATCATAACATTGTCATCTTTGCAGCCTCATACATGTCACCTATAGTCACACATGCCCCCCTCTGTAACCCTGTGTTCACACTAGGGCTGAACGATTTCAGGAAAAAATCTAATTGCGATTTTTCTGGGAGATACTGTGATTTCGATTTGATTCACGATTTTCTTCAAATCAAGTTTAAGTATAATATTTACAATGTACAACAACATTTACTAACATGACAGAAAATTCCATTATATCATCAAAACATTAAAAGCTATTATTGTTAATCAAGGATGACAAAGGTGAGATTTAGATCACTCTTAAATGCATTTATTTAAAAAATGCATGTACATTCACTGGAACTCCTGGGATTTTCAGATTCCCTGCAGTCCTCCTCCCTCTACCACAGTTAATCACCACATTTACTGCCTTTTTCAAGCCAGGTGATCTGCATGTTGCTTTCCACACTTGAATTTCCTGAGTAAAAAAGACATTACTGTGGGAATTTTTAATATTTAATACTATTAAAATGACATTGCACTGAAAAATTATCCAAATAAGAAATCAATATATTTTCTTTTTACTGTTCTTTATTAGGTTATCGCTTCTGTGAAACATACAAACCAGTTGAGTCATGGATTCATATGTGCATTGAAAATAATTAAGCTTGTTATAATAAATCTAAACAAACATCAGGTTTTACGGATTTGACTGTATTTTTATGTCATTCTGTCACCTGAACTTGAGGTTGAAGCCATCCTCCATCATAAATAATCAGGTGATTTTACTCTGATTGTTTTATCAGGTCGCATTTCTGACGTGTGAAAGATATTTTTGGCCAAAACGGCATTCCGTACTCATCCTCTGATGTTCACTTGGTAAAAGCTGAGCTGTCCATGATAGCATTCCCCTTCTGTTTGGTGACTTGCTGGTTTAACTGTGTGGCTGTAACTAATGTCCCAGATAACGCTGACAGAGTTTCTGTTGCTGCTCCCAGGAGCGAAGCAAAGCCAGCTGATTATTGGTCTCGTTTTCCTGAGATCCGCCGGATCATTAATCTATTGCATTTCGGTCTACAGCACAAAGCACAAAACTTTACAGCGTTCAAACAGAAAACTGGGAATTGCAGACGCACTTTAGATTCCCATTAAAATGATTTGATCTGTATTTTGCAGATCAAACGGGATTTTTCAGTCTTTCGCTGAATGGAGTGAATAATAAGTGCTGAATGAAGCGTATTGTACATGAAATAGACGCCTCAGACGCGTTCAAGATTAAGTTATTGAGTGGGGACGTTGGATTGTCACTCATCATGCACCTCAGACAGGTGAACACGGCAAGAGGCACCTGGTTATGAAATGATATGAAAAATACCTTCTCTCCCACAACGGAAATTCAGTATTGTAAACGGTCTCACTATTTTTTTTGTATTTTTAAATAAACAGCAAAAAGCAGTCAGTCTTGTTCTTTAGGGTGATGGCTGCTGGCAGGAATGAATTTCTGTATCTCTCCGTCCTACAGTCGAACTTCGCAGCCTCCCACTGAACACACTCTGTTGATTCTTCACCGTGTTCTGGTAGAGAGATGGCATGTCCTCCATCATCTTCATCAGCTTGTGCAGCATTCTTTTTTGAACTGTGGCAGTTGACAGTCCTGTCACCATGCCTCCGAGTGTTCATGTTCCCTGGCTACTTGGCCAAGGGGATGTCCCTTTGGCTGACTGGTTTGCGCGCATGACTCTCACCCAGGAGTCTGTGGTTCACACCGGACCCGGGCCCTCCTTCGTCCTGCCACAGAACGATCAGCTCCAGCAGCTCTAGAGTTATCCTCAGCACAGAACCAGCTTTCTTGATCAGCTTGTTTAGTTTCTTCAAGTCTCTGATTCTGATGCTGCTGCCCCAGCAGATGGCTGCAAAGCTAATTGCACTTTCAACTACAGACTTGTACAAGATCTGCAATCTTGGTGGAGTGGGGAATGATCTGGTTTCCTTAAGAAGTAGAGTCTGCTCTGACCTTTCTTATAGATGTAGTCATTTATTGACTTATTTTGAGTACTTTGAGAGAGCTGCAGTGTTGTACCTGCTTTGGAGGTGAGAGAACCGAAGACACCAGCATGTTTGGATTCAGCAGATTCTGCAGAGGTCTCGGAGCTCGGTGAATTTCATCCCCTGATCCAGGAGTTCCAGGATCCAGGAGTTACGTCTGGCGGCAGCTTCCTGGGGGGATTTCCTGAGCCCAGTTTGATGGGCTTCTGTCGGGGAGGATCGGTGCTGCACATCCCTCCAGGATACAATCTACAAGCGCTGTATTTTGGCTGCAGAGCATCTGTCCACCTGCCTTAGATGAGCAAGCTAGCTGCAGCAAGCTAGCACTTCTAGCTAAACTTTCAACAACTTCCAACTTCCAGCAAAACAACGTGGCTTCTGTCGCTAGCTATTGTAGCTCAGTTTAACGAGTCTCTGCTGTCTCCTCGCCTCCACCTCTCAACAGTTAACCAGCTGACCGCTTTCCTGCTGCTTTCATGCAGATCACAACACACAGAGCAAGTGCTAGGTGGCTGCAGTTTGCAAAAGCTCTCTCTTAGCTTTTGAGTTTTTTTCAAATATAGTTGTCTTTTTTATTGACATTACTTGTCAGATTAGGTTTTCCTGGGAGGATTTTTTATGATGGTTTGAAGGTTGTGCAATTCAGGAAATTTAATGTTTGGCTTTTTTCATTACTTGTTATGATGTGTACCCATGGCAACGGAAAAATTGTTTACCACAGGAATCACCTGTTAAAACTCTCCCAAATCAAGATTATTAGCGAAATAACACATCAAATCCCAATGGAGTTAAAGAGAGAGAGAAGAGGATGCAGGGAAGGGGTAAGGCAGAGAGAAAAACGGTTGAGATTTAAATCGTTTCTTCCAACTGTTGTGATGGGTAACGTGAGATCGCTAGCTAACAAAATGGACGAGCTTGGAGTGCTAACAAGGTCTCAGAAAGAGTACAGAGAGTGCAGTATTATGTGCTTCACCTAGACATGGCTGCATGAACACATCCCGGACTGTAATGCGTCTGTACACGGCTTCAAGACGGTCCGTGCAGACCGAAATAAACAGCTCAGCGGAAAGCGGAAGGGAGGCGGAATTGCAGTGCTGGTCAATCAGCATTGGTGCCATCCAGGACATGTCACTGTCAAGTAGAAGATCTGCACAAGAGACATCGAACTGTTAGCTGTGAGTTTTTGTCCATATTATTTGCCCAGAGAGTTTGCCTGTGTTATTCTGGTAGCAGTTTATATAATACCAGGTACCGCACCAGAGACAGCCTGTGATGTCATCAGCTCCGTTGTGGCTAAACTACAAACACAACATCCAAACTCATTTATGGCGATCTCTGGAGACTTCAACAACATCTCCCTCTCTGCTACATTACCAACTTTCCAGCAGTTTGTCAGCTGCTCCACCAGAGAAAATAAGATGTTGTACTTATTATATGCAAATACTAAGAATGCATACAGCTCCTCTGCCCTGCCTCCTTTAGGAAGATCAGATCATAATCTGGCTCTTCTCACCTCCACCTACAAGCCCATCGTTCAGCAGCAGCCAGTCATTGGGAGGACTATTAAAACCTGGTCTACTGAGGCTGAAGATGCTCTGAGAGGGTGCTTTGAGGCCACAGACTGGAATATCCTCTGTGAACCTCATGGAGATGACATCAGCGCCATGACTGAGTGTGTGACAGATTACATAAACTTCTTGTGTGGACAGCATCGTTCCAACAAGAACAGTGAGGTGCTTCCCCAATAACAAACCCTGGATCACCAGTGACCTGAAAAAGCTGCTGAACATCAAAAAGAAAACTTTCAGGGATGGAGACAGGGAGTTACTGAAGACCACACAAAAACAACTGAAAACACAGACTAAGAAGTGCAAGGAGGACTACAGGAAGAAGTTGGAGAGTCAACTCCAGCAGAACAACGTGAGGGATGTGTGGTCAGGAATGAAGAAGATCACTGGCTTTAAGTTAAAGGGGGATCAGACTGATGGAGGTCTTGATAGAGCTAACGAACTGAACATGTTATTCAATAGATTCAGTTACATCCCTGCTGCCAACCCAACACACCACTCACCCTCAGGGGGGGGAAAGTGAGGGATAAGAAGAAAAGGAGATGGCAAGAAGTGAGGAAGGATGGATGATAGAGACACCAGGAAGTTCACAGATGCAGAAAGTCACTGAAAGCACAACAGGGCAAGAAAGGACTGCAGATGATGAAAGTGACATTAGTGATCTAGAGGAGAAGGGTTCGGAGTCAGAGAGAGAGAGACAGACAGTGGAGAAGAGGCTGATGTAGAAAAGGAAGGGACAGTATCAGGGAATCCACCTGTACCCCAGCTGGACAATGATGGCTATTTATTCTCCATATAAATTAGTACCCAGACATTAGATGTTACAGAGAAACATTTTTTTCAGTCAAATATATTAGTTTATTGAAAGTTAAATATTTCAATACACTAATGTAATTCTGTTTTTGTTTGTAGTACTACCAGCAGCAGTAGTTGCTGGTAGTGATGGTAAAGAGTGAAGTCCTTGAACATCCATTTTTTGTCATATCTGTACTTTTTCACACCCCTGAGTGTCACAGTTTCAGAAATATTGGGAGCATAAATACACTTGATAGGTTGTTCTAGAAAAATTTACACTTGAAGAAAGAACTTGATTCCCCTCATGGACTTAATTTTAATTTGAACTTACTTTCAGCTTGATATTCCTCTTACAATGGGCTTTATGCACAACTCCACTACTTCGTAAACTTTAGCCAGCTTCTTTGTTGACTGTCTTTCATTACTGGACCAAGACCTGCTCAGAACAACTATGTCCGGTTCTCCAGCACCTTTTTAACACCAGCCTGAGACAGAACAGAGTTCCAGTGCTGTGGAAAACATCCTGTCTTGTTCCAGTCCCTTAAAAAAAACACAACCAGCTGTAACAAATGACTGTAGACCAGTTGCTCTGACATCTCACATCATAAAAGTCCTGGAGAGACTCTTACTGGCTCACCTCAACAAGCAAGTCAACACCTTTCAGGACCCATTACAGATCGCATATCAAAATGGGCTTTGGGGTTGAAGATGCCATCATCTTCCTGCTTCAGAGAGCCCAATCTTATGTGGACCAGTCAGGCAGCACTTTGAGGGTCATGTTGATTTTTCAAGTACCTTTAAAGGGATAGTTCAGAATTTTTTACATGAGACTGTATGATTTCTTCACCAGCAACGTTAGTACACCAACAGTGACCAGGCTCCAACTTCATCCCGTGAGCTGAGATCTGTCCGGTTTTTAATGTTAAAACAAATAGTTTTGGCTTTTTTTTCAGGGTCACGAAAGTATATGGTTTCACTTCACAAATCAATATGGGTTCGAAAGGAGGATAATTTTGAACCACACAATCACAGAGGAGGAAACGCGGCCCTGTTCTACAGCAGACTATATTCACCTGATCTCCACATGACACTGTGTCGGAATACGAAGTTGATGATGTTGAAAATAATATTGAATAATCATATAATGTTATGCTCTTTAGATGCTTCCCTAGTAATATGGCATTTCCTGATCTGCAGCACACAAATGTCACATCAAGTTTCTTAGCTGTTAGGAGTTACTGTTAGCTCATAGTTGGCGTTAGCTTCTAAACACGGCTGTAAAAGCAGCATCTAATCTGGCAGATGGTTCTTACCTGGGATGCTGGCACAACAGCACTCTTCAAAACTCTTCGCTTCTTCTTTCCTGTTTTTTTTGTGGAACGTAATTACTGATATTAACCTGCTCCTTGTAACAAATCTACCTAATCTCTTTAGATTATATTGAACGGGGATTTGATACATCAGAAAACAATGGCCTCCTGCATAACCGGTACTCGCATGCTCGTTCACAAGGTCTTGCAAGTTCATTTATTCATTTGTTTTGTTTATTCAAGGAGGATTACGCAATAAAACACCATTCAACACACAACAGTAACATAACACCAGCAATTTTTGTCCGAATTTCTCTCAGGGTCTCTTACCACAAACTGCTAAGTGATAGGATGCACTTGAGGTTTGCTGACCTGTGTTACTACTGTATGCTAACAGCCGAATAAGTTGCGGAGTATGTATGAACTGTATGAAGATAAAAGGTGAAGACATAACACTGTGGTTATTGCAATTAGCCGACAAATGGGTCGGCGGTCCACTCATTAACATTACATTCGCTTGATGTTTACCTTATGACAGTATGCAAGCTAGCCTAATCAGAGACATCACTTCACACTATTTGATATACAAAAACCTAAAACAAACTGGTAAATATCCGCTTGACTCACCCTCTGCTCCTCTAATGACAATATGTGGTCTTCTGACATCCCACTGTCTCAAAGAAAATCACTATAGGACATTTTCACTCCTCTCTTGCTCTCCAGTAGTGACACACCTACACCGAAGATGGTTCCTTGTAAACGGCACACTTTTTTTTCCCTCCAATATGATTAATGGAAAAAGTCAGAATTCTGACTTTTTCAGAAATTGAAAAAAAAAAATTCCACAAATTTTTTTCTATCTATCTATCTATCTATCTTCTATCTATGCTTTGACTAAGGACCCATTTTGGTAGTCAACCAAGAGACAGGTTACTGCATACAGTTGATTAATGCTGCCTGTGAGTGAAAGAGGGATCACTGTGCTGAATATTTTGTGCTCCTTCACCCTTCGAATGAGCCGTTCAACATGTACCCTTAACCTTGCTATTGACTGTGTCTCCCTGATCTCTGCCCCAGACAACTGTACCTTGATAGGAAGGCTGGTATGTAGACCTTGCAGGGGACACAGTCCTCCACAAGGGTACCCTTGTCCACCATGATGGCTGCTGTTGGTTTGAGGAGGGAGACAATGTCGGACTGCTTCAGGATCTCTATGTCACTGATGGAGCCTTCATACAGAGATGAAAGGTGCAGTGTGATTTGTAGGTGGAAAACACCTCACTCTGCAGCAGAAGAGAGTTTGGTGTTTGGCAGCGCAGCTCAGTGCAGTCCAGCACCACTTGAGTATCACAGTAGCTCTGAAAAACATCTGGTAGGTGGTCCTTTACTTCCTCCTCAGACAGCCAAATGCCCACAGCTCCAAGAACAGCATATAGAAAGTTAGCCCAAGTACTGATGATGCAGCTCACAGTTGACTGGTGAATTTTAAATCTGTGGGCCAAATCTTTCTGCAGCAGACCCAAGGATAAATATGTCATGAATAGGAAAAATTCGTCAATGGGTTGAAAAGCCTATAAAAGAAGAAAATACAGAATGGTATAATCATTACTCATCACACAGAACATGACTACCATAATTAAAATATATATTTGAAGAAAGAACTGTTTTCAATTCCACTAACTTTTTGCTTAAATATTTCTAAAGCTCTAACTTAAACAGCTGTCAAATCACATTTCAATACTAACCACTACAAAATGTTGTACTACAAGCCAAAACAACGGCAATCTTTAGAATTATATTTCTAACTCCATAAGAAAGAGAAAAAAATATTTACCGTTGTGCCGGAAGCATAAGTGACCTCAGTTTTGCCAAGTGCAGTCTGTGGTCTTGTCAAACGCACCATCTTATGTGTTGCCAGCTCAATCTGCCTCCAAAAGGACATCAGGTGGGAATGACTTCCAAACCTGGGGGACATGTAAATGTGTTAGGTGCCCATGGGCTGTACTAAATTGCAGATGTAAAAGAAAAAGGTTAATTATGCCATGCACCATGCTATACAACATGTATTCCCTTATATTAAGATTAGAGTATAAGAGAACATGTGAAAATAATGGTTAAAAATCCAATAAATGATTTTTAAAGTGGTTTCTTAAAATTTGCAGAAGGTTCAATGTAGCAACACAAAAGAGGGAAAAAGCCAGAAAAAAAACCCCCGGGAAATTAATTTACATGGCTATAAAAACGTACATTGATATTTTCCGTTTTGTCAATATAATCGTCAGGGCGTTTTTCTTTTGCTGGTTTGGTGTGTCCAGTGTGACAGCTGACTGGGGATTATTAATAATTATAATAAGTGGCCGTGTCAGTCAGCTGTTCCCAAGAAACGTCATATTGGGGTTCCCGGTCAGCTGTCTGTAAAGACACGGCACACCAGGAAGTCCCGACAGCTCAGAAGAAGGCTGATAAACACCGCCAACACTTTAGCTTACCTCTTGTAAAACCTTATGCCATCATCTGAGGCAGCAAACCGTTCCAGCCCAAACTTGTTGCTGACAGCCATTTCTTCCATTTGTTTACGTAGACTCGCGATTTCTGCAAGGAGATCCTCAGTATGGTCAAGGGCTATATCACGTGCAGCAGGCTCAGTAGCTGAGCAATAGTCGTGGTCTGGGTGGTGTTCATCCATGGGAGGGTTCTCAGTTTGGATTATGTCCATAACTGTGTCTGGTCGCTCTCTTCTTTGCCAAACTGCGGGCCGTGGGACCGGCAGTGTAAAATTGTTCCACTGGAAAAGTAACGGAACTGCTCCTTTTTTTCAGATGTCTTCGTCCGGCTGGAGTAGAAGGCTCAATCAGGTCTGTACCTTGAAAATGACAACTGTAGACTTTGGTGTGGTCTGTAATGGTGAAGTTGTCACTTCTTATTTTAATCACCCAGCTCTTCTGTAGCTCAATATCTTTGGGAAATGTGTGGAAGCTAACAACAAAATTAAACTTAGCCGAAGCTGTACACTGCGGCACACAGCAGTGGTGTCCAGATGTACTGTCCTCCCTTCTTTGAAAAGACCATTTAGCTCTTTTTGTAGCCATGACATCAAACAAACAAACAAAAAAAAAAAAAAAAAAAAATATATATATATATATATATATATATATATATATATACACACACGCTGATTAAGATCAAATGTATTGGAAAGTTTACGTAGATCACATAGATTTAATATGCCATTTAACAAAGGCCAGAAGTTGTAAAGCCGCCTGACATTTGACCGGAAATATGTCACAAACTGCCGTGCATAGAGCCTATTACCATATGACAATTTTGTCCAACTTTCATGATATAATATTAGTGAGGTATGAACTTTTTACATTTTCCTTAAATTATATCAAAGTGTTGAATATCCTTAACTTTTTGTGAATAGTGTAAGATGTCTTCTAAATGACAGATGAGCTATCATGCAAAGAAAAAAACAAGAAACAAAAAAGGGAAAGAAATAAATAACCCATTGTTTGTTTGTTTTTAACCCTCTATCTGTCTATCAGATAAAGCTACTGTAGGTCCAATACCCCCATGTGCGTGAAACAGATGTAGACACTGAACCATTGTTGACACAGAATGATGCCAGCAGAGTTCAGTCATGTATAAGTGTGAGATAACAGGGACTTCCCTTGCCACACACAATATTTGGAGAAGTCTTTGTTGTGGGCAAAGCTTGCCGATGTTCCTAAGATTGCAATCTCAGTCGATAAAAAGATCAGATATTCCTGCAGCTTGTCATGACGCTGCAAGCAGTTTCAGTAAGAGGGCAGCTGGCGGAGTGAGGACTGTTTTTTCACCCTGTGCATAAAGAGGAAAAAAAAATATCAGATGAGCTATTGACATAGAACACTCTAGAAAATTTGTTTGTTTCTTTTTCTTATGGTAGCCAGTAGTGGACTGACCATAGGGAGTACTGGGAGTTTTCCCAGTGAGCCGATGTGCACTGTTGCCAGCTCTTCAGGGAAAGAAGTTGCTATTGGTTGGCCAGCTCGCTAATCACTATAAATTGTACAATACCAAATAATAATCCCCAGTATCACTGCAATTTGACACACTGTGTTCCTGATTCACAAGGGTACTAAAGGGGTGACATACACATTTGAGTCATGGTGCAAAGAAGATCCAGTTGTGCCACAAGGCACCATGGGAAATATTCTGGATGAGGAGTTGTGGTCATCTCACAGGAGCTCAGAAGGGCTGCTGCCTGCAAAGGAACAGTGTGAACAGTGAGTGAGTGCTAGGAAACAGGGAGGGAGGGGCTGACGGCAGGCAGCTCCCGAGGAATGGGTGGAGCAATATGAACTTTATCTGTTTCCATGAACACCAGAAAAAGTTGCTAGATTTGTCGCTAGGCGCTTTTTTAAAAATAAGTTGCTAAAGGGGTCTGAAAAGTCGGTAAATATAGCAACAAAGTTGCTAAGTTGGCAACAATGCTGATAGGTCAGTGGGCCAGTGTGGCACAAAAAAAAAAAAAAAGAAACCTTTAAAGGCCCTGTACCTGATTTTATTTTAATCTCTTTCAGAAAAATGCTTTCTACATGATAAAATGTGTGTCAAAAGAGGTAATTTCATAAAAATAAATCACTCAATTGCGTATATGCATGAATCCAGGCCTTTTTAGTTTAGGTTTTTAAGGCCCGTGTGACGCTCTCTTCATGCCAATGCAGTTCATTCTATATAAGTTTCGGTTTCCAATCAGCCACTCACAGCGTTTTCTAATGAGGAGCGCCCTCCTCTCTCGCGTGCGCGGCAGCACTTGTAAACAGAACCGCATGGCGTCTACTGAAGGGAAAGTGACGATACCTCAGCAAAACAGCCTGTAAGCATCAAAACTGAGGAGGAGAGAGGCTTGAAACACAGGAGAGACCAAAGAAGGAATAAAGTTCGTGTTCTTGGTGGATTGTATTGAGGGTAGAGAGCAGCTGGACGCCTCGGACTGAATGTGGACTCGAAGTCCGCCTGGACAGGTATTTTTTTCAATAACTTTCTTCTCAGTAATATTTACGTCCTCGGGTGACTAATACATAGTGATATTTACCACGCAACACGACGAAGCTTTACATCACTGCTTCTCGAAATGGCCTATAACATCATAACTCGTCATAACTGTGCATCTGTTTACACAACTGTAGTTACGGTAAGCTACCGGTTATGATAGAAAATGTCATTGAGCTGATCCGCAGCCATTTACTGCAACCAAAACAGTAATTTCACTGGAAGATGCAAGTTTTCTCTGGAGAGTTTCTTTGTGCACGAGTATGAAACGTGCACGTTATTTTGTGCATGTTGAGTGGGAGGAGAGAAAAACGAGCGTAGGAGCGTTCCTCCTACTGCATTAAATATTCAAAATGTTTAATTACATCTGTAACAATATATATCAGAATTACTTCATTAATCCCTTGTGGGAAATTCTTTTTTTATATTACTCCCATTTACAGACATAGAGAGTGTAAGACAAGTTAGAATTTTTAAAATGAAGTGAAAAAGTAAAAATAAACTCAAATAAAAAAAGTTAAATTGCAACCCTTCCTATATAAACATTATACAATAAATAAAATTTAAGAATACAAATATATGATAATAAAAATTAGACAAAATCTCAGTATATACAGTATATACAACAGTGCTCCTCAATACTTATTAATATTGCACATAAGGAGATCCCAAATTAAGTAAATAATGAAATGCCTATCAGAGGCATTTCACGGATGTTGCAGTTCATCAAGCGCTCTGTTGCGGGCTCTGCATTTCACCCGTCTCTGTGCTCTGAGTATCAGAGAGCAGTGGGCTGCTACTTAAAGCGCCCGGGGGTTAAGGACCTTGCTCAGGGGTCCACAGTGTTCCACCTAGTGGTCGTGTTGGGGACTCGAACCTGGGTCCTCTGCGCAAAAGCCCACAACGCTACCACTAGGCCACCCACTCCCAAATGAAGAAATTAATATTACAGGCTGGCAACTATCGGTCTCTGCTGGTCACATGACATTTGTCACATGACATTTGTTGCCATTTTAGGCGGAAAAAAGTCAGTGGTCCCATTTATTAAACAAGCGTGGAAATGAGCGCACACCTGATCATAAAAATTATCTTATGATTGTATCCACATGTGATTTATAAAAAGTTCGTGTCTGACCAAACAGCAGAATCTATGTCAGAAATCCATCATTTAAGCGTCTTTGAGTTTTTGTAAAAGCGCTCTGTAAATTAAATGTATTATTGTTATTATTATTATTATTATCATCCAGCTGTTTCTGAAGCAGCAGCAGCGCTGACAGGTGGAGGCGGATCCAAGCCTGACCTGAACTGTCGGATCTGAGCCTGACCCGCACAGGGACAGAAGAGACGATAACTAAAATTAGCTAAGCTAAGAGACAGTCAACTGACTGAGCCCCCCCCCCAAACACTTTATTGACAAGTTAAAGACACACAACGGAACTTTCAGCAGTTTTCTAAGTGACGCGCCCCCTATCGGCGGCTAAACTAGCATCCATCTTGTTCGTACCTGTACTGTAAGCTCACTCCAGCCAGTAAAAGACAGTCTTATCTTGACTCTTGTTCTGTCCCTTCCTCTGTTTCTTTTCCTCTCTTCCTCCGGTGATGTTTCCTTGCGTTTCTTTACCGAATTCGTCATGATGCGCATTCAAAACAGCCGCGATGTTGATACTTGGTTTACATCCGGTTGCTAGTGAGTGACGCGGTGCTGCAACCAATAGTTGGCTGCAACGTCACGGTCGCGTCCCGGATGGGAATCTTACATACTGCTGTTTCTGAGCCCCGGGACGGCTCTGGGCACTGACAGCTCGAAAATGCGCTTAATGAATGTTGGTGTGACATCAAAACGAGTCAGAAACACAGATTTTTAAGGTCTAAAAGTTACGTTGTGTGTCTTTAAAGAACAGAAAAACTAGTTTATGAACATTATGCCCAGCCCGAAGGGCGGATGCGCTGGTAAATGCAGCTCGCACTGGAGATACGGAGGAGACAGGAGGTGATCCGTCGTTTCTATTAAGAAATCTATACCTTAAAGTTGTAAAGTGCTCAGTCGGTAGACTGATTCTGAGCTAAACCAATGAAAGTAATCTTTTCTTATGTCCCTGTCCAGGTCAGGCTCAGAACCAACCGGCCTCCACCTGTCAGCGCTGCTGCTGCTTCAGGGTAGAAACAGCTGAATGACGATGCATTTCTGACGTAGATTCTATTGTTTGGTCAGACACGAACATTTTATTATTCACACATGAATCCAGTCGTAAGATTATTTTATGATCAGATATGCGCTCATTTCCACGCCGGTTTGACCACTGACTTTTTTCCGCTTATAATGGCATCAAGCCTGGTCTCTGCTGGTTTAGCAACAAATGTTGCCAAACCAGCAGAGACCGATTCTAACGACTAAATATAGTCTTACTTACAGGCTTACTTGTGAAAAGTAACTCCCAGTTGGCTGCTTTCGATGTTCCGCCGATCACAGCAAGAAAATGCTGCACAGCTCTGGTATCTTTCATCCACAGTTGCTGCTAACTGGGCTGGTGACTGGTCCAAGATGGCGGCCCCACGGCCGCTTCTAGTCTTTATGCCCACGCCTCACTCCTCTGTCGCTCCTCTCTGTGTGTGTGTGTCTCTCTCTCTCCCCAGTTGCTTTCCCCCTCTCCCTCCACCGCTGGTAGCCCTTGGTAAGACTGAGGTTAATGCCATCTGCGATCAACTACATCTGCCTGTCGCCAGGTCCCGGACATGTGGCACAAAAGTTTGAATTTGAGAACTGAATTTGAAACTGAAAATTAAATTTGAAATTGAAAACTGAATTTGAATTTCAGGACTGAATTTGAATTTAAGAACTGAAGATTCAATATCAAATGAGGTAATTCAGATTCAATTTTTAAAGCAATTATTCAAACTGGCATGTTCAGGTTCAAATTGAATGATTTAAATTCAAATATAAAGAATTCATATTCGCTCTGTAGTGGCACAAGATTTATCCCATACTCAAGTCCCTTTAAATTTCAAGCTTTTCCTTTTTTTGTACCACGTTATTTGCCATGTTTTCCTGTCAACGGCTGACATCATTTGGTGAAGGTAAAGATATCGGCTAGGGCTACTACTACAAATCTATAAACACTGTTAACACAAATAAACATGCTGGCACATTATTCTGGATGTGATCTATGGTCAGACTGGTTTTGTCAGACATTGATTGAACCGTTTCCCTTTCATTCTTTGGAAATTGATAATTATCTTGCTGCTAGCAACGCCACTGATTTAATTATTTATTTAATCCTTTTGATTTAGAAAAGGGTGATAGCTATATACATAACTTAAATTTGATCCAGATGTGAATGTCCTATCCAAAATATTTAGCCTAACTTACCATCTTGCATTATGAGTGAAAATCAGTACACTACTCTTAAATGTTCTATTTCACCAGAATTACCAACTTTCTTTCTCCTCCATGAATATTCAGAGCTTGGCAAAGAATCATGATTAGTTCACTTATTATTTGTCATCCCTTGAACATACACAACTCAAAAAAATTTAGGGATATTTGCTTTTTTGTATGATGTCAGAATGAACGTAAAATCCACTGCGACTTGTCCAAGTGAACTGAATTAGACTTTCTCAAAGCTTTAAGATGCACATATACATTGTTCAATGGTTAAATATGAACACTATATTTTTCTGAAATTATAGCCAAAAGTCGAAAATCCCTTTGTGAGTAGTGTATATATTTTTAAATCATACCACTTACAGAGACAAGGCTTTCTGAAAGTATTTGCAGTTTATTCAGCTATACTGAATTGTACAGCTCCCCCAGTACAATTCAGTTCACTCCTACAAAGGGAATAAAGTCGGTGGTGTATCAATTTTTGTCCATCATGATTATAAATACAAGATATGATTTGTGCTTGAATTCTGGATCTGTGGCAATCAAATAAATTTTCATTGAAATGTCTGTTGAACCCAGGACCATTATTGTCCCCCAAATACTGGTGTCAGAGGATCTAATGATTGTGTATGAAATGGACATTATTGATAAGAAGTAGAAATTATTGCATATCCTGGGTGAATTTAATAGAAAATAGAAACATTTTCTGAAACTGAGGACTTCTTAAGTACTATGTATTCCAATTACTCTTATCCAATCACAAGTAAACCCACCAGAGTACATGAAATGACATCAAATATCATCAAATGACATTCGGACATACAGGAACTAGGGACCATGGCCCTCAGTTGCTATAACCTTTTTAGCTCCTACTCCACGGCAGGGTCTTTTTGGGGTTCCATAGGAACTGAAATACGTAGATGTTTGGTGATTGGTAGAACTAGCAAGCTGCGCCCATTGCCTGATCTCTGCTTCTTCTGGTCCTGCCACATTTAAAAAGTCCCACAACTGTTTACAGTACCTGTTTACCGAGATCGTAATCACAACAATTATTACAATAAGAGTGTAACAATTCATTATTAAATCAATGCATCACAATGGTACACGTCCCGAATCAATAAATTTTTCGAAATGTCCAAAAGCAATTATTTTCATTCGAATTTAATTACCCAAATACAGCTGCAAAGTGTGGCAGTAGAATCTGCGCCTGCTGCCCAGACACACTTCAAGAAAAGGTAAACAAGTCGTTAGTGGGGCAGCTTTCCAACAGGGGGCTGTTCCGTTACATGATACAAATGACTGTGATGATGGAAAGCTGTTAAGCTAGCTTTTATAATCGCTTTGAATAAAAGAGATGAGAAACCTCAGTTTTGTATGTGATCTGCTAGAGTTGATAAATTTGTCACTTTCGCTGACGACTGCGTCACACATACTCCCTGTCAAGGTCCTCTCCCATGTGCGAACGCAAACTGATGGGGAAGGGGATTTCTTATAACTAAACTTGAAACGAGTAGTTATAGGAGCTGCATTCCTAGAACCTCTCTGTCCGAATGCACCTTTTGACGCAGATCGAATATTTGATTTGGTACCACATAAATGTGGCCTGAATCTGATCCAAAGAAGCCAGATTCCATGTGACTTACGCTGTTCACACTGTCAGAAACAAATCTGATTCAGCTCACATTTAACTGCAGTGTGACCATAGCCTTAAAGCCTCTTGAGTATCTTGAAATGAATGGCAGTGAGAACTAAGGAATGAAAAGGAGGAAGGGAAAAGATTTTTAAAGTCAAGTTTCATTTGTGACCTTTCGTTTTTGAATATACACATTTTTTAAAAGGGCGTTTGGGCTCTGGTGGCTTTTTTATTTGGAATTTCCTTGGCAGGCAGGGATTCAAAGTCTAGTCAGCTCCTTTGAGTCCCACCCTCAACAACTTTAATCTAACAAGTGCTTCCTGATTGTTTTGGTGTCCTTTCTATTAAGTCATACATTTCTAGAATGGAAAGAATGTGGGAAGAAATAGTTGGCTTACTCTGCTTGGCATACCATGGAAATAAAACAATAAAAAAAAAAAACCAAACCAAAATAAAATTTCAAAAAGGCCAGAAAACCATTGTCATTAAGGATGACATCACACGCAACTCAATAGAAATCATGTTTTTTAATGGGGGGGGTTACCCAGGAAGTGATGTGATTAGTGATTAGATTTCCGTCCTGCATTGGCCAAGTGAAATCAACTTGATCATGTTTTGATGAGATAAGATTACTTTTAATACGCAGGTACTGGATATTTTGTTGAGAGTTTCCCTTTCCAAAAATCAACAACAAAAAAACAAAGAAACAACAAAACCTTGTTGAGAAGTGTGGAGAGTCTGAACAGAAAAAAAAAGGATGCAATTAACATGGTTGTGTGCTCTTTCTGACCAAAAAAGGCAGGAGGAACAGATTTGCATGTTTTTTGTTCATAAAAATAGACTGAGCTACTTTTTAGCAGTGGGGATACACTGATTATTATAGCCTCTATTAAAGTTACCTGCAGGTTCAAATGTAAAGGTTGCCAACACCTTTAAGTAGGTATGACAGCTGTTCAGAAGAGTCAGTTCAAGACATTGAATATAGCAGATTGAATTGCATTTTATCAAACAACTGTGGTATAGCAGCTTAAACTTTTTTTCAGAGCACAAAGGAATAATTGTAATCTCTGTAATATGTGAAAAAAAAGAAGCTGTTGTCCATCTTTAATGGATAAAGTATCTTTGGCAAGCAGCATAATATCAGTCGTGAAGCTCTGAAATCTCTGTTGCATTAATATGAGGAGGCCAGGACTGCGAGAGGGACCCAACTGCAGTCACGGTACGTCACCATGTACAGTCCAAGCTGGAAGTCCCAATCGGAAGTTTATTTTTCATGTAACTTGCTAAAATCTAACCCTAACCCTGACCCTTCTCCTAACCCTAACCACCCGACTACACTATACACATCTGTTTGCAAGCCGCAGATAGTTACTCTTGGCGGTATTTAACTAACTTCCGCATGAGACTTCCTGTATGGATTGGATATATGGCGGCACCCTTGTCGGACATTGCAACTACAGTTAGGTTCTCTTGAGGACTGCAGGCATCCACACTGAACGGGGCAGAGTTCTGTAGGACATCCCAGGTGCTTTTACTTTGTTGGAACTGTAGTCTCCACCATTGGTAAGTCTAGAGGAAAAACCTGCTGAGAACACTGTTTGACATTTCCATTTTCAAAAAGGATGGCATCCTGTGTAAAATGTAGACAGTCAAAATGTTATATAGTGGAAGAGTGGAAGAGCATACAGATCTTATATTTATCTAGTCACAGGTCAGTATTTTTAATTTTTTAATTTTTAAATAATGTTAAGATCTCCGGGGGGAAATTAGGGCTCTGCATTTTGGCCATCTCTGTGCGGTGGTGCCGGGGGGCTGCTGCTTGAGATGCCGTTTTATTTACATATCTATCTATCTATCTATCTATCTATCTATATATATGTATATATATATATATATATATATATATATATATAGAGAGAGAGAGAGAGAGATTTTTTTATTTACATTTATATACATATATATACAGTATATATACACTACTCAAAAAGTTAGGGATATTCAACTTTCGGTTTTTAGAGAACAGCATGATGTGCAATAGATATTTAACCATTGAACAGTGTACATGTGCATTGAAAGGTTTAGAGAAAGTGTAATATCCCTAACTTTTTGTGAGTAGTGTATATACATACAGTATAAGAGAGAGAGAGACACTTAAACTAAAAAAAAAAAAAGTGTGTCCAAACTTTTGACTGGTGCTGTGTACATGGATCAGTTCAGGGTGTTGTATAAAGATATGCTGTCTAATGATTACCATGCTGCCCAATTATACTGTACGTACAGTACAAGTCAAACAACAATATGAACCAGATTACTGTACTGTAGATAGTCAAGACTGTGTACAAGGAACCATATTGACATGTTCAGTGGGGGAGTATTTTTCCTCAAACTAGTGTGAGGACAAACATGTCTCGTTGATTAAAAAAACAAAAAAAAACCCAGCATCATCTCTAAAAATCATTTTACAGCCTTCATATTCTCTCCTATCTTTAGAAACTGTGGCTAGACAAACTGCAAGGTACAGTTGGCTCCTGTAAGTCTGCAAAAATTTAGGATTACAGGAACTACCATATTTACTGACCAACCAAACAATCATTTCATGGTGTAATTACACACTTGGGATCTGTGGTAGATAAACACATTCTCATACAAATGTGAAAATGTTCCGGCAAAACATTTAATGAACAATTACACTTATATCCGATCACAAGTGTGCTTCCTTTCCTTCCTCCTCTCAGTGCATTGTCCCACAGCACTTTTTATAAATTCATTTTAATTTGAAGTGTTTGCAAATTGTTTGTAGATGTTAACTTTTAAAGGGACTAGAGGCAAGAATTGTGAAAGAATAAACATTCATGTCCAGTTTTTTAATGCTAATGAGTGATGAACAAAAAACCCAAAAAGAACGAGCCCGCCCACGTCTCTTACCATTGCACGGAACAGGCTGTGAGCTGCATAATGGGCTGTGATTTGGTGGCCGAATTTCCCATGCTGTCCTGCGGATGTGACGTCAATTGACCCTGCATACGCATCTCCGACAGTTTTGATCCAGGAAGCAGGGCCGTTTCAAGGAATTTGGGGGCCTCAAGCAGAATGTACTTGAAGTCCCCCTCCCGAAAAAACCCTCATGCTTCACAATCCTCCTAAACCTATAGTACAAAGACACACCGTTTATGTTAACCAGAAATGTTTGTCAATAAAACAGTGCAAATCCTGCTTACATATTTCACATATGCTGCACAACTAGTATTTTTATATTTGAAATAAGGACACCACCACCTCCATACCATAATAAACAACATATAGGCCCTACTTTTTAATAAATGGTCGGTCATAGCGGAGGGAACACACACTGATGGACGCAGCGGGAATGGGAGTGGACACGGGCCCAGACTGGACAAGGGAGTATCCAAACGTGCCCTGCATTGACCCGACACCGCCAGCTGATTACTATCAGTTGCAAGTGGAGGGGACCCCTTGAGGCATATTCCGATAATGGTGTTGTTGCACTTTTCTGCAGTGACAATCACTGAAGTTAAAGGAGAGCCTACAGAGTTTGTTGTTACATTCAGTTCATAACCAGGACAGCTATTGTCTTGGGGCCCCCGTCCAGATTAGGGGCCCTAGGCAATTGCTTGGTTTGCTTGCCTTGTTGCAATGGCCCTGCCAGTAAGGAGACAGTCGCGGTGAATTCAAACACTGCAAGGGATAGTTATGGATTCTTCTGCCTTCAGCAAACAATCCTGATCAACTGAAAGACACTAAAAAGTGGAACTACAAAGAGAAAGACTTTATCAGCGTAGTAAACTACGTTATACAATCCGTTTGTGCACGCTGCCATGTCAGCTTGGCTGGTGGCTGCAGTTACCCGCAGCGCCAGTCGCAGCACTAGCGAGTCTCATTTCTTAATCTTGCCTCTGGTCCCTTTAATTAAACAAAGAGCTAAAGACTTCAAACAGCCCTAAAGACAACTGATTTGTATGTAAGAAATGATGCAGTACTTAAAAAGTTAAGCAATATGTATTCTATAATAATACTATATAAAATAATATAATATAATATAATATAATATAATATAATATAATATGATATGATATAATATAATATAATATAATATAATATAATATAATATAATATAATATAATATAATATAATATAATATAACAGTGTGGGGTCCTGTCACTATGCCTCCGATATATCATCCGCCCTGGCTACTTGGCCAGAAAGATATTCCTTTGGCTGACTGGTAAGTGTGTGCGATTCTCACCTGGGAGTCTGGGGATCAAATCCTGCCCACGCCCTCCTTGTGTACCGTGCCATACTAATATGGCCTGACATTAATTTTGATAAATAATTAAAACTAATTTATTGTGTTTATTTATCAGTTTGCATAGAGAATAAGTAGTTAATTGTGTATGCCTATTTACTTCAATAAAATGTTTATTTTGACTTCTCCGAGCACAGTCTTTATCAAAACAGCTACTAAATACAATTATGTTTTTCATTTGCTCTCAGACATTTACAGAAATACCTGTCTTTTACTTAAAACAGTTATCTAAATAGAGTTTATGCATGGTCACTCCCGTTTACGACAAGTCAGCCCCACTACATCCGGTTCAGCACTGCCACAACCACTGTTCGCGGTCTGTGGTCACAACAACGGGTAAAATTACATTTTTTACGCGCTGTCTTCAAGACCTGCCTCGCATCAGCGTGGACGATGTCCGCAGGATTTTTTAGAAGCACACTGCGACGTCCGCAAGCAAGCGGGTTAAAGGCTTTAAGTTGTATATAACCAACTTTCAGTGTTGTATAGTAGCTAAGTAAAAACACTTAGTTACTTTACTTAAGTAGTATTTTTTCATATTTGTACTTTACTTTACTACTTCTATTTCTGATTACTTTTACTTTTACTTCACTACATTTTCTGAGAAAAATCAGTACTTTTACTCCATTACATTTACCTGAGCATCTTAGTTACTCGTTACAAAACAACAAGGAACGTAATAGCCACTGGACAATCTTTTTTTTTTGTTGTAGTTTTAAGTGTAGTGTAGTTTTGTTTAGTCCAAGAAGAGCGAGACTGAGTTCTTGCCATTTTGAGAAACAACTTCTTTTGAGGTTGAACAAAATGTTTTTCAGGGTTCAGTAATGACTGGATGGACAGTTCATGTGCTGTCGCACGGCAGTCATGTTAAAGTTCATCCAATCAAGTTTTTTGTTTGTTTGCATCACCTCCGAGCACCAAGAGTTTATTAGGAATGATTTTATATTGAATGCACGTGGGTATGAATGTTGGTAGGCATGAACACAGGTCTGTAAGGATGTGTTTGTGTGTATTTTTCTATATGGTTGGGTTTATGTAAGGAGGTATTGAAACTCCTTTACACTTAGCAAATTAAAACTTAAAAACTAAACTAAACAAAAATAAAGAAAATGTTAAACTCAAATTTCTGATTGCATTTTATTAACAGTACTTTTCACTTTTGATACTTAAGTACAGTAAATACTAGCTACTTTTTTATTTTTACTCAAGTAATATTCTAGCAGATGACTTTCACTTTTACTTGAGTCATTTTCCAGTAAGGTACTTTTACTTTTACTCAAGTATGGCTTTTGGGTACTTTATACAACACTGCCAACTTTATACACGATTATCAACGTAAGTGTTTAGCTAATACCGGTAGCTCGGAGGCAGCATCAGAGGACAGTGACAGATCTCTATTAATGGTCTATGGACAGTTATATGTTAAAAATGTTGTTGATTCGGACACCGTGTTGTAATAACAATAAATATCACTCACATATCGCTCATTTGCTCCAGCTGCTGTCTTAGTTGAGCAACCTCCTCTCGAAGTCTCTGGTTTTCCTCCAGCACATTGTCCACAAAGGCAGGATCCGGGCTGAACTTTTTCCCTAGTTTCCACCTTCTCTGGTCTAGCCGTACGTTCCCATACAGACTGTCTTTTCTCACCAAGAGAATAATTGTTCCAATGAAAAAGAAGTGGAACGGCGCCGGGTTTCAGCCTCCTCCTCCCACCTGCCTGTCTCGGCTCTTTGACATCCTGCGCTGTAAAGTGTCTACTGCAGACACGGGTGTGAAGATGATGATGATGATGAAGTTTTCCCTTCTAATGTTCACAATCCATCTCTTTCGTAGTTGATCATCCGATGAAAATGTGTGAAAACTAATAACAGAATTATATTTAGCCGACACAGCAGTGTTCAGCTGTTGTCCCTTCACGTCGCTTAAACTTGAATGTCGGCCTTATCTCATACTATTACTACTACTACTGTTATATTGGTATATATATACTATACTAAAGGTTACTATACAATCTGTTGTCTGGATTATGAACAATATCTCATTCATTTGTTTACTTCAGTCTTCAAATCTACCGCCACAACCCGTCCCACAGGCTGAGCCGGAAATCCTTTCCTGGCATATTGTAAACCGGAACTTCTAAAGAACGTTCTAAGAACATTTATTTGGAAGACTTTAAGACTTATTTCCTCTGTTAATGTGTTTTTTACTTGTCATATGTACGGTACAGATACAGTACCAGTCAAAAGTTTGGACTCATTTTCCCATTCATTCCAATGTGTAATTGTATTCAAAGTCCCAAAAAGGGAGCTTCCTGGGTGTGTGTTATTCAATGCTATTATTGCTATTTCAATGAATGGAAAAGTTAAATATCCGTGCTGCTTTTAAAATCGGAGTCTTCCGCATTTGACCGAAATTGATATGAAAAGAAAGACATCTGGGATTTCCCTCTTTTAACTCCACATCCATAGTGACGTCAGAAGAAAATTAATGATATGATGGATGAAGCAAACCGAGATAAGTTTGCTTCAAACTTTACCAAAGAAACTTTACCACAGACAGCAGGAACAATCATGATTTGTGTGGAAAACAAAAGGACAACTTTCAGTGAGATTGCCTCCTAAAAACAAACGGCACCAAAGCTGCCTTCATCTTTCTAGATGAAGGTCTCCATGTTTCCATTTTATGCCAAAGTACAAAGTAAATCTTCTATCTTAATTTGTCCAATCCAGTTATTTAGTTAGACGCACAGTTGGACGGACAATAGGAAAGACAACCTCCGTTACTGAGTGGAGGTATTTCATTCAATTTGCTGACACAAAGGTCAAGTAATAGATCAAAGGACCACAAAGGAATTGGTGACATCAGACTAAATTATAGAGTGGGTGTATTTTGATACAGAACATTTCCATTACGGGAAAGTCTGACTTTTTCTTGGTGGGCTCACAAATGCATCCAGATGAGCCCTGGAAGGAGACCAAATTACTCGCACAAAGGATGCTGAAGACAGACAGAAGGCTTTGTGTCTATCTTTAGTGCAGAGCAGTGTTCACAACCTGTTTTGCTTAAAGTGCTGATGACACAACCAAGGGTGGACTGGGACAATAAATCAGGCCGGGAATTTGATTCCATCCCAGGCCACCTCCACACAATTAACTTCACGTGGGAAAAAATATCTTCATCCAAACCAGCAACTTACACCTGTCTGACGGTGTGTTCAGACCAAGCGCGATTTGGGCGTCAAAATTGCGCCTGACGCCCAAAGTTGGACGCTTGGTCACTAAAAAGTCAGACGCTTGATTTCCAGCGTCTTGACGTCCTGACGCGCGGCGAGAGACGTCCAGTCAAGCAGCACTCGCCGCGCCGTGGGAGGAGCCTCTCCTTTTTCTTTTTCCTTTTACCGGTCTGTTTGCACCATGGCAGATGCAGGAGAGAGAGCGGCTCGGCTTAATGTGATAAATAAAGCAGGGAACGTCATCGTCGGACATCTCTGCTCTGTGTCCGGTTCACCAAATGATTCCAGGTGTTCTGACTGTGATGAGTTTCATCATTTACTCCAGGAGCTGCTGGCGAGCAGCACTTTCAGCCGTCTGATCCGGCCCAGTTTAACGTCCCGCTGTCCCGATGCGAGGCAGCATTATCAGCCCAGTACATCCCATCAGGACAGCAGGTCATCAAACCACCGTTCACAAACCGGGACCGGACACAGATCACAGTTTATCCTCCTCTGTCTTCAGATAGAGAGGAGATTCCCCTGGTTTTTCTGGGTGTTTCCTCTCCTGTCAGAAAAAGTGTGTCTGTAACGCTGTCGACGCTGCCGACACGACGCTGGTCGACGCCCCGTGTCAAGACGCCAAAGTTCAGATTTTCCAACTCCGGCGTCTGATGCCCTTGATGCGCGTAACGCGCGTCAAACGCTCAAAATCTCAAAACTCGACGCGCGTAACGCGCCTCGACACGCCGCAGGTTTTTCGACGCCTCCCCGATGCGCGTCGACCATTGACTTTGCATGTAAAGCTGACACCCTTGACGCCCAAATCGCGCTTGGTCTGAATACGCCGTGAGTCAAGGCCCTTTCAGATAGAACGTGGCAAGCCCCTGATGACGGTGGCAAACCCATTCATTGTGTATGTGGTACCGCCGCACCAGCGCGTTCTGCCATGCCGCGGAGCTCCGCGGCGTGCAAGGTGGGCGCATGCCGCCGCGGTGGCGCTCACGCCGCTGTGACGACATCCTAGTGCGTCCAATAGGAGAGGCCAGTTCAGGGAAAAAAAGTGGTCCTTGTTCAGCCTGAAGTAAACCTGGAAGCGGTCTGTGTGTAAGAATGTAGTTCCCGGACGAGCCTGAACTTCTCCAAGTTCTGCCTTGTTATCAGGATCAGGTGGACCCCCACCCTTTTATCTGCTGCTGGTCTTCTCCTCCTCCTCTGGAGAAAAGCTCTTTGCTGCGATGATGGGGGGGGTACATCTCTCACAACGAAGCGTGCTGAGGAGAAAACACTTCCTGGTCTGTCGATTAGCAACATGTGCCTGACGTGTTTACTGCCGCTGTGCTCTGCCGCCAACTCTGCGCCCTACCACCGCAGTGCGCGCCGCGACAAACGCGTTCTATCTGAAAGGGCCTTTAGTCATGTACATCTTTTTTCCCAACCAAATGTCGCTTTCCAAACAATACAAAACTTGAAATAAAACTATCCAATTCAAAACATCCGACACACACACCAAAACGCTGGTCCTTCCCACTTCGCTCTTTGTGTCATCAAAGCCCCACTGCGCAACAGGCCCCAGTCTCTTGGTCAGGGAGAAGGGTTACCTGGGTAATGTAGTTCATAAAAACATTGATATCCTTTTGTTGTGATTCTGCATTCCAGGATTAATAACAATCTTAACCTGGATAAAATAATGATCTTTGTTCTCCATCAGACAGACACTGGTCTCTCTCCAGGACAACAAGAGAAGCCCGACATTCCCCCTCTGCAGTGCAGAAGGCCCAAGTCTTATCACCTCTAGCTCTCTTAAAAGAGCCACTATACCCCCATGATAAACATCCGCCCTGACTCTGATCACCCCTGAATAAACAGAAAAACACAGATGCTCCCCATAAATGTTAAGAATGATTAACACAAATGGCAGAACTTTCTTCATAATCGCTTGTTTGACTCTCCCATGACCTGAGATCTCTTTGTCTCACCAAAGCTGGGGGGGTATTCCACGAAGGTGGATTAAGGGAAAGTCTGGTTTATCTCCATTTGTCTGGCTTATTCAAGAGAGAGTTCTGTTCCATCAACGTGGCTTACCAGAATGCCCGCTGAGTAACCATGGTAACTTATGCTCCAGAACTAACCTGGGACAGGCTAACGTTCAAGCTTAGCTTAGCTGTGTCTCAAGGAATGTCTGAGAGGGTGAAACAGACTCCCGAAAGAAAGTTCCACTTGGTAGAATTCCGCGCTCCAGTCGCTCGTGTCTTGTAATAAAAAAGTGATTTTAAAAAAGTGATTATGTCACCACTTTAACTGTCTCGAAAAATCAATAAAACATAAAGCAGTCAGTGTAAAGAAACAACACTAAACAAGCAGTGAACATAAAATGAAAATTAAATGAAAAAGACTATGGCATTCATTAAACTAATTGATAGCCTACCTTAAGGCTATCACATCTCTCTCCCACATTTCAGGAACACCCTCTAAAAAGAGTATATGTGCTGTAAATGATATTAAAGACTTATTTACATTGATCTACAGTAACTTAATTATTTTGGTTTGGTGATTAAATAATTTTTTAGTCAAATCAACAAAGAAAACCCACTCACTAATCTGACATGAATTTTTACTTTCATTGAAAGTAAACTTATTAAGTTGTTTCAGCTTCAGCATGCATAAACAACAGAGGGGGGGGGGGGGTTCATATCTGAACTACAAAGGCTCATGGGAAAAGCAAATTCAACAGGAAATTACCCTTTTATGATTGCTATCCTAAATTTTAATGATGTCTCTACTGCCTTTGTTGTATTCACATTCAGAGAGTTGTTGAGAAATTCTGTCCAGTTTGGATGTTAAAGTTGCACCATGAGTGTAAAGGTCATTTTAAGGAGATCTACTAATGTGGTTTGCATCACAACCGATGAAACTAACATCATCCACCTATAATTTGTGATGATCTCCCATCACAGATTTTGTAATTCCTCTGTTAGAATTACCTTGAGTAATATGCATGAAGAGCGAAAAATAAAGCGGTAAAGTAAATTGTCTGAAATTGCAGCATCAAATGAATTGAACACATTTACTTATTTTAATTAAGATTACCGGAATATAAATTTACAATTTCATTCAATTAAATATTTCTTTGCTGTACTTCTCAGTCTCATCAAGGCATGAGAAATTACCGGTCGCTCAAAGCTCATTGGTATTTTAATGATTACTACTTTGTGCAGTGTTTACTGTATAACGCTGCAAATGTTTTTTTCTGCCATTTTTTGGCTTTTGGTTGGTCCTGTGTGGGTATATTGGTGGCATGTTATCTGGATGAATGTGATTTTTAACAGTCCGTCCTGAGGAGACAGAATCAAAGGCGCTGTGATTCTGTACATCCACTTAATAGTGTTTTCTATTTGTATAAAAACAACTACAAGGTTTACACTGTGATACCACAATATATGTTCTACTTCTCAGTCACAAAGTGATCAGAACATATTGTCAGACGTTTCGATGGACTCCAGTGTGAACTCTCAGCATTTATGCACTTGATAGCCGCTAGACTTTTATCACATCATTTGGGACTCTTTTTTTCAGTTGTTTTGGGAACTGGAAAATCATCTTATGTCCATGTGGTAGTTATGTTTATGGCAGCCACACACAGTGCAACTTCTGGGCATTTAAGTAGAATAAACAAAGATTGAGTAACAAGCAGGTAATAAAATGGCTCCCTATGCAGCAAAGGAATGTTTGCACCCACATGCTAACAGGATGTGAAAATTTTGGCGCAAGTTCCCAGATGCTTGCGCTGATACATTTCAAGATCAACACACCAGTGACAGTGTTGGGCTCACTCGAATTACCAAGTGCAGATTTTAATTTGAACATTTTTTGAAAATGAAATTAATACAGTACAGAGGGTGATGGAACAGCCTGCTTGTTTTAATCTGCTTGAAGTCAACTAATCAATTCAGGACATTTGGGAATCATCCGATGAAAAAAGCTGAAAAAGGACTTTGATCCTATAGAGTGCTTTTGAAATGGGAACTTTCTATTAAAAAATTGTGATGCAGTGGACACACAAATGTTGAGGAGCTTGTTTTAAGTTAGTCTTTTCCATTGCAAAAGATAAGATAAATCATACCATTCTTAGGAGTGCTTGTTATCCCAGAAAATGAGAAAATGACCTTGTTTTCTCGATAAAAGATCCCAGAAAAGAATAACAATCTGCTGTGACTGCTATCGGCTTCTACAGTGTAGGAATGCCATTAGAGGTTATTTTTGCTTCAGGTTTATAAAGCTGCCGTTGAAACTCTGCTGAAAGGCTATTTAAATTTTGCTATCTCAAGTGTCATGTCTGACTGTTCCTTTTTGAGCCCAGTGATCCAATCAGATAAACAAAGATAATGACCTGATGTAATCTCTGAGGCTTTTAAGTTCAAAGTATAGTTGACTGCTGCTGGATATTTTGCAAACTATTATTGTGTATTACCACACAAGCTGGAACTTCCTGACTGTTGTCAGTGGAAACATGAAGTTTGCAATTATTTTAAGTGGAAAAGTAAATATTTGGGAGCTAGGACTTGTGCATATTTTTAAAGTTTAGACGGGACATAAGTAGGGTAAAAGCATAGACAAAACAATCTTCATGTAAATAACAATTTTATAAAATCCCTACTGCCTTCAGCCTTGTTATGACATGTACATATCTACAGTAAAACATGTGGATTTACAAGAAATTTTTAACTTCTAATAATTAACTATGTATAAAAATTGACAAAGCTTGAGGTATTTATTTATTTATTGTTTTTTTTTTCAGTTTATACAGCACTTTGGAACAGTTCTGTTTTTTAATTGTTCTATAGAAATAAAGTGGATTGGATAAAAGGCATGGCTAATTTGACCATTTAGCCGGGTGGCACCTGACAATCACTGATGCAAATCAGTGAAATAATTTAGAGGGCATTATAAGAAATAGTGGGCCACTGGAGAAGAATGAGTGAATATGCTTGTAAATATTACAATTAAACATCTAACCTCTTAAAGATTTAACCATGTGAGATCAGCCAGCAAATTCAAGATTTGTGAACTGTGAGAGGCTGTGCTTTCAGAAATAATGGCTGACTGTAATTGACCCTTTGCTAATCCTGCCCCCAATGGTTACAGTTGCTAAGTCTGACAAGCTTTCTTTTCAACGTTATAGAATCTACTACCATGTTGATGCAGGCAGAAATTAACTGGAAAAGAAAAACAATATCTTGGGGATTTGTTTATGCCAGCGGCCAGCCCACTCATGTTCACAGATTTCTGCATTCATTGCATTTGTCAATTGACCCGTCATTTACTCTTACTACCATAGTAAGAGTGATTGACGGGCAATTCAACGGGTAATAGGCGAGACTGATCAATGAGAGTGATTGACTGGCAAAAGTAATACTATGTGCCGGAAGTACTGGCAGTTAGCAACATTCATACCATAACATGTGTTTTACTTGCGTTTTTTGACATGATGGGAGAATCTGTACCTGCTGTCTGCTAGACGCCGGTGTTGGGACTTGGCATGTTGTGCCGTGGTCAGGGGAGGGGGCTGTGAATCTAGCAGGCTGGTCTTGTGCATGCCCTTAATACAAAAACCCGCTAACAGTCTCTGCTTTCTTAATTGCCGAAAACATCTTCTATAGGCTATTGCCTTTAAAAGAGCCGTTGAGGTGTGGCTGTGAGCTTAGATGGTAGGTTGCCCAATCATGGCTTCCTCATGGTGAATTACCCCATGAAAGTGTCTCTCACTCTAATGGCCTCCCTGTTAGAGTAGATGGCTGCTAGTCTAAAGGCCCTTTCAGATAGAATGCGGCAAGCGCAGGCGGACGGCGGCAAACCCATTCATTGTGTATGAGGTACTGCTGCGGCAGCACGTTCTGCCATCCCGCTGAGCTCCGCAGCGCGCAAGGTGGGCGCATGCCGCCACGTGCCGCTGACACCGCTGTGCCCAAATTGACAATTTTTCAATTCGGACGCAGTGCGCTGTGACGATATCCTGGCGCGTCCAATAGGAGAGGCCAATTCAGGGAAATAAGTGGTCCTTGGTCAGCCTGAAGTAAACCTGGAAGTGGTCTGTGTGAAAGAATGCAGCTCCAGGATGAGCCTGAACTCCTCCAAGTCCAGCCTTGTTATCAGGATCAGGTGGACCCCCACCCTTGTATTTGCTGCTGATCTCCTCCTCTACCTCAGGAGAAAAGCTCTTTGCTGCGACGATGAGAGATACATCTTTCACAACGAAGCACACCGGGGAGAAAACACTTCTTCGTCTGTCACTTGGCAACGTGTGCTTGACGTGCTCGCTGCCGCTGTGCTCTTTCGCCAGGTCTGCACCCTACCCCGCGGTGAGTGCAGCAAAAAACGCGTTCTATCTGAAAGGGTCTTAACAAGTCCAGGCAGTGGCTCCTGATGTGATTTTGCATTAAATATTTATGTAAATACATTAGTAATACATTAGTAATACCTCAGAGCACCACCAGGTGGCCAAACCCAGACTTTGGTCTCATAAAATAATTATTATTATCAAGACGCAGGTGATGAGTCATAGCCTTCCTGGCCCAGTGGGACTCCTGAGGCAGCTGACAGGTATAGGCGGGCCAAGCGGAGCGTGGCTCTGGCGGTCGCTGAGGCAAAAACTCGGACATGGGAAGAGTTTGGTGAGGCCATGGAGAACGACTTCCGGGTCTCTGCTGTTCGCAGATGTGGTTCTGTTGGCGTCATCGGGCCGTGATCTCCAACTCTCGCTGAAGCAATTTGCAGCCGAGTGTGACGCGGCCGGAATAAGAATCAGCACCTCCAACTCCGAGACCATGGTCCTCGCCCGGAAAAGGGTGGAGTGTCCTATCCGGGTCGGGAGTGAGGTCCTGCCCCAGGTGGAGGAGTTTAAGTATCTCGGGGTCTTGTTCAAGAGTGAGGGAAAAATGGAGCGAGAGATGGACAGACGGATCAGTGTGGCGTCTGCAGTGATGCGGACTCTGCATCGGTCCGTCGTGGTGAAGAAGGAGCTGAGCCAGAAGGCGAAGCTCTCGATTTACCGGTCGATCTACGTTCCTACCCTCACCTATAGTCATGAGCTGTGGGTCATGACCAAAAGAACGAGATCGCGGGTACAAGTGGCCGAAATGGGTTTCCTCCGCAGGGTGGCCGGGCTCTCCCTTAGAGATAGGGTGAGAAGTTCGGTCATCCGGGAGGGACTCAAAGTAGAGCTGCTGCTCCTCCGTATAGAGAGGAGCCAGTTGAGGTGGCTCGGGCATCTGGTCAGGATGCCTCCTGGACGCCTCCCTGGTGAGGTGTTCCAGGCACGTCCCACCGGGACAAGACCCCAGGGGGACCCAGGACACGCTGGAGGGACTACGTCTCCCGGCTGGCCTGGGAACGCCTCGGGACCCCCCTGGATAAGCTGGCGGCTGTGGGAAGCCGCCACAGCTGTGAGGGAAGTCTGGGCTTCCCTGCTTAGGCAGCTGCCCCCTGACCCGATCCCAGAAAGCAGAAGAAGACGGTACGGTAAGTTGATGCAGTCTTTTGAATTTGATCCAATGAAACAATTTTTATTGTGTGGACTAGTCCCTGCCGGTTCACAGATGGTGCTGTTTTGCACTACAGGGGTTCAGTCAGTAAGGCCGCAGCTCCTTCTTTGTTATCTCTCGTGTTGGTGGCAAGATGTAAAAAATTCGGCTGGAAGGTTTGCAGTCAGCCTTAGAGTCACGTGGTCAGACTCCAAAGTTATCAAAGTAAAAATTTAGGAAAATCAAACTTGGCTCGCTTGTGATAAAATCCAATGGTTTACAGCGTTACGAGGTAACTGGGTAACACTAATTTTGGACAATAAAGAAAAATAAAATGAAAGCTTGGTTTGAACTTAATAACAATGTTTACATCGGCACAACTTAGTTTCTAACACAGGGATCATAACAAAGACTAGACAAAGAAAAACAAAATTCTCGACAAAAAAATTCAAAATGAAAACCAAAGAAAAACTAAACTAACAAACTTCAAATTTTGAATCTCCAGAGAGATGTTTAAGGAGGAAGAGTGGAGAATTGTAATCTGCATCCATCCAGAGGATGTGCTTTTCCTGCCGGGATGTGTGTGAATTTGACATGTCATTAACTGGTGTTGTCTCTATGTGGTCAGGAGACAAAGAGACTCTTTTTTCTTTTTTCAATTTTGCTTAACCAATTTAAGAGAAAAGGAAAATCAAACATAAAATCTACTCAGAAGTATTGTTTCTTAGTAATGTGTCCAAATGGGTAATTTCTTTAACTTTTGGCAAAACCATATTATATGAAATACTGGAAAACAGTTCAAGCTGTAAAAGAGAAAATACCTCAATCTAAATAGTAAAACATATGAGAGGAAAAGATAAAGTTTATTAACAGTCTAAATATCTTCTTTTCTTCATCTTGAAGGAGTCTTTAGTCCTGAAAAGAAGAATTACCTAACATCTTTGTGAAGAAGAGAATAAAGTCATCTTGGAAAATTCTGAATGAAGCATATCCATGTTTGGTCTAGAAATGTAGGCCCGAAGATGTCAGGAAACTTGAGCACATTAACTGCAATATCAAAACACAATTAAAACATTTGGATAAATTAATACAGATCAAGAGTATCTGCGGTTTGTCCAAAGAATGTGATCTGGCTTCCACAGATCACATCTTGCTGATTTGTTGTCCTAGCTGGTTCCAAGGGTCTGGGAAAGCAAAAATTTGTAAATTTTGTCTGATAAAGGTTGGCACATTCCCCAAATGTTTGTGGGGTTAAAGGTGAGATGGTCTCTGTTGAGCCTAAAAAATGTTCCTTTGAGTGGATGACAAAGGAGTTTATCAATCCAACACAGCTGTGCGGATCTGAGAATTAAAGATGAAGGTGTGATCACACAACCCTCCACTTCTTCAGCCATGTTCAACTTCACTGCTAAGTTACTCCCCTCACAATCTGACCTCAGATAAGCAGCAGATGACTGCTGAATGGATTAATGAAGGAAAAAAACAGCAAGATTGTCGTTCATATGAAATTTGTTTGGTCTGCTGTTTCTGTACACGTTTCCAGCGTAAAACTTTACGTGAAAGCATAAACGGGTCCCAGCTCCCAAATATTTGTTTTTCTACCGAAAGTTAATTGTAAAGTTCCTGAGCATATATAATTTCAGTGACATCAGTCAGGAATTTCCAGCTTCTCATGTGGAAACACACAACATCCTTTTAGTTGTATCTCTGCAGTAGCAGGTCATTGGACTTTGAAGTTAAAATTTTCTCAGGAGATGACATAATTGCTTTATCTTTGTTTATATGACTGAATTAGTGAACCAAAAATTAACTGTCTACGTAGCTTGAGGTATGTCTCCAAGCTCAACACCCACAACGTAACTCCATTAAAGAGTTGAAAAATGCACTTTTTTGAGGTTTTTATAATGTTATCATGTCATTCTCTACCCATAAAACATGCCCCGGGGGTTATTTTGACTAGGCTTTACACGATCAGGATTTTTGGGGCCGATCACCGATCAGAGAGATTTAAAAAAACGATCACCGATCACCGATCTGATCCGATCAAGTGAGGAAGGAAATATATCTATTCAAATAGCTTGTTTACCTGTATTCATACAGTTTACTGAGTATCATAAAAAGGATTTTTGTTTCCATGTTTTGTCCTGAACTGACTGAGATGAAAAGGTTAAACTTTAATAACCTCTAATGGACATTCAGGTTTAATCAGGACAAACCAAAATAATTTGAGCCAGTGGCACAAATAAAAGGCCCAACTTAACAGTCATAACTGAAATTATTTACAGTCACAGCGCAAATGAAGGCAGTAATGCTGCTTCAAACGTTGGAGCTCACATCTGTTGATGTCATATCAGTGGTCAAACTAATCCAGTGACTGTTTCCTAAGAAGAACCTCGACCTGAGAATGAACAACCCACTTTAGCTCAAGTAGTCCGGTATCACTACAGTGGGGCTGGAATATATTTGCTGTGGACGCATGCGTCAGCGTCAGGAGCGTTTGTGTACATACCTGCTGGAGCACGCGGCGGCCGAAGCGCTTGACACTGGAGGTCTCCGCGGTCTGGAGTCCTGTTATTTACAGTCTCTGATGGAGACACGGAGACAAACACTTGTGCTGCAACAGTTTAAGGTAAACAGCTGTTTGTGGAAATGCAGGAAATGAGCTGTGTCCTTTCAGTCTAAGAGCTGACATGTTTGCAACCGGCGTCCCCATCCTTTACGTGTGGCGTATTTGGGATTGTAAAAACTTTATTGTCCAGCACATAGTGACAGAACTCATGACAAAAACGCCACGAAGACATAAAACACATACTAGTGAGTACGTGTCTATTCTGCTTTGTTTGTTTGCTTGTTTTCTAAGTTTAATTGGTGTAAATGTGAGTTTTACCGGAGCAGATTCAAAATGACAATGACGTCATTAATCGGATCGGTGAATGAAGCGTTAAGGACCGATCAGAAAATATGAAAAAAATGTGAAATATCGGCCGATATGATCAAACCGATCTGATCGGTGGAAAGCCTAATTTTGACTCATTCACGCATACTTGCAAAATCCCTGAATCTCCTGTAGAAACCAACATGGCTGCCATAACGGCTGCTGCCACAAAGCACCTCCAATACCACGAAGCTCCTCCCCCTTTCTTGCTAAGCTCCGCCCCACCAGGGCATGAGAGTGTTGTTATGAGTGGAGAAACAGCAGGAGGCATCTTAAAGGGGCAGCTGTGAATTTTTAAGGCGTCAGATAGACATGGAGTGATGTCACATTTTTTTTTAAGTTGTGTTTTTATGTATACTGTATTTTCAAAAGGTAACACATTTATTTGGTTGTGTCATAAAAGGGAATTATGTGCCTAATAATGACATGAAACCCCCTCTTTAAAACCTCTTGGAAGCAACTTCTGGTGTGCGGATCTCATTCTTTAATCTTGAATTCCATTTTTTTCCAGCACCCAGTTCTGATCATCTCAGATGTGCGTGATACCGGCATTTGTAAGTAACTTAAGCAGGTCAGCCTTGATTACCCTATCCATGGTCCCTTCCTCCAGCTCAACAAAGTTACGTTGGCGGGATTCCCAGATCAACCAAAAAACTTGTCCAGCATACCCTGGGCTTTTCCTAAGGCCTTCACCCGGTGGGATATGCCCAAAACATCTCACAGGCTGACTTGCCATGTGTCCTTGGCGTTGGTCAGGCTGGCATGCTGGGCTAGGTGAAGGTAGCAAAGGGGCTCAAAAGCCCCGTGGAGGAAAGCCCAAGTTGTTGCAGGTTTAACAACATGTGCAGCTCATTTAAGACATCAGAAAGGGCATCATTAAATTGATGCTCCTCTGCTGCTGCCATTTTGACTGTTTATGGTTAGAGAACCGAGTTGCCGAAAAAAACGTACCGTAAAGTCCTGCCTCCCGCATTGTGATTGGTCCGGTCAATTTTTTACTGGAGTGGAAATTATAGCCCTTTTCCACTAGCACAGGTCAGCTCAACTCAACTAAACTCAACTCAATCAATTTTTTTTTCCCAGGATGTTCATCTTGTCTTCAGTGTGACAATCTTCTTGACTTTTATCTTTTTTTTAAAGCCAATTGTTTTAGCTGTTCTTACCTTGACAGTTTCGGCTGTCATTTAAGCCTTCATCAGAAGTATGAAGCCTTCATCTGATGAAGGCTGAAGTGACAGCCGAAACTGTCAAGGTAAGAACAGCTAAAACAATTTGTCTTAAAAAGAAAAAAGTCAAGAAGATCAACTCAATTCAGCTTGGCTTTGTAGCTTTTCAATTACAATCCATTACCCCGATCACAAGTGGGCAGGGTAAGAGTGAAGCTGCTGCTACGTACAAGATTGTGTGACATAAACGACAGCAGCAAAAGTTCACATTCCCTACCAGTAGGTGGTGGTAACGCACCTCATTAATTGTTTGCCAGCTGCCAGTAAAAACAGCAACAGAGGAAGAGGACGAGGAGAAAGAAAATGAGAGGCACAGAGAGACGGTTGGTTGCAGGAGATTCCATTGTTGGAAAAATATCTGACTTTTAAACCACTGGTCACAGGTTCAAGTCTACGGAAGAGGATTAGGGCCACTAGAAAAAAAAAAAAAAAGAATTCTGAGAAAAAAGTCTGAATTCTGACTTTAATCTCAGAATTCTGACTTTAATCTTAGAATTCTGGGAAAAAGTCAGAAGTCTGACTTTAATCTCAGAATTCTGACTTTTTTCCAGAACAGTAAAAAAAAAAAAAAAAAAATTCAGGATTTTTTTTTTTCAATTTCCAAAAAAAGTCAGAATTCTGACTTTTTTCTCAGAATTCTGAGATTAAAGTCAGAATTCTCTCAGAATTCTGAGATTAAAGCCAGAATTCTGAGAACAAAGTCAGAATTCTGACTTTAATCTCAGAATTCTGACCTTTTTCCAGAACAGTTAAAAAAAAAAAGATTTTTCAGGATTTTTTTTTTCTATTTCCGAAAAAGTCAGAATTCTGACTTTTTTCCCAGAATTCTGACTTTAATCTCAGAATTCTGAGAAAAAAGTCAGAATTCTGACTTTAATCTCAGAATTCTGACTTTTTTCCAGAACAGTTTTTTCAGTTCACTTAGGGCCTGATTTACAAAGACTCCAAATTGCGAGTCTAATGTCTTTGCCTCGCAAAAAAAATAGCGTGCGCTGTCATTTTAGCGTTTGCGGGTGATCTACAAAGATTACACGCGCAATCTGTAACAGGCGCAAACAGCAGTATTTAAATGAGGATTTAGCGTGCGCTCTCCCTGCGCCACGGAAAGTTCAGAAGAGCATGTGGTAAACGCAAAATGAAATTCATCCTGATAGAGAGATGTTAGTTTCAGAGATATAATGAGGCAAATAAAAAACAGAATATAAGATAAATATGAAGAGTTCATTTGCAAAAAAAGACAAACGCCATTTAGAAAAAACGGAGTTAACTGCTTATGCACATAAACTCTTCATTTACTTTTTGAATATTTTCAGAAAATCAAGCTCACGTGAAGGAGAGAGTTTTAATGATGTAAAATGGAGATATGGCGTTTGTACCCAACAGCAACAAAAGCAGTTAACTCTGTTTTTCCACAGTGATGTTTGTCTGTTTTTGCAAATGAAATCTTCATATAATAACTATAAATAAAAATAATGCAGCAGGTTTCCCTGTGGATCGTAAGAAGAGGTCAGTTTAAGGACATGGATAAGGACACGCTGGTAAAGATGATCTGATATTACGCACAGACTGCGCGCTCTTTGGCACAATGCCAGGCGCGGGACCTGCGTAATTGCCCCCCACCCCATGCAAAACTCAGTAAAAAAATAGTATCAATAGTTTGTGCGACGTTACTGGTTATTTTCACTGAGTTTTTTGTGGGGTGGGGGCCAACTTCACGCAGGACAGCAACCTCAGAGCAGCAGCAGTCGCTGCGGTGTGGAGGAGCAGGAGATGATTTTAATTTAAAAATAAGGCATTGGCAAAAAGTAAAAGAAAATAAAAAGACATAATTAATGTCAGCTTTAACTACCATGATGCTGCAGCTGCAGATGTTCTGGTTCATGTCTAGAATAACCGTGTTTAACAGTGATGTTGATTGTTATTTAATTAAATAATGAAAACTTGACGTGTCGCCTGAACACATCATGAGAAATGATTCTGACCCGATGTCTGCAGTCCTGTGTGCAGCATTCTTTCAGCCATTATAGTTATAAATGCCAGTTATACCTGCTTTTCAGACGTGCTAAATAACACGCAATCTTTTGCCCCCGCTTTCCGTTGAACAGTTGATAGATCACATTGCGCGTGTTAAACTGAGGTTTTGCATAGTCTCCTCCCAATATTTTGCGCCTTCTGGCAGAAACGCCTAGTTTGCATATTCATCTGCAGCAGATGCGCAAAATGGACAGCGGCGCTATTTTGCCCCTTAACAAGCGCAAAACCTCCCTTTGCCCTGCTTTGTAAATCAGCTCTGGCGGATTATTGCGTGCGTAATGAAGATAGCGCCTGTTTTAACAAGCGCAAACCTTTCGTAAATCGGGCCCTTAGTGTTTACTGAGATAATTTTACATTCTTATTTGTTTTGCCAGTTGATATTTTTAAACAGTTATAACATGCATTGCAAGACTTTTTCTGGTACAAGTGATTTTACCTTGTTATTGTTGGTCAGGGTTTGGTGGAAAAAATGTAACCATAATTATCTTTTTTTGTTTTCCAGATTGACTGCAATGCTGACTAATGAACAGTTAATGAAATACATGCCCAAAATTGGTGATCGAATAGCAATACGGCAGTACGAAGAGAAGTGGCTGTTTTGGAGGGGACTACATCTGTTTCAAAAGCAACAACTAGTCTAATGTCAAAGCTCAACCACAGGTTGAACACAAAGAAAAGTCACAGAGATCAGCGTACAGAAAAACTATCTGGTAACTCAAATGCTCAAAACTGAGCAGGCTTTTCAGATGGACCTTTTTGAAGAAGTCAGTGGCTATTACTGTATATTCAGGCTATAGAGAGAAGAGGAGGGGTACCAGACATTTGAGGGCACGATAGACTGCTACAATGGCACAATTGTTGGAGACTGGCAACAATTGTGCCAGTAGAGCAGGACATTGGTGAAGAGGAAGATGTTTTTATTGTAACACAGGCATCAGTCTCAGATGACGAAGAGATAGTAGTTGGACGTGCTTGTTTTTGTGATGGCTTTCATGACCTTGATGACACTCTTCCAATGGACCCAGTTCAGTGACAAAAAGTCAGTAAAGCTGAGTTGATCATGAACGAATGTTTTCATTCATTAGGGTGCAACTTTATTTTTCTCAAATACAACACTTATTTACAAAACCACACTATTTTTTATTTTTTGCTATTTTACAAATCTGTAATATGCTTATTGATGCTAGTCCTACAAACTAGGCTGTTCATTTGTTGTTGCAACCACGTGGTAGGTCAGTTGTAAAACCCTTTTGCAACCTTTTTGTATTGATGTGCGTAGCACTCAACCAGTAGCACAAAGCCCGGTTTTCAAATTGTATGGGGAAGTCATGTTTACAGTGAGTTATTGTGACTAAACATTTTCTGTCTTGTTGTATTCAAAGCCTGTGAATTCTGACAAAACCAAAAACTAAATATTTGTTTGAACTCAACCAAAAGATACTATTTTCTTTTCTACATGTTAACCATATACAGAAAGGTTGGTTGGTATTTACTGGTTTCATAAATGAATAAATTTCTGTGCGTGATCCAATTTTTGTTTTTGTCTTGTGAAAAACAGGATATGATGCTGTTTATTCATGTTTTTTTCCTACAAAAAATATTCAGACTGAAATATGTATCAATGATTTATCAGGCATTTGTTGTTACAAAAGCTGTTGTGCATTAGATTAAATTTGATATCAATACTATAAAGGAACTCTTGGTGGAATAATAAAAAAAAAAGCACTGTACTATGGTGGGTCAAAATGTGAATAGTAGGCTTACTATTCATGGGTTATAATTTTGGAATATTGGCAATTTTAGTATTTTATTTAATGAATACATTTTCATAATGAGGCAGGTGATCTATTTATTTCAGCACCACAGAGAACAACATTATGTGCTTTGAGCTGGCCAGCTACAAATAACCTTATTTTTAATTGTTATACCAAAAACTTACTGTCTTTTTAAGATATGTTTCTAACTAACTCAACTATAAACATTAATACAATATTTCTTCAGGAAATGTTGCTGAGCAAAATTCCATGCAGTCACATACAGTAAATGCGCTTGGACATGAATAGGATGTTACAAGTAAAATACTACACATGACTTACAGTAAAATGGAATATATAAGCAGGACACGGTTTTACTTCATCAACCCCCCTGAAACTGATGTGAAAACAGTGGACATTCACAAAAAGGTACTTGGATACTGCTTGAACACATCAATTTTTGTGATAAACCTTTTACGTACTTGTTTAACAGCTCATTTTTTTGTATTTCAAGAGGTGAATATGACTTGGTTGGTTTCCATCTGAAAGGAAAGTTATTTGCTCTTATCTGTCAAGGTTTAAAAACCGTGATAAGCTCTTCCCTTTAGAAAAGGTACAGGTCAATGGCCATATGCACATCAGCAGCAACTTGGAGATTTTTTTGTGCCATGATGTGGGTGCAGAGGGTGAACACATCTTCATCACAAGCAATGTCACTGCAGTGGATGCAGTAATCTTCACACCTGGTAAGGTTTTCCTCTGTCACTTGGCACAAATAGTCCTCAGTCTCATAAAGTTCAGGAATGAAGTACATCGCATTAGAAGAAACATGTTCATTACTTGACTGACAAATCACATGGCTGCTCCATGTGTCCTTGGTGGAATCCAATTCATCCTGTGTGACAATAAAAAAAATATATATAAAAATATTGGAATTCATTCACAAACAAGTCATAGAATTGCAATAACATGACCTATTTGCTGTCACCACCTGTGTAACTTTAAATCTGTATAAAGGCATATTTTCCCCATCTGTTAATCACAAAGCAATCAAGAGATTTAGCCCCATTATCTGGAGATTATGTGCAGGATCTATCAAAGGTTTGTGTGTATAAAAACGTGCATTGCACTGAAAAAAAAAATGTACAGCTAATTTATTAACAGTGTGCTAAAAGGGTTGTGTCTATTAGTGGGGCAAAATAGTGTGTCTGCATCCAGTTAGGACATCTACTGCAATGAATGCAATATGGAGCGTTTACATGCATGTGCCTGTGCTGGGAGATGAAATATAAATATATTAATTTTGCACTGGCAAAGTGTGAGCAGACTCCCCAAGTTATGGTTTAGGTAAACATATGGTTAAGGTAAACATTAAGCTAATGTAATGTTAATGAGCGGCCCGCCGACCCATTTGTCGACTAATTGCAATAACCACAGTGTTATGTCTTCACCCTTTATCTTCATACAGTTCATACATACTCCGCTGGTGTGTGATTAACTATTTATTTATGCTTACACCAAACTTATTCAGCTTTTAGCATAGTAACACAGGTCAGCTAACCTCAAGTGCGTCCTATCACTTAGCGGTCTGTGGTTAGAGACCCTGAGAAAAATTCGGACGAAAATTGCCGGTGTTACGTTACTGTTGTGTATTGAATGGTGTTTTATTGCGTAATCTGCTTGAATAATGTCAAATCCCAGTTCTGCTGCTTTCTAGCAACTATTCAACATGGTGTTTGAAAAAAGTCATTATTTCAGTAAACATGTTCATCAGTTTCCTTAAAGGGATATTGTGTAAGTTCTCCTGTGTTTTATTCACAAAAACTGATTATTTGGTTCAAAAGTGTTTTTTCATTAATCAGTAATCACTCCCATCAACAAACTGAAGTGCTCCTCTAAGTTCTAAATTTGCCGTTTGTATCATTCATTTACACATCGAGCGGGGCGGCTCGGTGGAGGCTGCCATGTCGTATCGCCATGTTTTTGCGTTCGGGAGAAGTGTGACGGTAGGAAAACACAGAAACTCACCGGACACACCGGAGTTTTCAGCTCAGTTCGAGGTAATGCCTTTGAAAAGTAACCGCGCTGCAGAGGGGAGAGACTAGCGTCTCACTGACGCTGGGTTCACGTGCAGTCGGGCAGACGGCCGTTGGTAACAAACCAGATGTCATTTTAATCAATGAAGCCGAGCGAAAGACGGTAAAACATGGGTCAGGGAAAACAATACGACATCGCCATGACAACCGAACAGATGTGGACTGATGTCACTGTAACTGACAGACCACGTCTTCACATAGAGGCTGGTGATAACTTTACATGCATCGGCTGTCGTCGGTCTGCCCGGTTTCACGCGAATGCAGCATGAAAAGTACGAGGGAGCTGCTCCCGATTACACAGTGTCCCTTTAAAATCATTGCATAGAAACATACCTGTAAAAGAGGTACAGTAGCACATGAGAACAGATCTTTGGCTGATCAGAAATATGAAACTAAACATTACTTTTGTACTCGAGTACAGTTCCAAATTCCGTTAGCTAACAAATTAACTACAACAACAACAAGGGCACTCACCCTGGGTCACTCAGTTCTTTGATAAGGACGTTCTTTTACAGTCTATTTTAGTTTATCATTGGCTGATGTCCCAATAAGTTTGAAAAACATCCAGGTTTTGTGATTTTAACGTCAGTAAGAAAGAGAGAGAATGCAGAGAACAGAGTTTTCTAAATCCTGGATAAATAAAAAGGATCTATATTGCTGTACACTTTATTGTGAAGGATCTGAAATAATTTTTTTTTTAAAGAAAATAAAATGGCAGACACATCATGTAAGACCAAAAATGTAAGTGGAGGGTAAATATCAAAGATCCCATTGATCTATTACAAAATATCCATTGTAAAGCAGTCACCTGACAGGATGTTGTCCAGCTCTGTACGGAACTCTGGGTATGAACAATAAGTACATGGTAACTCAAGGACTGCGCCACATGTGTGAGCCACTAGCTTCCGACTTGAACCAGACAGCTTGTTAAAGGTTACTTCAATTATGTCTTTGCAGAGCACTGTGGACCCTGTGCAGAAGCGCAAGACTCTTCCTAGTTTTCTTTGGTCAGTGCTTCCCACATGTCTTAGCAGATGGTTAAGCGTTGATTGTGGATTTAGGCTTTCACTTGTTGGCTTTATCATTTGGGCAACTCTCTTGTTTGTTGGCCTCTTACAATCTGTACACACCAAACACGATTTGGGCATCAAAGGCGTCAGGTTTACATGCAAAGTCAATGGCCGACGTGCGTCAAGAGGGCGTCAAAAACCCTGTGGCGCGTTATGCGCGTCAGGTGCGGCACATTTCACGTTTCGCGCAATTCGCGTACAGTTTTGAGATTTCGAGCGTTTGACACATCATCATCATCATGGGCGGCAGATGCCAGAGTTCGAAAATCTGAACTTTGGCGTCTTGGTGCGGGGCGTTGACAAATCAGAGCGACTCAATGTCATGACACAGACACATATTTTCTGACAGGACAGGAAACACCCGTCCTGTCAGAAAATGTGCCAGAAGAACCAGGGAAATGGTTCAGTAAGCGGTCAGGGAATGGCGTCTGAACGGCGGTTTGATGACCTACTGTGTTGATGGGATGTAATGGGCTTATAATGCTGCCCCGTATCGGGACGTTAAACTGGGCCGGAGCCTAGCTAAAAGCGCCCCTCACCAGCGCAGAGCTCCTGGAGTAAACGGTGAAACTCATCACACTCAGAACACCTAGAATCATCTGGTGAACCCAGACACAGGGCAGAGATGTCCGATGATGACGTTCCCTAGCTTTATTTATCACAGAAAGCCGAGCCCCTCTCTCTACTGCATCTGCCATGATGCAGACAAACCGGTGACAGGAAAAAGAAAAAGGAGGGGCTCCTCCAGAGGCACGTCGAGTGCGCCGTGGCAGGACATCCCTCACCACGTGTCAGGGGCGGCAAGACAGTGGAAATCAAGCATCTGGCTTTTTAGCCACACAGTGTCCAATTTTGGGCATCAGGCAACTTTGACGCCCAAATCGCGTTTGGTGTGTATGCACCGTAAGAATCATAAAGTTCCATTATAGTATCTTTGCTGGTGAGTGATGGGACAGCATTGTGAATAGTGGAGTGGAAACAGTTTATCACAAACTTTGGCTCTTGTAGAAGAACTTTGTGTGCCATTGTTAAAAGGGAAGCCTGTAAATTGGCTTTTGAGGGCAGGCAGTGTGATCCCATTCTTGAGAAAAGCTCAAGCAAGTCTTCTTCAGCAGTATCATCCATGTTGCCTTGCAAAGCTTTCTCAGCCTCCATCTGCTCAGGTCCTGAAATAAATCTGCTAAATGACGTCACCAAAGGTTCCTCATCCACTGAATTGACTCCTTGACAACTTTCGAGAGGGAAAGCTGGTGATAGTCAGATTGGGATGATGTTGTGGTCTAAATACCCTTTCAATCAAACTCTTCTAACAGCTTGCCTCTGCTGTTGAGTAAAGTCTGGTCGTAATCTGGGAACCCGTTCATCCTCGCCTTCACATTAATGTAGAAAATGTTCCCAGAAAGCAGAGTACTCTTCTCTGGACACGCCATCACTGTCAACAGCTTTTTCATTTTTAACTCCATCTTTAACTCAACATTAGTACTTCTGGTTCCATGAAGATATCAATGACATCATGAACTACATTGATTCGTCTTACTGTAACACAGCGGATCTCCCTAGCAGATTGGCTCAGGGAGGCTGAGTTATTGTTTGATGATGCAGGTCCATCATTCAGCGTTAAATGCTGAAAAAATTGTAAACAAAGTAATTAGTTGTCATTATAAATCAAATCACTAGAGGAAATTGTTTATCAACAAACTTATCTTAGCAATAATTAATCTTATTTTTTACAGTCAGTTTGATAGAGCAAAAGGTGTATAAAAAGCATTTGAAACCTGTGATTCTTCTTGAGCAAAGCTGACAACATTTTAAAACCAAATGTATACCACTTGTTCAGTTTAAAAAGGATAAAATGATAAAAACAAGAACTTAAAAACTATTCTTTAAAAACTGAAAGAAGTAAATATCAAAAACAAAACAAAACATTATACCTGATTTATGTTGAGGTTGAGTTACATTTCAGGACCCATTACAGTTCACATATCGTGGTGAGCTTGGGGTCGTAGACGCCATCATCTTCCTGCTTCAGAGAGCCCACTCTCATCTGGACCAGTCAGGCAGCACTTTGAGGGTCATGTTCTTTGAATTCTCAAGTGCCTTTAATACTATTCAGCCCGCTTTGCTATGTCAGAAGCTCCATAACTTCCAGGTGGATCCTCCACAACCACCTGGATTTACGACTACCTAACAAACAGACCACAGTTTGTGAGACTGAAAGGTTGTGTGTCTGAGATGGTGATCAGCAGCACTGGAGCACCACAAGGAACTGTACTCTCACCATTCCTCTTTACACTGTACACCTCAGACTTCCAGTACAACTCTGAGTCCCGTCATCTGCAGAAAAACTCTGATGACTCTGCAGTTGTGGGGTGTATCAGTGATGGACAAGAAGCTGAGTACAGGGAACTGGTCAGTCAGTTTGTAAAATGGTAACAATCAGCTCATCTTAAATACCAGCAAGACTAAAGAGATGATTGTTGACTTCAGGAGGAGCAAGAATACTCAGCATAGCCCTGGCTACATCCTGGGAGATGAGGTGGAAGAGAATTACAAATACCTTGGAGTTCAGCTGGACAACAGACTCGACTGGAAATGCAACACTGACTACATCTTAGGGCTGGACGATTATGGGAAAAATTATAATCACGATTATTTTGTCTGATATTGAAATGACGATTAATATACACAATTATTCATTGATTTTATAAAAAGTGTTATTGAACCACCAAAACTCAACTTCAAATATGACTTAAAAAAGAATAAAACCAGAATTAAATTAGAAACAAGTAAAGCAGTAAAATAAGAATATTATTTAAAATAATAATAGCAATAAAAATGAATACTCAGTCTACAGTACATGCATTCCTGTTCTATACTCCCTGCAGTTTGCTTCCTATAACTCCACCAGTCTGTTCCCTTCAGGATTAATTGTTTTTTCTTCGATTACAGTGTTTATATGATTGTGAAAAGGCAAAATTGAAATCCCAATTAAAATTCGATTAATTGTCCAGCCCTACTACATCTACAAGAAAGGTCAGAGCAGACTCTACTTCTTAAGGAAGCTGAGATCATTCAATGTCTTCACCAAGATGTTGCAGATCTTCTATAAGTCTGTTGTGGAGAGTGCAATCAGCTTTGCAGCATCTGCTGGGGCAGCAGCATCAGAATCAGAGACTTGAAGAAACTAAACAAGCTGATCAAGAAAGCTGGTTCTGTGCTGGGAATAACTCTGGAGCCGCTGGAGCTGATCGTTCAGAAAAGAATGCTGCACAAACTGATGAAGATGATGGAGGATTCTTTCCACCCTCTCCACAACACGGTGAAGAATCAACAGAGTGTGTTCAGTGGGAGGCTGCGTCGGGTTCACTGTAGGACGGAGAGATACAGAAATTCATTCCTGCTAGCAGCATCACCCTGAAGAGCAAATCTAACTGATTTATGATTATTGTTGCGTTGTTAGTTTTTCTATATTATTGTTATGATGTTATATTGTTGGAAAAAAAAGAAGAGAGACAGTATTACAACATTGAATTTCCCTCCTGGGATAAATAAAGTACTTTTCATTTCATTTAATTTTTGTCTGAAATTTCCCCCATCCTGACCCAAAACAGGCCCAAACTGTATTACAAAGTCTTCTAGAGATGCATTGATAGCCTGGGCAAGATGAGAATCAGACTCATCATTCAACTCTTCTGCAATCTTCAGGTTCATGCCAGCTTGTGGTTTGATGCGACTCATTCCCAGCATCATTAGAGGGTGGTGAATGCAGGATCTCTGTGCAGCTCATATCAGCGAATGGTTGCTTGCTTGATTCTCCTGCCTGTGATAATGATCATAAATGGCCGACATCAGCTTTGTTTAGCTTCATCTTATCTGAACTGTGGTTTACATAACTGTTATGTACTGTATCTGGAATTACCTCAGGTAAACATCAAATCTCATGAGGTTATATTCTTTTCATGCGTATTCAGTAAATGTTGCCTTCAGCTACAGTATAATAATTTTTACCACCACCTAGCTTATTTGCAGTTTAAACTCAGAAGATTTTTACCCATTAAACACACATGTTTAACTGGGGCAAAGTTTATTTATTTTTTTGCCCGAACAGCGGTTGTGAATCAAATTTAAAATGTATGCCTTTTCCTGCAGTTAAGACTTTTTCATTCTCACATCAGTAGTTTGTTGTGGTCCAAATCAGTTAATGAGTTGTATGATGACTTTGACAACCTTGCTGAATTGAATAAGGAGTTGTTCTGAGGGTGTTTTCGTTCAAACAGGCATTTACATCTACTAGATAAGTTGGATCAAAGTATTGAATCAAACTGCACAGGGAGCTGTACCGTGGCCATCTACTTCAGCAAGTCTCTGTACAAGAGATGCACTGATCCGATACCCGGATTGGATGGAAATGAAATGAAATGAAAAGTACTTTATTCATCCCAGAAAGGAAATTCACCATTGTAAAAAGCTCACGCTTTTTTTTTAAAAACAATATAACATTCATATGAAATGATAATATAACAGAATAACAATAATAAGTCTGATATCGGCTCTGAAAACGACAAATTAGCTGGATCGGATATCGGATAAATTTGGCAGATCCAGCATTCTGATCCAGTCATTTCTGTTCTAATCAATATCCTAATAAATGCACAATTTGTTATTTGTTAATAAATTATATTAATTACATTTATATCTGTGGTAATTTGTTACCGTCCTTTAAATAAGAGGGCTGAATGTTTATATCAAGCCTGATGCCTTCACTCACATGGTAAGTAATATGGCTTATTCATTCAACAGTAGTATCGGATCGGTATCAGCCAAAATGCTCCGCCCAGGTATCGGACTGGATCGGTAAAATCTGGATCGGTGCATCTCTACTCTGTTTAGGTCATTTGGTCATTACATTAACTGCATAGGGCAAATGAAATTCTAGTTCAAGTCAAACAGACCAAATAGTGCAAATGTAGAAACAAAAAAGCCACAAGAGAGTTCTGAATGTTCTGGGACATGCATTGCTATGCATTTTTTGTTTAATTTTTTATAAAAAAATAACCGTGAAATGTGCATGTTATTTACCATCTGGGAATGAAGATTAGGTAGAACTGGCTTGTGTACTTATCTTTACAGTACTGCTCTGTCCTGTATGTGCTCAAAATCTGAGGATGTGTCGGAAGAGAATATCTTTTGATGGATCCTCTGTCTTTTTCTTTGGAGCACAGGTAAATGTGCAGCATTCTTATCTTAGTGTGCTCATATAGCTGGGTCACTGTGAGTTCAAGTCTTGTGGCTGAAATCATGGACGTCTAACATGAAGTCCTTCACTGGTCCTTTGGTAGAGTGTCCATTCAGAAAAAAGTCTTTTGCAGTTTCCAAAAGTTCCTCCATCGTAACTGTTTTCTGGACAGACAAGTGTCGTGTTCCACCTCCATATCTAGATCGGACCTGGCGATAACCGCCATTAGAAAAGTGAAGCCATCCCATTTCAATCCGCCGACTGTCTTTTGCTGCATGCCTATTTCCAACACCATGGCCTGCTGCGTTGCCAGTGGAGGTGGTTTTCTGTTGTCCTTGAATTTTGTCTCTTACTCTTTACATGAGAGCTGATTTCACTTCTGGCCTTTCAAATAACCCACTTCTTTGTCGGCAGAACGCTTTTATGGCTAGTTGGTCTCCATATCTCTAGATATACGGGGCTAACTCCTCATCAATCATGACATTTATGACGTTAATATCAATCTAGAAAACAAAAGCACATGAGGAGGTTTACAACGTTGCCAGTAAAACAGTCTTAAAAATACCAAGACAGCAAAACTGAATGTAAGCTACAGCTAAAGTCAAATGAGAATTACATTAGGAATATGAAATTAAAGGTGAGGTTGCGTACTTTATCTTCTTCAAGCTTGTTGATGACATTGTCAGGAATGTTTGATGTTTTGAGGAAATTAATTAGACCTACATCTTCTGCTGCAGCCATCCTCCATCAGCTGTGTGCTCCATGTTCTTTCTCAGGATAGTTTCTCGTGTGACAAGAAATCAATATAGACATTTTTCTTCTTCAGTGTCCCCTCAAAGGCGCCGTAAAAAATCAATGTTTAAAGGGACTAGAGGAAAGAAATGAGACTCGCGAGTGCAGCGACTGGCGCTGCGGGTAACTGCAGCCACCAGCCAAGCCGACACAGAAGCGTGCACAAACGGATGCTATGACGTTGTTTACTACATTAAGTCTTTTTCTTCATAATTCCACTTTTTAGTGTCTTTCAGTTGATCTTCTGGATCGTTTGGTGACGGCAGAAGAATCCATAAGTATCCCTTGCAGTGCTTTAATTCCCTGCGACCGTCTCCTTCCTGTGTTAAAAACTGTCGTGGACGTGGATGCAGCGTCAATTGACGTCAAATCTGCAGGGCAGCGCGGGAAATTTGGCCACCGAATCGCAGCGCATTATGAAAATGAAATGAAATGAAATGAAATGAATGAAAAATACTTTATTCATCCCCGAAGGGAAATTCAGTATTGTAAAAGCTCACTTTTTTTTTTTTTTTTTAAATAAACAAAAAAGTCAGTCAGTCTTGTTCTTTAGAGTGATGGTTGCTGGCAGGAATGAATTCCTGTATCTCTCCGTCCTACAGCGAACTTGACGCAGCCTCCCACTGAACACACTCTGTTGATTCTTCACCGTGTTGTGGAGAGGATGGGAAGTGTCCTCCATCATCTTCATCAGCTTGTGCAGCATTCTTTTTTGAATGATCAGCTCCAGCGGCTCCAGAGTTATTCCCAGCACAGAACCAGCTTTCTTGATCAGCTTGTTTAGTTTCTTCAAGTCTCTGATTCTGATGCTGCTTCCCCAGCAGATGGCTGCAAAGCTAATTGCACTTTCTACAACAGACTTATAGAAGATCTGCAACATCTTGGTGCAGACGTTGAATGATCTTAGCTTCCTTAAGAAGTAGAGTCTGTTCTGACCTTTCTTGTAGATGTAGTCACTGTTGCATTTCCAATCGAGTCTGTTGTCCAGCTGAACTCCACACAATTATGCAGCACACATCCTGTTCAAGGCAACAGAGAGAGACGTGGGTGGGCTCGTTCTTTTTGTTTTTTAATGCTTCTTCATTCATTAGCATTAAAAAACTGGACATGCATGTTTATTCTTTCACAATTCCTTCCTCTAGTCCCTTTAAGGTAAATTCTTGTTTTTCTAAACTAAAACAACAATTTTAAGTGCTGACTAAACACTTAGACTAAACACTAAAGACTTTATCATGTGATATCAAAACCCACAGAATTTCAGCATTTACCGAAACAATAATAATGCCATTTGTTTTGCAAGTCACAGTGAATGTCCTCCAGATTTATGGGAAGTTGGTGGTTATGGTGCCTAGTGTGTAAGAAATGTGTGATTGCGCCTTTCTCAGAAATGGTAGCTTCTTATGCAGTTTCACATACATTTTGCAGTAAATTGTTGATCTTCACTTCCTCTGGTTGGCTAATAGCACATTTTGTTAAGAACGGTTTGTTCCTCTATTATAGATCTATATGTACTGAGACCATGATGGTTTGTAAACACTGTTACAATGGCAAAATATAACATCTTTGGTGGGTTATCACTGTTTTTTATGCATGCATTGTATCTTCAAGGTCTATTTTCACCTCTGTTGTATTTTATGCCTTTTTGAATTTGCCTTTTTTAGTGATCTTTGTTGATATTTTAATAATATCTTTGTGGTATGTGCCTTATGGTTTTTAATGTCTGTTTATAATTGCTTATGCCTGTGGGGTTCTTGGAATTTTGCAGTTCAGTAGGCCTTTTCAAGAAATCAGCCTTATGCCACCCTCAAAGCAAGAACATTTGCTCATCTAAATCTAAAATCCTGTACACCTGTACACCTTATGTATTTGGACAGGGTGAGACAATAGGGGATTATCACGCTTCCGCGTTCCGGTTTCCGGAAGTTGAAACATCTGAACCTTCCTCTTCCGGGCCAGGAATGGCTCAATGTTGCTGCTCTGTTCCATTGTGTACATCTAATAAACATCGCCAGCCGTACCTAAGTTTTCATGGATTCCCGACTGAAAAGACACTAAGGAAGAAGTGGATGAAAGCGATTTGTCGGAGTGAAGGACAGAAACTTAAAATAAAACAAGGTTGCGCATATGTCTGTAGTCGGCACTTCAATGATGCAGACTACACCACAGCTAGCGTTAGCAAGCTCGCGTTAGCAAGCTCGCGTTAGCAAGCTCGCGTTAGCTGACGTTACCAACTTTTCGCTTGTGAAAACATACAAGCGTCTGAAAACTGGGTCTGTACCTCCCTGTTTCCAGTGGAACAACTGGGGACTGCCAAGAAAGGAGACGCTTTCAGATGCTTGTGTGTTTTCAGCCGCACAAAGTTAGGCATGTTATCGAGCTGGCTAATGCTAACCTGCTAACATGACTGCGCAGTCTGCCGGCCACAAACAAACGTGTGTCGTTTTATTATAAAGTTCGGTCCTTCACCGCGGCGAATTGGTCGTTTTAATCCACTTCTTCCTTAGCATCACTTCAGTCTGGAATGAAAACTTGGCATTGGCGTTTATCCGATTAACAAAGTTTAACAGAGTAGTAGCTGGCGGACTATTGTTAGCAGGTTAGCATTAGCCAGCTGGATGACGTGCCGAACTTTGTGCGGCTGAAAACACACAAGCATCTGAAAACGTCTCCTTTCTTGGCAGTCCCCAGTTGTGCCACTGGAAACGGGGGGGTACAGACCCGATTTTCAGATGTTTGTGTGTTTTAAGACGCACAAAGTTAAGCACGTCAGTAAACGCTAGCTGGCTAATGCTAGCATGCTGTGAAGTGCCGGTGTTGTGCCCCACCGGCGACAAATGAACGTGTGTTTTATTGTAAAGTTCGGCCCTTCACCGCAGCAAATCGATCGCTTTGATCCAGCTTTTGATCCAGTATCACTTCAGTCTAGAATGAAAACTTAAGTATGTTTGGAGTTTATCCGATTTAAACAGTATAACAGAGCAGGAACGGCTGTCGTTAACATGGCCCGGAAGAGGAAGTGTCAAAATCCGGGAACTTCCGGTAAGGGTGATAATCCCCTATTGTTCCTTGATGGCAGAGACTGTGATGAGGCAAATAAAAGATCTTGATGACAAACAGGGGATTATCACGCTTCCGCGTTCCGGTTTCCGGAAGTTGAAACATCTGAAGCTTCCTCTTCCGGGCCAGGAATGGCTCAATCCAAGTCTCGATGTTGCTGCTCTGTTCCATTGTGTACATCTAATAAACAACGCCAGCCGTACCTAAGTTTTCATGGATTCCCGACTGAAAAGACACTAAGAAAGAAGTGGATGAAAGCGATTTGTCGGAGTGAAGGACCGAAATTTAGAATAAAACAAGGTTGCACGTATGTCTGTAGTCGGCACTTCAATGATGCAGACTACACTACAGCTAGCGTTAGCAAGCTCGCGTTAGCTGACGTTACCAACTTTTCGCTTGTGAAAACATACAAGCGTCTGAAAACTGGGTCTGTACCCTCCCGTTTCCAGTGGAACAACTGGGGACTGCCAAAAAAAGGAGACGCTTTCAGATGCTTGTGTGTTTTCAGCCGCACAAAGTTAGGCACGTCATCGAGCTGGCTAATGCTAGCCTGCCAACACGACTGTGCAGACTGCCGGCTACAAACAAACGTGTGTCGTTTTATTATAAAGTTCGGTCCTTCACCGCGGCGAATTGGTCGTTTTAATCCACTTCTTCCTTAGCATCACTTCAGTCTGGAATGAAAACTTGGCATTGGCGTTTATCCGATTTACAAAGTTTAACAGAGTAGTAGCTGACGGACTACTGTTAGCAGGTTAGCATTAGCCAGCTCGATAACGTTCCGAACTTTGTGCGGCTGAAAACACATAAGCATCTGAAAGCGTCTCCTTTCTTGGCAGTCCCCAGTTGTTCCACTGGAAACGGGGAGGTACAGACCCGATTTTCAGATGTTTGTGTGTTTTAAGACGCACAATGTTAAGCACGTCAGTAAACGCTAGCTGGCTAATGCTAGCATGCTGTGAAGTGCCGGTGTTGTGCCCCACCGGCGACAAACAAAGGTGTGTTTTATTATAAAGTTCGGCCCTTCACCGCGGCGAATCGATTGCTTTGATCCACTTCTTCCTTAGTATCATTTCAGTCTAGAATGAAAACTTAAGTATGTTTGGAGTTTATCCGATTTAAACAGTATAACAGAGCAGGAACGGCTGTCGTTAACATGGCCCGGAAGAGGAAGTGCCCAAAATCCGGGAACTTCCGGTAAGCGTGATAATCCCCTATTTCCCTGTGTATAAGAAGCAGGACAAAATATGCTAAAGCTTAAGTCTTATAAATGAGAAGGTTAATTTTACAAATACAGCTGTGAAAGATAGCACATTTAAATACTGGAACAGGTTCCTCCTCCACGTTCTCCTCGTCAATGACCAACATTTATGGAGCTCTATAATATTTAATGAGAGCACTCTGTACTAAAGATGAGAAGCGGGTATCTGACACAGGAATATGTGACGCAGGGAGGGAGCCTGACCACACATATATCCTATGTATTGGTTTAACCGGCTCACTGCCCTTTTGCACAGATTTGTTAAATGGGTACTTATAATCTGACAGTGATCCAATGGCGAAATTTCCACGGTGGATAGGGGAAATTTGCCCCCCCCCCCCAAAAAAAAAATCAGATCCTCGTAATAACCCCCTCTTCTAAAGGGGGACAAAAAGGTGGACTGACAACATAAATCATTGTTGATCGGCATAAACCCTTAATTAAAAAAAAAGAAAAAGAAAAGAAAACTGATTGACGAAAGACAGGCACTGTATGCACATGTGCGTCTTCAGGTGTGCGGTCCATCAGAGCTGCAGACAAGGTGCACATCGGAAAACACAGCAACCATTAAAAAACAGACACACGAGAGTGTTTTACCAGATACCAGGACGTGGTCTGGTCTATTTCAGGAGAACTGAAGCTCCCCTAAAGTTTCATGGATGTATTGATTTCATTATTGACTTTCTAACGAAGCCCACATGGACCCTCAGTTATCCCTGTTAGGCTGATGCTAATGCTGCGCTCCATTTGAGCTCGGAAGTCGGAAATTCTGAGTTCCAAGTCGGACGTTTCAACTGGAACGCCCTCTGAACTGGGAATTTCCTACTCGGAAAGTTGGAGATTCTCACAAGGTCCGACTTCAGGTTTAAAGATGGCCGCACCCAGTGTTAAAAGTAAGTAGAGGCTCCTGTAATATAACATTTATCTGCTCTTTGGACCACATTTTCTTGCAATAAATCAGCCGTACAAGTAGTGTTGTTTTATATATATGTACGGCAATTCAGATGTCGTACAATTCCCTTGTTTTATTTAGTATTTGTGTACAATAACGCTGACTGTGCTAACAACGGCTAATAATAGTCTGGGCAAATGAAGCTTGCCCAGCACTTTTTCACTTGTAGATGGGAATGACTGTGATGTAAACAATTTTAATACCTGCTAACAAGAGCCTGGGAAAACTTTGTTTTGTTTGATATCTCAACTACATGTTGAGAGGAAGAGAAGTAGATGGAAAATGCAAACAATAGGAAATGTTTTGTTTTGTTTGATATTTCATCATGTATATGTGCAGAAGGGTAAAAAAAAAAAAAAAAAGGATGGGAATGACTGTAATGTTAACCCTGTTACTCTGTTGTTTAAATTTGTTTTCCAGTCTATATGGACAACAACTGCACTTTGTTCCTTGAAGAAACAGTAAATTGACAAACACACATTTATTGATGTGAAAAAGACAACCTCAAAACAGTGACAGTGGCAACTTTTAAACCAAGAAAGTCAAGACTTTGTCTCATAACATTTACTTCTCAATTATTTTCATCTGCCTGTCTGGGGCATCCATGAGGATGCTCTTGACACATCTCTGACTCACCAATGCACATGTTGTGAAGGAAACAAGCTGCCATTACAGTCATCACCACTGCATCAATCCCGGTGTTCTGCAGATCTCGTAGGCGCCTCCACTTGCACTTCATTCTACCAAAGGCTCTACAACCACCCTCCCACGGCTGATCCTGTAGTTGCGCAGTTTGTCAGCCTCAGTCAGAGCACCGTTGTCATGCTTGGGAGTGATGACAAAAGGAAATGTCTGTCCCAATGTAGGCACTGTCTCCCAGCAAGCTGTTGTTGCCCATCTTCTCCTGCCAAGTTGCATAAAAGTCAGAAGCCCTCAAGATCCTGGCATCATGGACTTTCCCTGGTGGTCCTGCAAAAATGTCAATGAATCGGCCCCTGTCATCCACAATACCCTGAAGGAGAACTGAATAAAATTATTTGCGATTCATGTAGTCTCCTTCTCTGACTGGAGGCCTTTGAATCCTGATGTGGCTTCCGTCGATGGCACCAATGACATCACTGAGACCACAGAGGCGGTGAAAAGCTGTAGCTGATGCTGCTTTCTCGCAGTGAGTTGGCCATGATACAAAAGTTGGTCCTAATGTGCTCATGATTTTAAGAACTTGGAAGATGATCCTGTGTGCTGAGGACTGTGACACGTCAAACTTATCAGACGTCTCACGAAAACTGTTTTGGTAGGCCATGTACCACAAGAACATCAGCACCTTCTTGGTTGCAGGGATGGGTGGTAGACCGTGACCTTGTTGGCTTTCCAAACCATTGTCCCGCAGCTTCATCTGGAGATAATCACATTGGGTCTAGGTGAGGCAAAAATGCTGTGAAAAAGTGTGATCATCCATGTCCAACATGGTCTCCCACTCTGTCCCAGTTTTCAGTATAACTCGCTGTGTAGGCTGCAGCAAAAGGGACCAATCTATGAAAAAGGACAAAGCACACTTCAGTAAATAAATTAATAAATGAATAAAAATAAGAAAAAAATTAATAAATATAGAGAAATTAAGAAAGAGAAAGAAAAAATCGTGATCCTGAACAATGACCCCCCTGCCACACACACACACACACACAACACTCGCGATTGATGAAATACATCAATGGATTATGCTTTTATATTTACCTTGTATGCCTTTGTGATTCTGCTTGCATCTCCTCTTCATCAGCTGCTGCATTTGACTGTAAAAGGACCGCATATGTATCGAGAAGTGTCTTGTACTCATTAAGGGAGAGCGCGAGAATAGCTTTTGCGGAGGCTGCCATCTTGTTTCTCCGAGTTGTGAACTGGAACGCTTTTAACTCGGACGTGACGTCATTTCCCAGTTCCGACTGTTTGGCTAGAGAAATTGAACTCAGCTTTCCAAAGATGTGATAAACCACAGTTAATTTATGTTTTAACAGGTGGGGGGGTCATGTTTTCACACAGGACCATGGAGGTTTGGATTTTTTCCCCCCTTACTAATAAAAATCTTCATTCAAAGACTGCATTTTCTGTTTACTTGTGTTATCTTTGACTCACATTAAAATTTGTTTGATGATCTGAAACACTTAAGTCTGACATACATGGAAAAAAGTAAGAAATTAAGAAGGGGAAGGGGGAAGGAAGGGGAAGAAGGAAGGGGGCAAACATTTTTTCACACAGCTGTATATAAAAATATTAACTAATTAACAAACAAAAAATAAAACAAACAGAGAAGTATGATGGGGCTCCTGACCTAAAATTTTATTTAGCAACACTTTGAGGCAATCTCTAATCAAGTGTTTTCTGTGAAGTTCAATCAGACGTGTGCACCTGTTCACAGGTACTTTGGTCCACTGTTAAAATCAATGTTTTATTTTACTAAATTATGATCTAGTATTTTTTTTTTATTATCACTTTTTCAGTTTCTTGCCCCAAGTGAGGTAACAATGAGGGTCCATTCACATCAAGGGTCATGCCACCCACGACTCCAGAGGTCCTCACCACGGAAAACGACCCAGACCAGAGCAGGCAGCTTCCGAGGAAAACACTGCTGGAAGGGAAAAAATAAATGAAAGCAGAGATCAAAGCAATTTAGTAACAAATATAAAATTAAATTATCATGTAAAATAAGTTGATACAGTTAAATAGCATAGATATTCAGCGCTGCCCTAACCAATCTCGGGCCATAAGCAAAGTGTTATTTGGAGGCCCCACCCATCTCACACCTCTCCCCATCCCCATCACTGGGAGGAGCACCTGTACGCGTAAAGATGCTGCTTGATGGCCCTGGTGATGTGCATTGACCCTGTTATAGTAAGAAATCCAGACAAGCAGATGAAGATACGTTTTAATGTAAACGACATCGTGAAATTTTTGTAAACACTAGCCTCAAAAAGATTCAAAAGCAATTAATTCAGATACTACTACTACTACTACTACTACTACTACTACTACTACTAATAGTAATAATAATAATAATAATAATAATAATAATGATGATGATGATGATGGTTTTAAAAAAAACTACTGTTACTTCTACTATCTATCAACTTACTAGACACAATTATACAAATACTACAACTACTACTACCACTATTAATACTGGCTTACTCCTATTACTAATATTCACTAAAAGTACTCCTATTGCTATCTATTATTGTATTTTTATTATGATTATTATTGCTGTCATTGTATTATAATTATGGACTAAAGCACTAAGAAAGCATAATTCGGGATATTTCAAACTTTACATTCAAGCTTAGTTCCTCTGTCAACAAATGCATCAGTTACACTCATTTAACTGTTTTTCTGCAGTCCCCTCAAAAGAAGACTGTTGTGAATTAAATTAACCAACAGTGACATTTATCCCTTTAAAAATGGATTAAAACTACTTAACAGCATAAATTAATATAAAACTATAGCAAATCTATTTTATATTGGCTGTAGTTTATAGCTCACTTACGACCACCAACTGGTCTTATTTATTTGTTTATTTTTTTACCACTCTTTTTCAGGAGAGGTGATTAGCATTCAATAAATGCTAATCAGGTCCGCTGGAAAAAAAAATTCTCCAGTCTAGACAGAGACTGAAGTTAGAGATGAGTGGCAGCTTAAGTGTCTGTCACTAATTTTGTTTCATCAACATAACCACCTTCAAGTGAAGCACGCGTTTCCTCGTGTTTTGCCTTTCTCTTTCTCTCTCTCTCTCTCTCTCTCTCTCTCCGGATTCGTGATGTCTCTTAGCTCTAGAGAGCCTGCCTGCACGCGCACCACCATCTAATTGATCAGATGTCAAGTGCTGACAATCACTGCGTGGTCAGATGCAGGTGGTCTCTTTTCTCTCTTTCTCTCACATATGTGCTACCGCGCGCAAATGCGGTCCCCTGCTGGAAGATGAGGCCCTACGCACAGCGCGTGCTCAGCATTTAGGGAGGGGCAGCCCATAAAAAAATACTATGTACTTTTTGTCAAAGATAAATAAGCAGAATTTAAACAAGTAGCAGTTTAAAAATGAATATATAATGCAAATAACTAGTGAAGGTAAAAATTGGCAGGCCTATATTTTAAAATGAATAAATTAAATAAAACAGTCAGAAGTAAAGGTCTTGAACAGCTTCTTAAAACACCAACAATCCCTGCAGCCCTAAGTTTAAAATAAACACCAACAGTCTCACCAAAGGACCCCCCAAACACCTCTTTCTCGTGTTTTATGGCTGCAACTTATTCAGCTGGTTCATCTCAGCATTTAAAATCGACTTATTGACGTTTAATGTTGCCACTTGAACTCTGTGAAACATTAACCAATGTGCGGTCAGCTGCCAGCTTCTCCATTTGGTAACACTGATTATTTAATCTTGCTTGTAGAAGAAGCGATTTTTATCCAAGACTTGGGGGTTTAGCAACTGCACTTGCTGATTCATTCAGTGCTCGTAGTTCTTCGCCTATAAGCCACGATGTCGTACTGTTATTCTTTGAGTGCTTCTTCTTACAATTTGCTGTGATACAGTTCTTTGCAAAGAAAAAAAAAAGTCTTATTGTCTCATTAGCCTACATTTTGATTGCCCCATTTCATTGCCGCTATAAATGCGCATCATGAAGCTGAATAAAGGACACGGGGATTGCTGCTGTTGTGGACATGATCTCACATCATCATCATGAACAACGACTATATTAATAATAATAATAACAATAATGATGATAATAATAATAATAGTAATAATGATACAGTTATTGGAAAAGAAAAGAAATTAAATGACATGAAAAGAAAAGAAAAGAAATGAAAAGGGGAAAAGAGGGGAGAAGGTGACAGCTTTGTCTTACTGTAGACTATCAAGACAAAACTGATTTAGACCCATCTGATCCGCAATTCTTGGCAAATTTCCGGGATAATTTATGGAAGAAAACAAAAAACGAAAGAAAGACACGAAACGAAAAGGAGAGGGGGGGGGGGGGGTCGTTATTTGTTTTGTTTTTTTTTTTAAGGAAAATAACATTTGTTGTGACGTTTCAGCTTCCTTCAATCTACAACATCAGATAATGATCTGTTTAAAAATCATGAAGTGGGAACTTTTGAAATGACGCTATTCAGATTTCAAATTTGTCCTTTGTTTATTTAATGTCTTACATGAAGATAACATATGATTATGTGACGCAGAAGACAAATCAACATGTGGGCACTTATTTAAAAAGAAAAAAACACACGATCCTTTAGCATCTTTTCCTTCACAGCCGTTTGCGCAAACACACAGTATTGTTGAATTTAACTACACATAGCCTACTGTAATATTTCTCTGTTCCTTGCTGAAACCACGCTAAATGGTGAGTGAAATCATTGCCGGCCATATGGTAAAAATTAAAGGGAAAAAAGCATAGAAGGGAAACCTTAAATGTGAAAATCATTACCACTGTCAACCCTTTTATGAATAATGCCTCAACTGATTAACTTTTTCTCGTGCCACTGTTTATGGTCTCACTGCTTACAGTGTCATTTTATTCAGAAATGTCCCATTTTTCATCTATCGCGTGACACCATAGTTGCCAGTCGATGAACAAGCAGAGGCGCAGCGGGGTCAGGGATGTAGAGAAGCAGTCGAGATGAAAAGGATGCTTCAGAGAATCAGAGTTTCAGATAACGGCTGGGTTGAGCTGTGACACATGCGTTTCGAAGTTTAATAGGTATTTTTCACGGCAAACGACAGCAAGCTCTCATAAGTAAGATATGCTTCAGTCAACTAGTACAGACTTATCACCAGTCCACCACTGGAAAAAAAGACACACCAAGTCAGACCTGATTAGCAGAATGCATGGATTTGCAACAGATCACCTGTCTATCTATATGAGGTTACAATGGAGAAAGTTTAGTAAGAAAATGACACTCAAACCAGCAATAAAGTATAAAAACACCCATCCAACTCCTCCTTGTTGCCTTTAAAATCATTGTCTTGGGTTTAAGGTTAGACTTAACGCAATATGTTTACGCGTGAAGTGTCATATTCCCATATTAGCCTTTTAAAGAAGAAGAAAAGAGAAAAAGAAAGGAAGAAGAGGAGGGTGGTGCTGTTGATGTTCTGTGGACACACCTTTTTAGGTATGCTGATTTGAACACAAACACAATGTTTATAAATGTCATGTATTTTTTTTTAGTTTATATCACGCAAGTGGAAGGTGGGGCTTTTTTTTTTTTTTTTTTTTTTTAAGCCCTATTTAGTCTCAGGGACAAGCAGTTTCAGGGACAAGCTGTCAGATGCGCGTTAACATGATGGTCCAGGTTCTTAGATTAGGTATGAACACACCTGTGTATAGCTAACTTTTACCTATGATAACACATAATGATAATATTTCTGGTTATATTATTTCAGCCTGGCTGATTTGTGGCTTCTTTTCCGTTGTTGGTGAGTACTGACGCACTTTTTCATTTTAGAGTCAGGAGAGGGGCCACTTCTGTGAGGGCACGTGAGAGTTTTTTTTTCTTTTGGTTGAGAGAGGGTTAATTTATTTAGCCTATATTTGATTATTTTACAATTAATTTCCATTCATTTTCATGTGTTTTCTCTGTAAGACAAATATTTAGGCTACTACTTGAAAATCAGAGAGCATGAGAGAGCAGCCTAAGTTTATGTGCAGTAGCCTAATTAGCCTATTCAATTTAATTCCCCACCACATCAGCTCTTTTTAATACCTGTCTGTAAAGTAGGCTATTAGATCATAGTGTGTCATTCTCTGATGGGATGTTTTGAAAATTAAAAAAAGGATGTGAGGTTTTACTTTTCAGATTTAAACTGAGACCAACCAGAACTTTTTTTTCTTTTCTAATTTAGCCTTTTCTTTATTGGGGCTTACAGGGGGGGGAACCTGCACACACAACAATGTGTGTGTTGCATCCCATTTTTGGGGGTTGTTCAGCACTCCGTGATGTGGAACCTGAGCCGATGATGGAGCAGTGTGGGAGAGAGTCACGTACACAAACGACCTACAGAGCTTCTTCTTTCTTTTTTTTTCCTCACATTTGTTCAGTAGTAGATTATCTCTTTAGGCTGTGACCTCATTGTTCTGTGTGTACAGCTTCTGTCGCATTTACTGAAAGATTTTGCTCTGGAATCATTGTAACCTTTCATTTTAATGGAGAATGATAACAAATTAGACTTTACACGGCAGTTCGTGCGTTATGTAGTGACTGGGGAAATGTTCATGTTGCCACATTAGGCTTTATTTCGCCCACCTGTATTACGTTTTACCCACTTGCATTTTGTTTATTGACAGAAGCAGCTTTAGGAGCGGATACAACACCCCTCTACCGGTGAGTCTTCGCCTGTCCTGTATGAACGAGTTTCTGTCATCAGTTTTATGATGGGAGGGAGGCAGCACGTGGAACCGATTTGGTTTCAATACTTTTAAGAAAATTGGCATAGTTTTTACCCGTGTCTTCGATTCTATTTCACATTTCCCAATTTGTCTCTTTTTTCTGGATAATTTTTGCAACAGTAAAAGAGCATATTGTAGCCTAATTATGAATCGTAGTCTGGCTGTCAGCCGAGTTACCACACCTGAAATTAGTGTGATTGGCTACTATTAACGGCGAATCATGCACGGAATCACCCGTTAAGAGTTCATCGGTATGGGATTTCTCTTCTGCTTCTCCGTGGAAGAGCATTTTGATTTGTAGTACCAATTTTGGTGATACTAAGCAAAGAAATGGTTGAGTTCTTCTCTTCACACACTGGCATAGGCTACTGTACGCTGCTGCGACAGTGTCACGCCCCCACCCATCCCACCTCCACTACCACGTGCACCCAGACCAGACACTACGTAACTACAGCATGAAGAATTGAGCCATGACAAAGTTTTGTTTGGAAGAAAAAGTAGTCTGGTACCTTTAGTTTGTCTGTTTCAACGGACGGTTAAAACCATATTAGTCGTGGAGGGAATCATTAATTCCTCTGCTGAGCGGGTGGATGCATCACTCTCTGCACACTGGGCTACTTTTTGGCATTTCAAAAGACGAATGCTGCTAAAACAGCTCTGCTATTTAATCATCCTATTATTCTTAAATATTACTAGCACATTTTACACTTGAGATCAATCTGGGGTATTTTTGTCCAGAAAATTGTTGACCAAGATTTTCTGTCATGTCCTACTTTGCTTAGGCTATGTGTTGAATACATGAGTAACCTCTTGATAATTAAACCTTGACCTGCCCTTTAGCGCCACTATCAGGGGAATTTTCACAATCAAAATAAGTTAACCTTGAGTAGTTTTCATCCAAATTTTCTCAAATTTACTGGCAACATTAATGGTTTTAGTGGTGTTGCAACGCCACCATCAGATCCAATTTTCAGTTTTAGAGTATCTTTCATCCAGATCTTTAGAGACGTGGTGGCTGGAAATATTGTTTGCTATTGCTTCACCGTTTGATTGGTCATCTCCTGCCAAAATGAGCAATCCAGTATAGGCTTCCAAGTCTTTCTATTATAATTGGGAAATTATGCTTTCCTTTTAACCCATCTCTAGTTTAGCCCAGAGAGCAGTGGGTTGCCAGTTACAGCGCCCGGGGTCAGGGAGCAGGTGGTGGGGGTTAAAAACCTTGCTCAAGGGCCCACAATGGTAAATGGTAAACTTTCCAATTGTCCAAAACATCTCCACTGTAAACTATTCCCCTATCCACCTTATTCCTAGTCCCCGTGAGCCTTTGCATGACATATGCGTCTGACTCGTCTGACTGTGAAGCTATGAACAATGTAAAAGCTTCGAGGCTTATCAGTGCCTACATAATATTATTATTATTAATGATAATGATAATGATGATCATAGTCATCATCAAATCAAATCAACTTTATTTATATAGCACTGTTCATGCATAAAAACAATACAAAGTGCTTCACGTAATAAAACAATTTACATCAAAATACTATGGATAAAAACAAAACAGACTCGCATTCTCACCCATGACCCTACAATTACACCCACGCCCACCCCATATCCCATTAGCCCTTTCAAAAAACACCCTGACACAGAGGGATAACAGTTAAAAGAAAGAAACATGACTTGGTACCAGGTCATGAAACAATATCCAAGGGGTTCATCTACCCCAAGAGCCACCCCCACCCACGGCCATCCAGGCCACCACTATGGGAGCCCCTCCACATCCGGGTGGACAGGTCCCACGCCACCACCATAAGGCTGGCCACTGGGCACCGAACACCCAAACCAGGTCTGCTACCACGGCAACAAGCACGCAGTCAATGCAGGGGTGGCTCTGAGGGAGAGGACCCCCATGAGGACAACACTGGAGTGATAAAAGGGTTACTGAAAGAAGGTCAAATCAATTTAAAACAGTAAAAACTACCAAGTTTAAAAATGTAAAAAGAAATCAAAATAAATACATAAGTATAAGAATGAAATGAATTAATAAATGAATATATATATATAAAAAAGTTAACATATCAGTAGGTGGAGACTATTTAAAATAACTAAAGCTTAGCTAAAAAGGTAGGTCTTGAGCCTCTTTTTAAAAGCAACAATCAGTCTCTGCAGCCCTGAGGCTTTCAGGCAGGCTGTTCCACAGGTGAGGCCCATAATGTTGAAACAAGGCCTCACCATGTGTTCTGGTACAAACCTTAAAGCCTGGATCAGACTACACAAATTTAGCCCAATTTTGGCCCGACGGAGGCGTCGCAGACTAGCCTGGTACACCAGCCTGACTAACGCCATGCATAAGATACACGTCAAGTCAGTCGGGGTTTCCTTCGCTGGAGACTGATTTCCAATGCGAGACGAGAGGCGGGACTAACAGGAGAAAAGTGAACCGGAGATAACCAATCACAGAAACATGGAAGTGACTGCAGCTGGCGTAGTTCGGCACTTTGTTGTTCTGGCGACGCCGGAAGTCAGTGTTTACACGTTGTTTTTCTCTCTCTATTTAATGTAATTTTCTTGTGTATATTAACATAGATGTTTGTTTTTAGTTTTATAAATACTCTGTTACATGTCAGTATTGTTTATTGCTGAACTACTAATATGAGAAAGTCTTTGTCGCATGTCATGTTACTATGACCCGGAAGATGTTAGTTAAGCTCCGAAACAGAGCAGAAACAGCGGTGGAGACGTCGGAGGAGTTTTATGATCTGTTAATAATTCTACTGCTGCGTTGTGATTGGTCCGTTCAATTTTTTACTGGAGTGGAAATCATTTCCCAATGAAGGGAACCCAGACTTACTTACCGTGTATCTCGTACCTGGTGTTGGTCAGGCTGGTGTACCAGGCTAGTCGCAGACAGTCCCTCACCATCGAGCCCGATTCTGCGTTGTCGGATCGCAGGACGTCGCGGGCAAATCTTTAGGAAACATAAATATCCTATGCTGCCCATCAAAGCATGCGAGGACTCCGGTTCTTAAAATACAGATGATTTCTTTGTTGATGCCCCTTACTAGCACAGCTAGCAGCTGGTTTCACGTTGCATGTCCATTTCATCTGTATGCTGACGACACTCAGGTCTACGTCCCACTAAAACACAACAATCCCTCTGCATTAGCAGGTCTGCTAGCCTGTCTTGAGGATGTGAAAATCTGGATGTCTCTCAACTTTTTACACTTAAATGAAAATAAAACTGAGGTCATAGTCTTTAACCCCACTGCTCTCAAGCCTTTATCTGCTGATCTTGGTTCTCTGTCAGGTCATTTACATACTGTGGTCACAAATCTTGGTATCCAGCTGGACAACTTTCTTCACCTCGACAAGCAGATAAAAGCCACTGTTGAGGCCAGCTTTTTTTTAGCTAAGGCGTTTTGCAAAGGCTAAACATTTTTTAGCCCGGTGTGACCTGGAGACAGTCATTCATGCTTTTATAACCAGTCGAATTGATTATTGTAATGCACTCCTCTTTGGCGTATCTCAGAAACACCTGTCTCGCCTCCAGTTGGTCCAGAATGCTGCAGCATGGCTGCTGACGAACACCAGGAAGAGAAAGCACGTCTCCCCCGTCCTGGCCTCTCTTCACTGGTTGCCTGTAACTTTTAGGGTTCATTTTAAGATTCTTTTATATGTTTTTAGATCTTTAAATCCCCTGGCCCCCTCCTATCTCTCAGAGCTTCTCCATCCTCATGTTCCCACTCGCACTCTTCGGTCAGCTGAGTTGCTGCCCCCACATCTCGACGGAAGATGTGGGGGTATACAGCATTTTCTGTGGCAGGCCCAAATTTGTGGAACTTGCTGCCATTGTACATCAGACAGGCCTCATCTCTGGCAGTTTTTAAGTCCCTTCTTAAAACTCACCTGTTTGCCCTGGTGGTCCACCCTTCATGAGCAATTTTCTGATTTTGTCTGTTGTTTTAACTCTTATTTTTTCTGATATTTATACTGTTTTTACTGTTCATTGTGTTGATTGTTCTTATGTCTGTTTTTTTTTTTAATGTTCGCACTGCGAGATTTAATTTCTGTTTTTACCTCTGTTCAGCGCTTTGTTATCGGTAGCTACTGTGTTTAAAGCGCTATACAAATAAAGTTGAACTGACTTGACTTTGCTCAGTTAAATATGACATAATCAGCGATTGGGCGTCTGTGACGCTTCACGACCATGACGCAGAAAGACTGGCGTGTCAGAATTTTTTGGTTTTGTCCGCCTAGTGTGACATGTCCTACGACGTGTCCCTTCATATGGACCAATAGGAGGACAGTGCACCTCGCTTATACCAGGGAGATATTTATACTGTTTTACAGAGGTACCAAGGAGACGTTCAGGCGCGCCGGTACACAAGCAACAATGGAGGAAAAGAGGAAAGACGCAGCCGCTCTCAGGTGGAGCAGTGGAAAGATTTGGGGAGCTGTGGCATCAGTTTCCTCACTGATGTGCAGAATGGAGAGCCCATAATATTGGTGTAGCCAGAAAAAAATTTTTTTACAGGGTGTGCCAAATTTAGTTTCAACAGTGTTAAACCTCCACGAACGTTCAAAAGGGTGTATTTCTCGTGAATAGAATATTACTTTATTAACATGAAACATAACCACACGATGTGTGTGTTCTATCAGTCAACAGTAGTTCACAGCAGGTCCATTCATGTATGTGACGCTCTCAAATAAATCAGTGACAGTCATAGAAAAATCAGACTTTGTGTTTAAATAAAAACACTGCAACATAACAGACATTGCGCTCAATGAAATGAACAAATATGACACACACATGCGTGTACTCGAGCACTCAGCCATAACTATCCACATTACGCATTGTCATCAAAGCTGATTAACCATCTGAACACACCTACTGGGCGCAGAAGAGGACGACAGAGTAGTAGTAGTAATGTCAGAGGCTGACATTACAATTGCCAGTGAAAAGGGGGCCCTGCAGAAAAAGTTCGGGAGCCTCTGGCTTATAATCTGATGTCAGAGTGGACTTCTATCAATAAATTGTTTGAGATGAAGACATTACCACATCATAATTCTACTTTGATGTCAAACAATTCATGATCTAATATCAGTGATGTAAGATCCTTTTTCCTTTCCCTTAAATTGTAACCAAAAGTTGAATAGCCTACCTAACTTTTTTGTGAGTAGTATATATATATATATATATATATATATATATATATATATATATATATATATATATATATATATATATATATATATATATATATATATATATATATATATATATATATATATATATATATATATATATATATATATATATATATATATAGATGATGGCACAAAGCAGCAAACGTGGGGAAACAGTTTCACGTGCAGTTTCAACAATTTCATTCCTGATCAGCAGCAACTACAGTATATTTTTGGTGTTAATTAACTATGTGGATTGTGATTGTAATTGTTGGTTTCAGCAGAGTGAGTGTGTATTTGCGCATTCAGGCAGTCTGCGATACTTTGCTGCTTTTTTCTCGTTGTTTTATGACAGCGGCGGTGTTTCCTTTCTTTTTTTTTCCATCATTCACCGCCTCGTTTGCTTCCAGGAGGATTTCCTGCTCCGTCAGAGAGAAACGCGCTGATCTGGTTGCCATGATAGATCATTGACTCTGTGCTTGATCGCGAGGGTCTGTATGAGGAAGCCGCGAGCACGCATTTATCCAAGATAGTTTTCGCCTGACTTGAGCAATCCGTGTCTACTTATTCTGGCTTGCGGTTTGAGCAACCAATTAAGCCTGGATGGCCATGTTGTGGATTGAATGAGCCCAGCTAAGTTTTAAATTCTGGATCACGGAGTCCTAGTTTCATGCAATAGACCCCAGGTGGAACGTAACACTAACCTTTTCCATTTGTTTGCTTGAAAGAAGAAAAAATAGGTTATCTTTAAGTCTGTACATTTATATGTTTGAGAAATGGCGACGCATCTGTCTTTACCTTTCAGTCATTATGGTAAACATTACAGTTTTTTTTTTTTGTTTTTTTCCTTTACTTGTCCTGTCCAGCATCAAAGCAAGCAGAATGGAAGTCTGATTGCTTTATTTTGTTGGACAGTTTTTCTTCACCAAACGGAGCTTTATGAACATAAGGCCCCACTTGATATCCTGTTTATTCATTTTATTTTATTTCTTTAATTAAACATTTGTCTATAACAGCATTCCATACCATACTGCTGGGCTTGACAAGGGAGAAATGAAAGTTAACAGAGATAATAATAGAAAGTCGAACATAGAGAAAGAAAAGGAGAGAAAACATGAATCCACTTACACAGTTCACTGGTACATCCGTACAGAAAACATTACAGTTTAAGTTTAAACTGTGTATTTAGCACAAGTCCATCAGAGGGCAGGATACCAAAAGTCATTAATGTGCATGCTTGAAAAGGAAGCAGTATTTATTTCTTCAAGTTAATTTAAAAAAAAATTATACCGTGACGTCTCATAACACCCAGGATTATGTTATCCACATTTTACAGAATCTATAATGGAGTCAGTCAAGCGGCCTGTCCAGAGAGTCAGCTTGGTCAAGATTCAGGTATGTCTGGCTGTGAAGAAAAAAAAAAAAAAAAAGGGTTTCAGTTCCAGGGAATTTTACGTGCAGCAAACAAAGAATAATAATAACAAAACAAATGCTCTATCACTTTTACCTGCACATCAAAGTGTGAGTCAGTATATTTGGCATCTGGGAAATTTCCCTTCAGTTGAACCTTTCACTGAGAATTCCCCAGAAGCAGCTAACACTCAGCATGTGATGCTTTTACATTCATGTGTTGGCTTGAACTGGATGTTCACTAATGAAATCATTTTTTTGCAGCTACTGTTACAGAAGTACCTGGTGAAACAGAGTCCAAGGCATGTGGCGTGAGGGAGTACGATTCACTGAATGAAATTTGCTGTGAGTCAACTGTACTTCCCAAATCTGGACCAAAGGCTGAGTGTTGTGGTAAAGGTAGGTAGAAATATGTTTGTATGTGTATATGCAATGTAATGCAAGTAAAACCACACCCCTTCTCATTACAGAGATGCACATCACTTGATATGCATAATTGGTAGTAGGCCTTCGGCCTATACAGCTTGGAGTAAGACACAATGCATACAGAGGATGATGTGGTCAAAATACTCATTTGCCTAATAACTCTGCACTCCCTGTGTGTGTGTGTGTGTATATATATGTGTGAAGAAAACCACTCACAGAGGTGCATAACCACAAAATCAAATCAAACGTACAGTACTTTATTAGTCCCTTGGGGAAAATTGATCAAGAAAACGGAATTTAATAAGTGATAGATAACGTCTGACATAGTTGCCTAATCTTCCAAACACTGGCCTTGGCAGTTTGGGCGTTACAGTGACTGAGTTTCTCATTTCCTGCAGAGTAGCAAAGATGTGTATCAGTCCTGAGGGCACTGTGACCTCATCAAAGTTGGCATTTCTTTAAAATGCAAGACATGTAAGATGTGTATGATGTGTCTCATGATGAAGTGTGCACATAGGCTACGTAGTCCAACACTCCCAAGCAGCCTCCTGAAATGGTAGGCTGCTGAAATGGGACATCCTAGCAGATGGCAACTGCAGCAACTGGCTTTATGCACATCTCCAGTACTTCCTGAACTTAGTACAGCACCTTTGTTTCCTGTCTTACATGATTGGATGAACTGATTAATCCAGGTGTGTCTGGCCATTTGCTGAGATCAGACACACCTGGATTAATCAGTTCATCCAATCATGTAAGACAGGACACAAAAGTGTAGTACTAAGTTCAGGAAGTACTGGAACTGTGCATAAAGCCCATTGCAGACTCCACAGCTGTCTAGCTACGGCTTTCTTTCTGCTTATTCCTTCAGCTACGTTTCTACACCTGCATGCCTTCCCTGTGTACTGACATTATGCTGTTTTCCACACTTGTAACCTGCATACTTGAACCCTTTATGTACACTTTTACCAAGTGAACACTTCATACAAGGCCATAGGTTTAGTGAAGGTATTGGAACAGGGTCTAACACCTGCAACATCACACATCCCTCATTATGATTCATAGTGAAAATAATGCATATGCATGTACTGCTTTAACTAATTCTGTAGTCTAGAAGTGACTTAATCAGACCTCCATCTGGTGGGAAAACTTTTAAAGGGGACATGTTATACACTTAATTCTTAATCTGAATCAATTCTCCGATATCAAAATGACATATCAGAGTCCTACTTTGGTCAAATTGGCTCATACACTGTAGTCTGAGTGCAGCAGCTTCTCTCTACCCTCCTAAAACAGCCTCTTCAGGCCTCAGTCTAATGAAATGGGTGGAGATCTCAGGAGCAGCAAACTCCACCCATCACTCCACCCTGTCTTCTTGGAGGTGGGTCTTTGTCGAGGTGATTGACAGCTCAGGCTTCCATGGGGAAAACAGCTGATTGCAAAAACAACCGATAAGAACAGGAGCTTCTGGAACCAGAGGAAGAAGCTGGTCCTGAAGCAGATTGAGCATGAAGATTTCAACAAGACGATGTTGGTGAAAAGTTAGTCTGACATGTACAGATGTTTGTTTCTAGTTCTTCTAGGAAACCTTCAGCAATCATAACAAACTGCTATATATATATATATATATATATATATATATATATATATATATATATATATATATATATATATATATATATATATATATATATATATTTATATAAATATAAAATCTCTTCACTTCAACTTCAAATACTTTTTTCTTTTCACATTTCATCCCAGCAGATGGGGGATGAAATAAGGTGACAGTGACAGAAATGTTCCTCATCATTTACTATTCAGCAGTATAATAATGTTCCAGGACCACAGTCCTGCTCTGTCTGCAGGACCATGATGCAGGATGTAGATCCACCAGCTTCAGACCAGTCCTGGCTTGAACTTGGACATGTAGTCACCTCGAGATTGTCCAGATGATCAGACTCTAGCAGCTCCACATCTGGGTGTTGGATCATGGAAGATAAAACACAGAATAATTAGATCCAGGTCCTCCTCAGATTCTCTCATCCACAAATAACATCACACAAAAACTGCTCACATCATGTTGGAGGTAATTTGGCTGCATGGTGTCAAAATGAAGCTAAACAACCTTTACAGGTGAACATGATTTTATTTTCTCTAGAATTCCGAATACACATGTACAACTATTCAGTGTTTATATTTAACTACAAAACATGTTTTCTACTAAAATGATTAACCACAAATAACTGAAATAAGTGTCTGAACCATGAATGAAGACTAAAGGTTCTGGTTGAATGACAGGTTTGACCTCAACAGTCCTCTTCATCATCCTCTTCACATTCTGACATCATCAGACCAGGTTCACACACCACCAGAATATTTAGTTCTCCTTCATGGTTCAGACACTTCAATGCTTCATCTTCTCAGAGAACAGCATGTTGGAGAATAAATACTTGAACATGAAAAGTTGTACATCTGCATGCAAACGTTTAGACTGAAACACTCAAAGTCCACCTGTACAGGTTAGCGTGGATTTTAGGTTCATTCTGACATCATGCAGATATTAGAATATTTGAACTTCGTAAAAATAATTAAACTTAAACATATAAAACTAACAAATATGAAAAAAATATTTAGAAAAAATATAAAACTAACAGGCAAATATATGAGATATACATGCATAAGATATACATTCAAAAGCAATCAGCTAATTATATCTGCATATAATGCTGTTTAAATCTAATTATGTGTTTCATACTTCTCTAAAGTGAGAATAAAAGGCTGGTGAAACTTACTGAAGGTTGGCTCCACTTCTGCCGTTCTTTGAGACCTGTTCATCAGGTCTGCACAGTCTGCTGGCTGGAGATGACCGGAGCTGACAGCAAGGTTGTCTGGAAGATGAACATGAAGATGAAGAAGTCTAAAAAAACATCCTGATGCGACCACACAGCCGTTTTCCGTCTCCATATGAGATATATAATAATCGGCGTAGCTGAATGTTTATGACTACCAGCAGCTACATGCAGAGTTGCAGCATATCTGAAGATAAAGCTGCCTGAAATCTCTGTAATTCAGGGCTTGTATTTATTTGTGCACTAGCATCTGTAATTATTTCTGTCCATGCATGGTCTGTCGGTGTGGTTTCAGGATCATTTTAATTCATATTTAGTCAATAAAACCATTTTATTCAAGCCTTCTCACCCACCAGCAGCTCTGGTTGCTAACAGCTTAGCCTAACCGGCTAACACACAGCCAAGTTTCTGAGTAGGAGAATCTCAAGCACACATCCTGCTCAGCTGCACATCTTTTTCCGACTCAGACTCGGTGGTTTAACTTAAATTCACCGATTAAATAAGGCACGATGCGACGTGCTCATGACGTTCGGAGCAGTAACTTCTGCTAGCTTCAGAGGCCGCTAGCATTGATATTAGCTGTTAGCATTAGGTAATTAACACAGAAAATATTAAAGAAACATCAGAATAATTCCCCAAATACTTATGTTTTCCTGGTCTGATATCAATCCACAGTCTCTGGATCTGAGTCTCTTCGGAGTGATGTGTTGTCGAGTCCTGGCAGAACTGGTCCAGGTTGTTATAAACAAAGTGCTGCAGATCGGCAGTTTCTGATTTTGTTTGTTTGCTTGATTTTGTTTTGAGTTTGTTTTTATTTTATTTTTTTAACCAACTTTTTCTGGAACATGACCCTGAAATATAAAGTTAATCCAGACAGCTGTATTTCCTCTGAAAGTGGGGGTTATGAAGGGACACATGCTCTTTAGTAGCAAGCTTGTGTTGTTTGTCTACCTGCTGCCCAGTGAATCAGACCTGGACAAGGGCAGTTTGAGGACCAGCAGAGGAGTGAACTTTGACGTAAAACCTGGGGTTTGAAGTCTAACCTGGAGAGATTTTGAATCCTCCTTATTCCAGACTTATTTTCAAAGTAATTAAGATCATGATTAAGCCACTGGGTGGTTATTTTTGGCATTTTAGGTCTGTTAAGAGCATAGAACACCACACTCCAGACACTTTGAAAAGTGATTTTTGCACGACTTGTCCCCTTTAAAAAAAAAAAAAAAAAAAGCATCTGGGTTACAATGGAGCTGGTATTGAAAGACGTGTTTAAAATGTTCTTTTCTTTTCCACAGAGGTGTATGATGAGGAAAAGCAGCTCTGTTGTGGGCCGATTGATGACAAGAAGATCTTAAACAAGACATCCAAAGACCACAGGTGTTGTGGCCATGACCAGTTCAACAATAAGACCCAGTGCTGCTGCCCAACAACTCTTAAAATTCAGTCTCGACCTGTGGATTCAGACTGCTGTCGTGAGGATACGGGCCTGACTACAGGTCAGCTTTGACTATGTCCACACAATATGTAACAATAACATCAGTTTATTCACCCACTTTGTTAAATGTCAGTGTCGGAATTACTATGTGCACAAGCTGGTGAACAGACAGTGCTTGAATGTACTACAGTACTGTAAATAACTCGCAATATTCACTCACAAATACTTCCGGTTCTTTAATTTGGTAAAAATAAAAAATAAATAAATAAATAAATAAATAAATAAATAAATAAATAAATAAATAAATATATATATATATTATGGCATGCTGTTTAGGAAATTATGGAGTGCATATATGTGGAGTGACAGTCTTAATATACTGAATGAACCTTGAATATATGGAATGAAATTGGGTTCATTTGTTTGTTTTTTAGATAAATACTAAAATGTGTGATTTCAATGTTCACTCCAGTCATTCCCATCACAGTCCTGTCAATAGAACACAGTTTTTTCAGGCACAGTAGTGTTGGCTTATCTATTTTTCACTACTTTTATGTAACTAAAACTTCAATCATAAAATCTGTAAAGTAAGTCTTTCGAACAACTCTTTCATATTTCAGACATACACATAATAACATTAAACTGCTTCTTGAACGAATATAGTAGTTAGCTTCATATTATCTTTTAACATTTTCTAAATATAAACATGTATGGTATAGCAGGAGTCCCTTATTAGTTTTAACTGAGGGACAAATTATGTCCTCATTGTAAAATTGAGAGCCAACTTGTTTTTTGGGGTGTCAGAATGAATGCCAGGGATACCTCTGTGCTGAAATAGACAGTAACATACATGTTACATACAGTAGCCTAATACATTCCAATCATCTAATATCAATGAATGCATTTAACTTAAGTACAGGCTAAGACCGCATGAATGACCATAAAGAGCATGTGTTCATGCACTCTGCAACAGGTAGCAGTCCCACATTACAGTGTTACAGTATTATGACACATGTAGGATTCCCAACCTTGATTTGTGAAAAAAAGGGACACTTGACCAAGTGTTTGGGGTGAAGGGCTCGGGCATTTTTTATAAGGTCAGACTAACCAAATTAACATGAAATTCGGACGTACAAGACAGAAACGAAGTCATGTTATTGTTTAAGGGTCAAAATCTCACACACACATTGCTGACTGCTCGGCAAACCAGGGATGTAGGCCCACAACAGCTAATAATGTTGATGAGTCACCCCAGCTGTGAGACATCAGAGTTCAGCAGCCATGCCAACACACTAGAAGACAGAGAGATATGCAGTGGAGGTGGAGGATGTGACAGGAGCATATTATTGCCAATACTGGGTTAACTATACTACATTGACTACTAAGTTGCCCAGGCTATACCAACTTGTAGGACTCCCTGCTGTCTCTTATTGTTGTACATTTGTTTTCTTCTTGGCACAGGCTGTGACACAGATGTGACACAGTCTGTTGCACTGATGCACTCCTTGGCCTGCTGCTGCCATCTTCTACATTACATATAAATTGAAAAAAAATCCATTTCAAAACTTGATGAAAAGAAAACGAACGTCTGGTAGGCGAATACAATTGCTCTCTCTTTTCGGTCAAGTTTCCCTCCCTACTTGGCTTGTGTGAGCCGCTTTCAGCGCAGGGGCACGTGAGTGTGACGTGATGTGCGGGTGGATTTTGGTTTTTTTCCAACCCGCACTTCACGTCACACTCACGGCCTCGCATATGCAATAATCTTGCCTGCCCCAACCCACAGCTATTAAATACACTCTGTTGCAATGCCAGACTATATTTGCTGCAGGTGCTACAGGGGTGCTGACCACATCACCGATGGAGCTGTTAAACTTTTGATTTAATGCCACACCAACACCCATGACACACAAACACATACAAACACACACGCTTGTATTTAATAACCATTCAGCATTCACTGATACCCATTCGGGTCTATGTTTAATTTCCCCAGAAAGTCCATGTAGAATCTCACTGCGGTACAACACTGTAAAAAAAAAAAAAAAAAAAAGCAACATCTGATTGAGAAACGCTGTCACAGCGTTGCGTTTTACGCATGGACACACCACAGCCTCAATTACAAAAATCTACCAGATTCTGCTGCCTATTAGCATGGCAGCTTTGAGATCAACAAATACTATAAAAATCACACCCAGAATATAAATAAGCACATGAGCATTAATGGGACTTGAGGCAGGAATTTGAAAAAACAAACAAACATAAATGTCCCTTTTTTTCATACTAATGGGTGATGAAGCGCTAAATACCAAAAATAACGTTTCCACCCATGTTTCTCTCCGTTGCCTTGAACAGGCTGTGTGCTGCAAAATGCGCTGCAATTCGGTGTCTGAATTTCCCGCGCTGCCCTGCGGACGTGACGTCAAATGACGCTACATCCGCTGTTTTGATGCAGGAAATAGACGGTTGCGTTTAATTCAAACACTGTAAGCGATAGTTATGGATTCTTCTGCCGTCAGAATACGATCCAGATCAACTGAAAGACCACTAAAAAGTGTAACTACGGAGAAAAAGGTGAGTAAACAACATTATAGCTTCAGTTTGTGCACGCTTCCGTGACGGCTTGGCTCGTGGCTGCAGTTACCTGAAGTGCCAGTCGCGAGTTTCGTTTCTTAATCTTGCCTCAAGTCCCTTTAATAGATAAAAACAAGCAATCAATATGCACCTGATCTCCAATCTACACACTGCTGCCACATAAACGCACTCTTACCTGACTCGCTTCCCCACTGTCAGAAGCACTTTTATCCATCCGTGCACGTTTTTAATCAACAAATCCGTCCCTGCACTGTCTCACTCAAGCAAACTAGAAAATGACTCTGCGCACCAAAGAGAAGAGTCTATTCAAAGGTTACGTGCATAATCAGGTCCATATTTCAGCAAACTGATTTTTAAAAATGTACATTTTAATTAAGCTTTGTAACTTGCCAAACAAAATGAAATTACAATCCTAGGCGTAGCTGGAGCACACCCTGGCGCCGTATAAGCTGGAGGCTTTTATTTGGCCTGAAATATCTGCTTGAGAACAAAATGTACAGGAGCTGGAGATTCTCCAGCTCCTGTTCTCCCATCATACCGCTTAATTGAGGTGGCAGCCATTGCTTCCTGATGTAAGGTCGCAGGTTATGCACGGACGCACACTGCACTAATAACCCGCCCGACCCGACCTGACATCCAAGTGAAAATTTCTTAACCCGACCCGCGGGTACTGTGGGTCACTGGTCGGCCCGTGCATCATAACATACGCATAGATGGGAAGCAAACAGAGACCGTTCTAAATAACCACAGAAGCACAGGGGACCTACAATACAGAACGAAGAAAATCAAATTAGGTTTTTGCAATTTCCCTAAAAAACAGGACAAATTGTGTCACGGGAGAGATTTTTTTTTTTCCCTCAGGACAGCTGTTAAAAAACAGAACAATTCTGGGAAAAATGGGACGGGTGGCAACTCCTGATTATGTAATGATTAAATCATTTAAGCATCATGTGACAGTTAAACGCTGTTAAGTCCCGCTGCATTTCTAAACTTCTTCATGGATTGTTTTTTCATACCGTACCGTCTTCTTCCGCTTATCCGGGGTCGGGTCGCGGGGGCAGCTGCCTAAGCAGGGAAGCCCAGACTTCCCTCTCCCCGGCCACAGCCGCCAGCTCATCCGGGGGGATCCCGAGGCGCTCCCAGGCCAGCCGGGAGACGTAGTCCCTCCAGCGTGTCCTGGGCCTACCCCGGGGTCTGGTCCCGGTGGGAAGTGCCCGGAACACCTCTCCAGGAAGGCGTCCAGGAGGCATCCTAATCAGATGCCCGAGCCACCTCATCTGGCTCCTCTCTATACGAAGGAGCAGCGGCTCTACTCTGAGTCCCTCCCGGATGACCGAGCTCCTCACCCTATCTCTAAGGGAGAGCCCGGCCACCCTGCGGAGGAAACTCATTTCCGCCGCTTGTACCCGCGATCTCGTTCTTTCGGTCATGACCCACAGCTCATGGCCATAGGTGAGGGTGGGAACGTAGATGGACCGGTAAATCGAGAGCTTCGCCTTCTGGCTCAGCTCCTTCTTCACCACGACGGACCGATGCAACGTCCGCATCACTGCAGACGCCGCACCGATCCGTCTGTCCACCTCCCGCTCCATCCTTCCCCTCACTCGTGAACAAGATCCCGAGATACTTGAACTCCTCCACCTGGGGCAGGACCTCACTCCCGACCCGGAGAGGACACTCCACCCTTTTCCGGGCGAGGACCATGGTCTCGGATTTGGAGGTGCTGATTCTCATCCCGGCCGCTTCACACTCGGCCGCAAATCGCCCTAGCAAGAGCTGGAGATCACGGCCCGATGACGCCAACAGAACCACATCATCTGCAAACAGCAGAGACCCGATCCTGAGGCCACCAAACCGGATCCCCTCAACACCTCGGCTGCGCCTAGAAATCCTGTCCATAAAGGTTATGAACAGGATCGGCGACAAAGGGCAGCCTTGGCGGAGTCCAACTCTCACCGGGAATGGATTCGACCTACAGCCGGAAATGCGGACCAAGCTCTGGCACCGGTCGTACAGGGACCGAACAGCTCGAATAAGGGGGTCCGGCACCCCGTACTCCCGGAGCACCCCCCACAGGAATCCCCGGGGGACACGATCGAACGCCTTCTCCAAGTCCACAAAGCACATGTAGACTGGTTGGGCGAACTCCCATGCCCCCTCCAGGACCCTGAAGAGAGTGTAGAGCTGGTCCACTGTTCCACGACCAGGACGAAAACCACACTGCTCCTCCTCAATCCGAGGTTCGACTATCCGACGGATCCTCCTCTCCAGTACCCCCGAATAGACTTTACCAGGGAGGCTGAGAAGTGTGATCCCCCTGAAGTTGGAACACACCCTCCGATCCCCCTTTTTGAAGAGGGGGACCACCACCCCAGTCTGCCAGTCCAGAGGCACTGCCCCCGATGTCCACGCAATGCTGCAAAGGCGCGTCAACCAAGACAGCCCCACAGCATCCAGTTTTGCATCCAGCATATTGTTTTTTCATAAATGACTAAAACGAGGTCATTAAAAAAACACTTAGGACGGTTCTATTTTCTTCAAAAGTACTGATGAAGCGTATCATTCCGTGGAGTCAGATAAATATTAAAATTCAGATCCCAGATAATGTGCTGACAATATTCACCCATAAATTAATGTACAGCCATGAACACTATCGGCAGTAGAAGTCAAAAACTGGCCCAGTGTCTGCAGCCCCGGACACAGTAGGCATGCTTCTCATAACTGGCCACGTTACTGAAGACAGGAACGAAACCTAACCATGCAGTCACAGCTGTGCTGTGTTCAAGGACATGTTGGAAGTAACGCCGTCAGCATAGGCAACAAATCATAGTTCATGCTTGCTTTGTTACAAAGCTAACAATGAATCCAAAATATCCACAATATTTTATTTAGGGCTTACAAATAGACCGCACATTCTCTAAAAAGAGCCAACATTAAATTTCTTGCCGATTTGCTCACGGTAGTATTTCTTTTGCAAAAATCCCAATGAAAAACACATGACATCCATGACGTCAAGGTTCATTCAGTATATTTAGACCTTCATTCCATTTATTCTAAGTTGCATTCAATATATTCAAGTTTCATTAAATACAAGTTTCATTCTATATATTCAGAGTTTCATTCAATATATAATTTCCTAAACGGCATGCCATAGTATATGTATGTGTGTGTGTGTATGTATGTGTGTATATATATATATATATATATATATATATATATATATATATATATATATATATATATATATATATATATATTTGGCATGAAACCAACTGTTACTGTAGATTACAGAGAATATCAACTCAACACTAATTAGACTGATTGTATTTAATGCTGTTGGCCAGGAGTTGTCTGATTTTAAGACTTTTCCTTAATTAGCCAGCACCGTGTCAGTCGAGCTCATCGATTTACGTGTGCTGAAGAAAGTGTTCTTGTATTGCCAAATGAAAGTTATTTAAATCTGCACTGTTTTAAAAAGGTTTTTAAAACAGCCTCTATCACTCTTATGTTCAGCGCTTGTTCTTGCACAGCCATGATCAGCACCCCTGAGCTGTCTGATGTCAGCCACTATCTCAGTCTCAGTGGTACATACTATGCAGGGATTTATCCTTCCATACAGGTCCTATCACTGTTGTCTTAGAATATTTTCTTAAACATTCAAGAACAAAATTTAAACATTCACTTGGTCAGTTTAGCTTTCACAGAATCTTAAAACACATCCTGCTGAACCAAGCTTGTTACATAATCTGCAAGAAGTGATGACTTTGTTCTTGTTCTCAAGGTTGCAAGAACAAGAAAAAGTTTGTTTTCGTCCAGTCAAAACATTCTCCATGAGAAGCCGTCCACGAGGGGGGTGTACACTTTTACAACAAACTTCATCTGTGGCAGGATGGGGTTATGTACGTGTCAGTGTATTTAAATGCCAGATGTGTTGTGAACATTTTCATACTTTCTCACCACCTCGATCAACTGTTTATAAAAATGATCTGTTCAATCATCTGCGGAAATGCAGAAGTAACAACTCTCCTTCAAGCATCTCCGCATTAACCCCACCCACCTCAAATGTCCGATCAATCACACAATATTTCTCAGAGCCCCACGAGGAGAAAGTTTTATTTGGCAGAGCGGTCGAGAACAAGCCGCAAGCCGTCCTCAATCACGTCCAATGTCGAGGCCACAAGAACAAAATGACGTTATCTTGAAAATGACGTCAAGAATAAGATGTCATTTTGTTCTTGTGGCCTCAAGAACAAGGAAGTTTTCACTCCTCGCGGAGTATGTAACAAGCTTTAGAGGTAAGAAAATAAATATGAAAAAGGGGTAGATACTTTTTCAAGATTCTTGATATAATTTGATAGGAATGAATATTAAAAACAATTAGTAGTAAGCACATAGGCTTTACTGATAGATATTCATGTGTCCATATATTGACTTAGTCTTAACGTTGCAGGCAGACCTACAGAAGAGGCCAAATGTGGTGGAGGTAAGTGGAGCTTTAATTTGGCAAACTTTCCAACATTTCTTTGAAATGAACTTGTATATCAAAGCTGTGCTGTATGTTTGGGTAAAAAAAACACACAAAAAAAACAGCATCCAGGTTACAATAGAGCTGGTATTGAAAGAAGTGTTTAAAATGTTCTTGTCTTTTCCACAGAGGTGTATGATGAGGAAAAGCAGCTCTGTTGTGGTCCGATTGATGACAAGAAGATTTTAAACAAGACATCCAAAGACCACAGGTGTTGTGGCCATGACCAGTTCAACATTAAGATCCAGTGCTGCTGCCCAACAACTCTTATAATTCAGTCTCGAGCTGTGGATTCAGACTGCTGTCGTGAGGATACGGGCCTGACTACAGGTCAGCTTTGACTATGTCCACACAATATGTAACAATAACATCAGTTTATTCACCCACTTTGTTAAATGTCAGTGTCGGAATTACTACGTGCACAAGCTGGTGAACAGACAGTGCTTGAATGTACTACAGTACTGTAAATAACTCGCAATATTCACTCACAAATACTTCCGGTTCTTTAATTTTTGGTAAAAAAAATTTAAAAAATATATATATATACATATATATATAATATATATATATATATACAGTATGTATTTAGTGCAACAGACTTGCGACCTGTCCAGGGTGTACCCCGCCTCTCGCCTGATAATAGCTGGGATAGGCTCCAGCAACCCCCGCGACCCTGAACAGGATAAGCGGTACAGAAAATGACTGACTGACAGTATAAATTTGGCTTGAAACCAACTGTTAGATTAGGGAATATCAACTCAATACTAGTTAGACTGATTATTGTATTTAATGCTGTTGGACAGGAGTTGTCTGATTTTAAGACTTTTCCTTAATTAGCCAGCACCGTGTCAGTCGAGCTCATCCTTCACGTGTGCTGACGAAAGTGTTCTTGTATTGCCAAATGAAAGTTATTCAAATCTGCACTGTTTTAAAAAGGTTTTTAAAACAGCCTCTATCGCTCTTATGTTCAGCGCTTGTTCTCGCACAGCCATGATCAGCACCCCTGAGCTGTCTGATGTCAGCCACTATCTCAGTCTCAGTGGTACATACTATGCAGGGATTTATCCTTCCATACAGGTCCTATCACTGTTGTCTTAGAATATTTTCTTAAACATTCAAGAAAAAAATTTAAACATTCACTTGGTCAGTTTAGCTTTCACAGAATCTCAAAACACATCCAGCTGAATCAAGCTTGTTACATAATATGCAAGAAGTGATGACTTTGTTCTTGTTCTCAAGGTTTCAAGAACAAGAAAAAGTTTGTTTTCGTCCAGTCAAAACATTCTCCATGAGAAGCCGTCCACGAGGGGGGTTGTACACATTTACAACAAACTTCATCTGTGGCAGGATGGGGTTATGTACGTGTCAGTGTATTTAAAGGGACTTGAGGCAAGATTAAGAAACGAAACTCGCGACTGCCGCGACTGACGCTTCAGGTAACTGCAGCCACGAGCCAAGCCGTCACGGGAGCGTGCACAAACTGAAGCTATAATGTTGTTTACTCACCTTTTTCTCCGTAGTTACACTTTTTAGTGGTCTTTCAGTTGATCTAGATCGTTTGCTGACGGCAGAATAATCCATAACAATCGCTTACAGTGTTTGAATTTACCGCGACCGGCTTCGTCCTATATCAAAACAGCGGATGTAGCGTCATGTGATGTCACGTCCGCATGGCAGAGCTGGAAAACTATAATGGTGTTTACTAAGCTTTTTCTTCGTAGTTACAATTTTTAGTGGTCTTTCAGTCGATCTTGATCGTATTCTGACGGCAGAAGAATCCATAACTATCGCTTACAGTGTTTTTATTTAACGCGACCGTCTTTTTCCTGCATCAAAACTGCGGATGTAGCGTCATTTGACGTCACGTCTGCAGGGCAGCGCGGGAAATTCGGACACCGAATTGCAGCGCATTTTGCAGCACACAGCCTGTTCAAGGCAACGGAGAGAAACATGGGTGGAAACGTTATTTTTGGTATTTAGCGCTTCATCACCCATTATTATGAAAAAAAGGGACATTCATGTTTGGTTTTTTTCAAATTCCTGCCTCAAGTCCCTTTAAATGCCAGATGTGTTGTGAACATTTTCATACTTTCTCACCACCTCGATCAACTGTTTATTAAAATGATCTGTTCAATCATCTGCGGAAATGCAGAAGTAACAACTCTCCTTCAAGCATCTCCGCATTAACCCCACCCACCTCAAATGTCCGATCAATCACACAATATTTCTCAGAGCCCCACGAGGAGAAAGTTTTATTTGGCAGAGCGGTCGAGAACAAGCCGCAAGCCGTCCTCAATCACGTCCAATGTCGAGGCCACAAGAACAAAATGACGTTATCTTGAAAATGACGTCAAGAATAAGATGTCATTTTGTTCTTGTGGCCTCAAGAACAAGAAAGTTTTCACTCCTCACGGAGTATGTAACAAGCTTTAGAGGTAAGCAAATAAATATGAAAAAGGGGTAGATACTTTTTCAAGATTCTTGATATAATTTGATAGGAATGAATATAAAAAAAAACAATTAGTAGTAAGCACATAGGCTTTACTGATAGATATTCATGTGTCCATATATTGACTTAGTCTTAACGTTGCAGGCAGACCTGCAGAAGAGGCCAAATGTGGTGGAGGTAAGTGGGGCTTTAATTTGGCAAACTTTCCAACATTTCTTTGAAATGAACTTGTATATCAAAGCTGTGATGTATGTTTGGGTAAAAAAACAAAAAAAACAAAACAGCATCCAGGTTACAATAGAGCTGGTATTGAAAGAAGTGTTTAAAATGTTCTTGTCTTTTCCACAGAGGTGTATGATGAGGAAAAGCAGCTCTGTTGTGGTCCGATTGATGACAAGAAGATTTTAAACAAGACATCCAAAGACCACAGGTGTTGTGGCCATGACCAGTTCAACAATAAGACCCAGTGCTGCTGCCCAACAACTCTTAAAATTCAGTCTCGAGCTGTGGATTCAGACTGCTGTCGTGAGGATACGGGCCTGACTACAGGTCAGCTTTGACTATGTCCACACAATATGTAACAATAACATCAGTTTATTCACCCACTTTGTTAAATGTCAGTGTCGGAATTACTACATGCATAAGCTGGTGAACAGACAGTGCCTGAATGTACTACAGTACTGTAAATAACTCGTAATATTCACTCACAAATACTTCCGGTTCTTTAATTTGGTAAAAAAAAAAAAAAAAAAAAAAAAAAATATATATATATATATATATATATATATATATATATATATATATATATATATATATACAGTATGTATTTAGTGCAACAGACTGGCAACCTGTCCAGGGTGTACCCCGCCTCTCGCCTGATAATAGCTGAGATAGGCTCTAGCAACCCCCCGCGACCCTGAACAGGATAAGCGGTACAGAAAATGACTGACTGACTAAGCACTTTTCCATGCATCACTGTGTGCCCCCCGCTCTGTGTGCCGGCTGCAGGAGGATCTAACTGTCTGCAGAACTCTCAGCCGCTAGTTCTGCATGCTGGTTCGGCTCTGAGTACAATCAGCTGCATCCTCACACCAAACTGCACTTTCCATCTGTCATCAGAAGCGTTTCAGGGCATGTTTTTGCCACGGCTGTATTTTTCCCAGTTTACTCGATAATGCAACCATTTAAGGTAAATAATAATCCAGAAAAGGGTTATTTAGACAGTCCGACTGTGTAGTTGCCCTTTATTTCAACACTTTTCCTTGTTTTTTTGTGCATCTACCATGGATAAGTGAATTAAAATATATAAACGTCACATCGTCCATGCTGTCAAGTGTAACTCTCCTTCACCTTATGGCCTGGTGCATGCAGAGGCAGTGTTTGTAATGGGCAGAGTTCAAGTGCCCAAACTGCATTTTATGACGGGCGCACTGTGCACAAGAGGAAAAATAAAATATATTCATACATAATGTGGGCAATCGCGGACCAGCGCACAAGAACAAAAGAAAAGGTTTAATTTCAGCTTGATTTCACATCAAGTTGTGGGGAAGTCGCTCCATCTTCTGTGGAGGCCACACATCACATGCTGCAGAGAGTCTCTTTCACAAACAGTGGGGAAAAGAGGAGAGAGGCGGGGGATAAAGAATGCGCATGTGAACAAACATCCTTACCCGTGCTGCAAGTTTTACTCTTTTCACTCCTGCTGCTTTCAGCAGCTCATAGATTCATGTGGCCTTCTGCATCTGTTTTAATCAAACTAAGACTGTAGTAGACAGCTTAAAGTAGCTTAGAATAAAAGATACGTTGTTGGTGGTTGTTAAAACTTTGTAGGATATTTGATTTTTTTCTTTTTTCTATTTAGCCTGTTATAGTAGATAATTTTTGTTTTCCCCTGAGGGATTCCAACCTTATTGTGGTCAGGGGTTTAATGGTCAGGTCCGCTTTATTTGGTTGTTTGTCAGAGACGATGTATGTATGTATCTATGTGAGTGTGGGTGGGTGCGTGTGGTTTATTAGGTTCAAGTTGATTTGAGATGCATAGATGTCTGATGGCTGTCCAATAAGACAATTCTTATGTTCTTGGTTGCTAAACCTTCGGCAAAAGATATTTGATTTATTTCTTATTTTATTTATTATAATTGACATTTTCTGGTTTCCCCCTAAGGGACTGCAGGGGGTTTGCGTGCCTCAGTGACCCTAAGAGCTATACCAGCAGGAGTTTTGGTTATAGGTAGGACATCCAAGCTGGACAGGTCTTAGTGGAGAGGCCTGACAATCTGCAATCCATTTCTTGGGAGTTGACGTGCGCTAACAACCCAGTCCCATTATGAAAACACTTAGTTATTAACAAAAAATGGGCTGAAGCATGACATGTACACACATTGCCCCCTTCACATTTCTGCATGCACCCTAATGTATGTATTCCTGGAGCCGGCCCTGCTGCATAGTGATGTTTGTACATACGTCTCACCATAACACCATACCCAGCAACAACACAGAGTTAAAGGGACTAGAGGCAGGAATTCCGAAATAATAAACAAGCATGTCCAGTTTTTTAATACTTGTGGGTGATGAAGCGTTAAAAACCAAAAAGAACGAGCCCACCCACGTCTCTCTCCGTTGCCTTGAACAGGCTGTGTGCTGCATAAAGCGCTGCAATTCGGTGGCCGAATTTCCCACGCTGCCCAGCAGACGTGATGGCAAATGACGCTGTATCCACATCCCCGACAGTTTTGATACAGGAAGAAGATGGTCACAGTAAATTTAAACACTGTAAGCGATAACTATGGATTCTTCTGCTGTCAGCAAATGATCAAGATCAACTGAAAGACCACTTAAAAGTGTAACTACGAAGAAAAAGCGTTGTAAACCACATTATAGCTTCAGTTGGCTCGTGGCTGCAGTTACCTGAAGCAGCAGTTGCGGGTTTCATTTCTTAATCTTGCCTCTAGTCCCTTTAAAGGAATGGTGCACCCACAGAATGATCTAACTTTATTTTCCACTTACCCTCATGGTGAGCAAGACTCTGGAGCACTTTTTTAATATCTCAAAAGCAGCCGGCGATCTGGAAGGCCTCTCGTTTCCCACCAACTTTCATATAATGGAGTTCGCCGGGGACCGAGCCAAAAAGGTCCATGAAAGTCTACAAAAACTTGTCAATATTTCTCCATACTGCTCATCCAATGTAATCCAAGTGTTCTGAGTGGGTAGCGTCCATAGTTTACTCGAAACAACATCATTTACTATATTTTTAAAGCCTTTTTAGCCATTTTAGGTGTGGTTAGTCTGGCTAACATTGCGAACAAATGTGTAATCTGTACATGTGTACATTTATGAGTTTTCTTCTACGAGTCCTGTCGCTCTCCGGAGGTTGCTATTGTTCCCTTTTCTCTGGCCCTTCCTCAGCAAGTCAACATCTGACACCCCTCGGTTTGAAGGGCTAGATTCATACCCACTACCCCGTTATGTCCACTACCCCCACAGATCTGGGCATGAAAAAGTTCTCCTTTCAGCCGACCGCCAGCCACTTACCAGCCACTTGCCAGCGACTTGTCTGCTAATTCAATCGCACAGAGAAGCGCCTGTGTGCCCAGGGGAAACGATTTCAGAGCATAAATGAATGCCCGGAACAAGGATGTTTCCACACGCCAAGTTTGGACACCCTACGTGATGGCGTATTTGCGGGAAAGTTGTTCAGCCAGTAATTAGTACACCACTTCTGGCAGAAAAAGGAGGAACTTCCTCATGCCCAGATCTGTACATGCAAAAAGGAATTGGGACAGCACTACCCTCACGGGAACGTGCAAAATTTACAAGCAAAGCTAAAAAAATAGGGCTAGTGGGTGTATTGGGACACACCCTTACTTACCTCAGCTGTCGCTGCAACAAAGAAATTAAGGTGCAAGTATGAACATGCAGGATCTGAATAACCGTCATTTGGTGCTCTTGAGGGTTTGTTTTAACTTTTGTTTTTGTTTTTCACCCCCTCTCAAAACTTTGTCTGTTTTATGTCCACAGATGTGCAACCACAGGTAAGAAACAAACTTATTCAGTTTATGGGACTCTGATACTGTATCACAGCTGAACAGGTTACTCTATCAATGAATACTGTATGTCTGGTTAAATGATGAAAATAGACTAGGGCTGCAGGCTGCAGCTATCGATTACTTTTGTAATCGAGTAATCTAGCTATTCTTCTGACGATCAATCGAGTAATCGGATAAATTTGACATTTTGCAAGTTATTTAAATTTCACAACTTAAATTGATTGTAAGAGCTAGAATTTCTAGCTTTCAGAGTTCCTGAGTGCAGAGTTTGCCCTGAACACAGCACTGATGCCCACCCCTGCTTCTCTGCCAAAATCTTAATTGTTGCTTCCACATCTGCACATTTAATTCTGAGCTTTACTAAAATGGAAACAATTGGCCATTCATTAGAGGATTCAAGTCCACAACACTTGCAGTATAAATGTATAAACAAGAAAGGATGATCAGCTGAACTGACTCCCAGCAGTTCAAAAGTCTTTTATACATTGTTATGAAAATTTCAAAAACCAGCTGAGACCCTCTGATAGACTTTTAACCTGATATCACTGGTAATGTAACGTTTGATGTAGTTCAGCAACTACTTGCAGGGGCATTTTATTTTGAAAGTCACCGGATGCTTTCTACTATGTATTCCGTGTACATTCTTAACAAAGTTTAGAATAAATGAATGAATGATTAATTAATCAATTCTTAATTAATAAGTGAATATTATAAATGAATATCAATTAATTAATTAATAACTCAGTGAAGTAATAATCAATGGATTAATTAACACATGATTTAATTATTAATAAATGTAAATGAATTACTTGGTCATTAACTGATTTATTAATTCAATTTTATTATTGTTTTAGGCTTATAGTGTTTCAATAACACAAAAAATAAATAAAACACACACACATTTTTATATATATATATATATATATATATATATATATATATATATATATATATATATATATATCGCCTATATATAAATACACAGTGTATCACAAGATCTGGTTTTTATTCCTCTATTTGAAGAAAAATGGAGATGCTTTGCAGGTTTGCAACTGTCAATACATAAACAAAATGCCATATATAAAGCTATGCAATTGTTTAATTCAGTCAAATAGTCCCGTGCAGCCCGTAAAGAGGTGGCATTTTCAGTCAGTCCATTTATCTGGAAATCGGCTGAAAATTCACCGGGTTAAACAGGTCTAAACATGAGAAACACCACTTTCCTCAACAGGCACGCATTCACTCTGACGGCAGCCTGGTCTGACCCAAGATGGCTGCTCTGTCGGCACGTCTCAAACCCGCGGATGCTGGGTCTATCGATGTCTATGCCTTTGCTGAGCAGGCGCAGCCAAATCTACAGACTATACAAATAAATATAGGACTTTTATCATTTCTATGTCATGGATCACGTGCGTACCAAACCGCGGAGAGGGGACTGTGTTTCCTCTCTCTTTCGGTCCAGTTTGTAGGGTCCCATACAGTCTTTCCTCCCTCCACTTTAGTTACGTTATGAGCATAAAGCTAAGTGTTATGGTTAACAGAAATACCAGTCCGGGCGGAACTTCACTTGCATTAACATTCTGCCCGGGTTGTGTAACAGAAAAACCATCCGGGCGGATGCGCAAAATACAAAGAGTGAATTTAACGAATCCTCGAGGCAGTTAATTTGCCTCAAGCAATTTTATGAATCGAATTACTCGAGTAATCATTGCAGCCCTAAAATAGACACATGTATATCTGTTATTTTAATTCACCAAAGTCATTTCCTGTGAAACACGACTAACAGGAATTGGATGAAGTAACAGATTCAAAGGGTAAAAGACTAGTCCTGGATCTTTGCGTGACTCCTCTGTGCAGTCCTTACAATAGCTGAGGAAAAAACTGCTTTTTAAACTCTTTCATGTACACAACTGGATCTGTTGTGAGTAGTTGTTTACATATTGTGTATTACACTTATTACCATAGGACTGCACGAGGGGCATATATTAGAGAACTAAGACTGAATAAAGTTGCCCAATTTGTAGGGTGTAAAATGATAAATGGTGTGACAACAGAGTACTGTAGGATTAGCATTTGGCATATTTCAAAGCAGAAATTAGTAACTTTTTCACCTCAATAAATGCTTTTCTGAATCCCTGTGGGGCTAAACAAAGTGTTTACGGAGCGATTTGATGTTTCCTAGCCTCCCCCGGTGTCTCTGGCCTGTAGCAGACCCGACGCAGACCCGACACAGATCTTGCGACAACAGAAACCGCTGTACGGCACTCAGGTCCCCAATCCACCGAGCTGCTTCCAGCGTTGGTTCATACCAGAACCAGACTAAAAATTTGTTATTTAGCTTCCCACCACCTAAACACTGGCTCCTGGCTCTCAAAACCAACTTTTTGCTGGACCAGAGTGAAGATCTGGTTCACGTAGCTTGCACTGCCTGGGCGCAGGGTGAAGCAACACCCTCACGGCCGAATAGGCTCAATAATCACTTGTTATGTCCACAAAAAGTAAATAAAAGTTCTTTTTCTTACCTGCGACCCACCAACACCAGAGAAAAGTATAATCCACAGCATATTTACCCACAAAACGCGGATTAAACGTGTGAACAAGCACAAAACATGTGAAGCAACTATGATAACTACATCTACAATACACACTATTAAAAGCAAGCATACTGGCAGCCTCAGAGTGTTGATGTTATACTATTTTAACTTGCATTTCTGTATGACTGTTTGTTTGTTTGTTTGTTTTTCAGATGAATGATGTTTCCCTACCCAAATGGTAAGTCTCATGAAAAACTTTGTCAACCTTTACAGTAAAAATAGGATTGATAAGTAGTGAATAGTTGCCATGTAAACTGAACTATTCTCAACTGACTTGTTGACCAACATTAGATTCAGTTTTATTGTGAGTTACAGTTTTTCTCAGTCGCTTTGGTGCCTTTCTCACATCAGAATTAACATTTGCACAGCAGTTAGAGCATTTCTCAAAACAATTAGAAACTGCAGGACCTAGTGGATAACCTGCAAAAGTGTATCACTTTCTAACAATTGATAGTTCATCCCTCAAAAGCAAGTCTTTATGTTAATGAAACTGTCAGAGCCATCAAAATCAAAAGTCTTGTCTCCAATGAGTACAAACAAGGTACTCAAATGGCTTAGTCGTGTTTTCATCCTCACAGTCTGATTTGTGTTTTTGAATACAAAGTAATTTTTTTTAAATTTTAATTTAAAAATTAAAATTTAATCTTTTTAAAAAGGGTAACTGAATACATGACAGAGTATGTTTGCTTCATAATTTTACTTCATAGGCTCTTTGCCATCTTATAGTAATTTGTTCACAGCATAATGCATAAAAACATACACTTCAGTCACTTATATACAAAAACTTGACTTGAAATGTCATCCCTTGTTTAGAATTGTGCATATTGATGTGTACAGAGTAACAGTATCATTTGGTACCAGTGACTAATCTTAACGGTCCTTTGGTACCATTAAGATTCTAGACAAAAAATACTGTCATTGATACTTTTTGAACATCTACCTAACCATCCAGTCATCATGACACATCATGTAATCATGGTGGTGGAGTAAGACAGACACACTTCCCTTATTCTCACAGCTGTCCTTCACCTACCTTTGCATCCAGTTCTCTTCAGTACCATCTGAACATGTGTTCTTGACCACTATAGACACACTCTGTCCAGAGACTGTCTTTTGAGTGTGGAAGTAATTGTGTGCCTTACAAAAACTGTTCGGGCCAAATGCTGCCAGAGAAGTGCCTCCACTGCACTGTTTATGTATATTTATGTATGGCTTTTCCCCCCTGTGATCTTCTGCTCTAAGAATAACTTATGTTCTGTTCTGATCCTCCTTGTGTGACAAAATATTTAATCTTATAACATCTTGCAATATCTTTGTTTACCCTAAAATATATTGGAGTATAAATAAATATTAGTATCGATAAGGAGTATTGATATTTGTATTGGTATTGATAAAATCATGACAATATGCATCCCTAGTTGAGCACAACTGTAAACAAGATGTCATGTAACTGTAGTCTAAGTAACTTAGCATACTAAATCACTCATGCGTATCAAGACACCCTCTCCGTCTGGCCACATATTTGATCCAAACTGAATCAGATATGCAGCGAGGAAAGTATCTCCTTGAGGGACGAATCCACCTTCTGCAGGACTCAGCTGTGATCTCATTGTATCCTACATCCATGGCTGCTAGCAGAGCCATTTGAGTGTGTGGACGCTGGTCGTACACACCTCCAACCTAGACACACGAAAGCTGAGGGTCAGCTGTGAGCAAATGTTCAAATTAGGACTCCTAATTTAGGAGACATTCAAGGAAAAAAGATAAATATTCTGTTTGACAGATTTTTCAATTTTTTTTATTTCCCTCATGCTTAACAGTGGCTCTGTGGCCACTTATATGCTCTTGAGGAATTTATTTTCTCTCACTTTAAAGCGGGCAGTTTATCCTAAAACATATAGAAAAAAAGAAATTACAGTCGTGTACTGCTATGTTCTTTAATTCAACTCAAAAAGAAGAACCAAAGAAGAATCAAGAACAGTGACAGGCTGGGGTTACCAGAGAGCAGCTTCACATCTCTTAGAAACATAACTACTGATGTCAAACTGAACACTGGAGTAAACATTCATGCGAGAGTTAGGGTAGGTAACTATAGCAGCTACCGTAGGAAGCACAATGAGCAGAACAAAGCAATGTGACCCTTGAATCTCAGTAATTGTGCTGTTGTTGAAAATTTCACCCACGTTTATTCCATGTGGATAAGTCACACTGCTTGGGGCTGCTCCTAATGCTCCCTAGCTGCTGTAGCTAACCCTCCTAGCATGATTAACTCCAGTGTGACACACACAAATACTCTTGCCTTCTTATTTTGGACATGAGCTAAGCCCTGCAGTTTGAATTTTTAAGATCAGACATACAGAAGTAAAGATGTGACTGTTGCTTTTTCAGCTGGTCTTAAGCAGACCAGCAACACTCACTTTGGGCAAGGTGCAGTAGACCACTGCTTCTCCTGATGAAGAAAATTAAAGGGGGAAAAAACACCTGATCCGGCTAGTTTATGATGTCTCTGATAGTGCTCGAGCCTTGCATGTTAAATCTTCATCATCCACTGCCCACAAACAATGTTAAAACTGCTGCTGTAAGAAAAATCCAGATTTGACACTTAATCAGCGAGAGAATGCTAAAAGTAAAAGTAGCTGCTGCTTCACAGGAACCGCACACCAGCACTTGTGCCTTCTTATTTTGGACATTAGCTAAGCCCCTCAGTTGGAATTTTAATACTGATGGACAGAAGTAAAGTTATGACTGTTGCTTTTTAGCAGACCTTAGGTGCCCCTGCCTGCCCTGCAGTCACTGTTGCCAACTCATCAGGTAGAGAAGTCGCTATTGGCTGGCCCAACAGTCGCCTGAAGTCACTAAATGACGTCACTGCTCTGGATAATCAATTTCATGCATGCAGAGTACCATTTAATGGCATCCCGTATTGTTATTGACACGTTGCAATGCTAATTTACAAGGGTACTGAAGGGGTGACATCCATATTTGAGTCATGATGTAAAGAAGACCCAGTTGTGCCACAAGGCAAAATGGGAAATAATCTGGATGAGGAGGCGTGATCATCTCACAGCAACTCAGAAGGGCTGCTGCCATGACCAGGACAGTTTGCTGCTGCCAGCACCAACACAGTTTAAACAGTGAGTGTGTGAGTGCCGGAAACGGGGAGGGAGGGGCCAACGACAGGCGGCGCCTGATGAACGGATGAAGCGATATAAACTGAACACCAGGAAAAGTTGCTAGATTTGTCGCTAGTCACTTTTTTCACTAGAGGGGTCTGAAAAGTTGCTAAATATCGCGACAAAGTCACTAAGGGCGCATTCACAAAGCTTTTTTGATTCGAATCAGAGTCCGTTTGCTCGGAAAGTCCACTCCTTTTAGGGGAGTTGTGAATGTGCAAACGGACTCTGATCCGGTACAAACAACTGGACTCGGTCCGCCTGCAAATGCAGGTCTCGGTCCAATTTAAGTGAACCAAAGACAGGAAGTGGACTACAAATTGCATTGGCATTGTGGGTCAAGCATTGGACAACGTGGGTAAAAGCTACAAGAACGTACACACGTGTGTGACTGCAGTAGGCTACTTATAAAAATGGCTCGTGGTCAGACGCGGAGTTACGAGGAAGTAAAAGCTTTAATCGATATTTGATCTGATGAAAGCATATCCAGCTCCTCGTACAAAAATAATGTCGCTTTGAGGAGAGAACAGAAGTTGTGAGAACCTTCTTGTACGTGCGTCTTGTCATCGCCTACGGTGAATCCGAAAGCAGCGCCACCTGAGATTCTCATTCTTGGCCCATTTGGCTATAGTGCAACGTGAATGCGATCTCGGTCCAGAAGACCACCCCCAATCGAACCGAGTCCCCAAATGGACCGAGACTCGCGGACTATGCTTTCTGAATGCACCCTAAGTTGTCAACAATGCCAGTAGTGTTTATTTGGGGAAGGGCTCAGCATCGTCACGCTGGTTCACCCCTTCTTCTCCTGATGAGGAAAATTGAGGGGGAAACACCTAATCCTCCTAGTTTATGATGTCTCTGATCATGCTTGAACCTTACGTGTTAGTGGAGCTGTATGTCACTGCTTCCTGCTTGCTCCTGTCCACACCATCACTTGTCCTCCTGTTATTTTGTGGAAATTATTTTTTTACATCCTTGTGTACTACTGGCGTTAATAAGTGGTAACTTAAAGATCCACAGCGTACCTTTTCAACCATAAAAATATGCGTTTCTGACTCATTTTGATGGCACACCAACATTCAATATGCACATTTCTTGAGCTGTCACTGCCCAACAGCATCCTAAGGCTGAGAAACCGCACTATGGAATGTTTTCCATACGGGATGTGGCGTGATGTTACAGCCGAGTGTTGGTTTTGCACCGCATTACATGGTAGCAAAGGGATATTAACACACTGGGTGTTTTGAATGCAGATTTGGCAAAGAAATGTGAGAAAACATTATCGGAAGAAGAGAGAAAAGGAAAGGGAGGAAGGGACAGAACAAGAGATAAGATAAGACTGTCTTTTACTGGCTAGAGTGAGCTCACAGTAGGATGCAAGATGGATGTCCATTTAGCCATCGATAGGGGGGGGGCACGTCACTGAGAAAATTGCAAAAAGTTCTGTAGTTTGTCTATAATGCACTGATGAGCAGTGACCAAGATTGTCTCAATGACATGCTCCCTCCATCTGTAATTGGCTAACACGTGTCCTTTGTTTATTGCTTAGATTATAGGATTGACTAATCAAAATAGCTACATTGAATGAACATAAAACTTTGCATTTAGTCCAGGGTGGGCACAGCTGACTCCATGGGTGGACTCTGCAGCCCCAATGCCCTCCCATGCCACCAGGACTGCTGATGTGCACAGATGACTAAATAAGAGGTTTGAACTAATGGTTATGAGAATGTTTCTGTTGTGAGAAATTCACCAAAGCAACTGAGAAAAAAATGTAATTTATTATGCCATTGTTTGCTCTGTGTGCACTTTGTTTCTGTTCATGATGATTTTTGCTTTTTTGTTGCTGTTGTTTTTGGACATCTACAGTCGTAAAGCAAACTCAAGTATTTGTGGGTCAGAATATTTCAATCCAAAGGAACACCGCTGCTGTGAAAGAAAACACACAAAGCCTAGTTGGTGCTGCCCCTCAGGTATCGTGTGTTTGGCTTTGGAAGTGAAATGTTGCATGAATGTTTTCTGGTGGTGATTTACATGATAAGATATCAACAGTGCAACCATGTCAGCACCATTAAAACAGTAAATGTGGAAGTAGGCACTTCTTGTACGAGGAGCAAATAGAATTGCCAATCACTCAGGTTTTCATGCAATGCAATATTGTTAGATTGATAATAATTCATATTCTAAATTGCTCTTTTCTTTTTCTTTTTGTTTCCTTTTCTATTTTTTTTCCTCTTACTGTGTCTCATTGCATTAAAGTATCTGAATGGGAACACGAATCAAACTTTTTTAGGAATGAAACAAATTAAGTGCAAAAACAAGGTCAAACTTTAAACTAATTGCACATTTAACATTTTCTTCACCCCCCCCCCCCCCCCCCCCCCCCCCTCTCCCTCCAATGACATCAACACCCTATATCATGTGTATTAGGCAAACAAAATTATTAGGTAACTTCCTTTCCTTTGGCAAAATGGGTCAGAAGAGAGACTTGACCGGCTCCAAAAAGTAAAAAATAGTGAGATATCTTGCAGAGGGATGCAGCACTCTTAAAATTGCCAAGCTTCTGAAGCGTGATCATCGAACAATCAAGCGTTTTGTTCACAAAATACCTGCAGTCAACAGGGTCGCAAGAAACATGTGGAAAAACCAAGACGCAAAATAACTGCCCATGAACTGAGAAAAGTCAAGCGTGCAACTGCCAAGATGCCACTTGCCAGCAGTTTTGCCATATTTCAGAGCTGCAACATCACTGGAGTGCCCAAAAGCACAAGGTGTGCAATACTCAGAGACATGGCCAAGGTAAGAAAGGCTGAAAAACGACCACCACTGAACAAGACACACCAGCTGAAACGTCAAGACTGGGCCAAGGAATATCTCAAGACTGATTTTTCTGAGGTTTTATGGACTGATGAAATGAGAGTGAGTCTTGATGGGCCAGATGGATGGGCCCGTGGCTGGATCGGTAAAGGGCAGAGAGATCCAGTCCGACTCAGACGCCAGCAAGGTGGAGGTGGGGTACTGGTATGGGCTGGTTTCATCAAAGATGAGCTTGTGGGACCCTTTTGGGTTGAGGATGGAGTCAAGCTCAACTCCCAGTCCTCCCAGTTTCTGGAAGACACCTTCTTCAAGCAGTGGTATAGGAAGAAGTCCGCATCCTTCAAGAAAAACATGATTTTCATGCAGGACAATGCTCCATCACACGCATCCAAGTACTCCACAGCGTGGCTGGCAAATAAGGGTCTGAAAGAAGAAAAACTAATGACATGGCCTCCTTGTTTCCCTGATCTGAATCCCATAGAGAACCTGTGGTCCCTCATCAAATGTGAGATTTACAAGGGAAGGAAACAGTACACCTCTCTGAACAGTGTCTGGGAGGCTGTGGGTGCTGCTGCACACAAGGTTGATGGTGAACAAATAAAAAAACAGACAGGATCCATGGATGGCAGGGTTTTGAGTGTTCCTTGCAAAGAAAGGTGGCTATATTGGTCACTGATTTGTTTTTGAATGTCAGAAATGTATATTTGTGAATGTTGATCTGTTATATTGGTTTCCCTGCTGAAAATGAATCATTGAAATGGGTATATATTTGTTTAAGTTGCCTAATAATTATGTTTGCCTAGTACACCTGATATAGGGTGTTGATGTCATTAGAGCACACCCCTTCTCATTAGAGAGATGCACATCACCTGATATGCTTAATTGGTGGGAGGCTTTTGGCCTATACAGCTTGGAGTAAGACAACATGCATAAAGAGGATGATGTGGTCAAAATACTCATTTGCCTCATCATTCTGCACTACCTGTAGTTGAAAATTGAAACATTGAAACCTTTTCACTGCTGTGACAGCGCCTGGCTCGACCCAAATATTTGTGAAAACGACCTAAAACAGGCAGGACAGTGGTCTCCAAGGTCCAGAACTGAGGAAACACTGGTTAACAGCATGAATTCTGATGAGGGTTCACAGTTCACAGACATCCCTAAAACAGATTTTTTTCCCCATGGATTCAGAAAGCTAATAACTAAGCCAGAAAAATGTTTTACAAAATTATTTGTGGTGCAAATTTTGTATTAAATCACATTCCAGAGTGTACCAGTATTTTGAGATAGTTTCTTTCCATATCAGATTTTTTTGGGGGACTGCACATCATCAGCTGCTCCTGCTCAGACATGTATCGTAGTGGCGTCATAGCCTTATCTTTTCTCTATGTAGGATTGGAAAGCCACTTAGAAATGTAAAACGGATGGACTATGCGTAGGTGTTTATTGGCCTAAACATGAAACTTTCCAGAATTTCTGCACACAGCAGACAGGCTCTTGTTGGTTATGACCTCAATGCTCCATTTCAAGCTGTGTTTTTTGGATGTCATTCAATCGTACAGTATGTGTGTGCTGAGTTTCCACTCCTATTTACTGTTCTTTGTCAGCCCATTTGAGCCATTTTCCCACAGCATAACTGCTATGTCCTCTCCCCCCTCTGTTTAGGCGAATGTGATGCTGTGCCCACTGTTTACAACCCAAATACCCACATCTGCTGTGACGGCTGTTTGTCAGTGTTGACGCCTTGGAAGGATCAAGTAATATATGAAAACCACTGTATTTATTTGTTTTTGACCTGATCTTTCTATTTTAATGTGCACACACAAAGTACCTTTACAGATTAGATTAAAGGCTTGCAAATTTGTTACTTTTTCCTCCTAAACATACACTTTTAACAGGACCTGATGTGACCTCAATCAGCAAATTATCATTTAATAGATAATATAAGAAAACATCAAATAAAAACTAACTGCAGATCATTTCAACTACCCCAGTTATGAGAAAGAGAAGATTCTGGTTTGTTGAGAGCTTGGAGCTCCACCCTCTACTTTCAGAGGGTGTTTTCTATTTGACGCATAAAACCAATCTAACGGCTTTGCTAACTGTACCTGTAAATAGGAAAGGGTGAAATTATAAGGCATTGGTAAGAATGAAAAAAGCTAATTACATGTAGAAACTAGATATATAATTTGTATCTAGAAAGTTTGCTTTTTAGATGATTTTGTGCTTTACAGTATCTTAAATCTTTCTAGACATGCATGCCTTTTTATTCTCTCATGTATTCATTTAAATATCTATATATCCTTGTCTGTCTCTTTCTGTGTCTTTACTGTGTTTTTTCTGTTTTTTCAGTGCTGTGGAGGCACACCATATGGTATGGCGCAGCGCGGAGTTCTCTGCTGTAATGACAGATTGTATGAAAACAGAGAGGATGAAGAGGAATGCACAGAAAGTGGCTATCCTTACAACCCTACCAAAGGAACCATGTGTGCTTCTCGGTTTTATACAGTCCCTGGAATACACTGCTGTGGGTCAGAAACCTTCCAGCCTACGAAGGAAATCTGCTGCAATGGACACAGGTGATGATTGTTTCAGCTTTTCTTTGCGATTATCATGAAATCCAGCAGACTGGACTGACAGAGTATTCTGTGTTAAGTGTATGTTTTTTGTGGAGACATTTCTCTGACCATAATTTTTCATAGCCAAGGAGGAAGGGTGTGCATATACAAATAATTTTTTGTGTCTCTGTGTGAATGGTGGGAACAAAAAATCCAGACAGGAGTGGTGAAGGAAAATTCTTTGTTGATGATTTCAAACCATATCAGAAACAAAGCATTCAGCTGCTACACTGGCTGTATCACCCTTTGGCTGTTCCAGTCTAGACACTCCCAGCAACTGTACCAAGACACATTATTCTGAATTTGCAGCTGTTTGGAATTATTCAGCTGTTAAAATATGTCTGTATCCATTAATGTTTAATGTACATGTGCATATTTTGACTTTTGGTAGATTGCAGACAGACAAATTAACTGATGCATCCAGATCTAAATTCCAAGAAATATTTTGACATTGCTATGGGAATTTTCTTATCCAAACTGTAGGAAGACTTCAGAAACTACTCTTTAATTGGTCAAACAGGAGTGCTGGCAGGCATTAATTACTCAGATAGTATGTTTTCATTGTAGAGATCGGCTGCTTTAATTTACCAGGCCTTTTACATGAATTGCAAAATGTAAGGTATTTTGGGAAAAATGCTACTTCAGTTTCATCTCTGGTGTCTTATTACTTCTGTACTCACAGCTGAACCAGCTCCCTCCCTTCCCCTCAGCATTATACTCCTCTTTCTATCAACACTCATAAAAATGACACAAAAGGAACCTTGGCCAAGGCACAACTTTGCAAGATTATGTAATCAAACTTAATTACATGTTGAAGTTATTGTAAAATACACTGGGGTGCATGTGAGTGAAACAGAAGCTGCTCTTACCATTGGCGGAGCCGGGGGGTTGGGGCAGCTTTACAAAGACGATTTTACAATGATATCATATCTCATAAATCTTTGGATAATAATGATTTGCTCGGCTTGATGTATAAATGAAGGACAAAAAGAGAGAGATGGTAGGAAGAAAGAAAAATGCCAGCATGAGCATTTTAGAACACACTACCCGTTTGTGTACTTTCCTTTGAAGTTGAGGTTCAATGATGTTGTCATGTTTAAATGTTGTACATATAACAATAACAAAAACACCTTACCTGGTGATATTGTGGTTTCAGCTCATATGCAGATATGACCTTTTACCTGTTTTAACTCCAAAACAAAGGTACAAATAACCTTATGATTGTGTGGAATATATTTGGTGTGTCAATTTTTACAATATTTTTTGTGGCTCTTGATGATCTTTGTGTGTTTGTACAAAAAGGGAGAGATGACAGCAAGAACAACACAGAGGTGGAACAAGAACCAGGTTAAAAAAAGAAGATGGGATTATATTTTAGGACATATTTACTTTGGGTGAGAGTTTTTAAAAACAGTTTTTCTTTATACTTTTGTTTAAATTTATGAATATATCCCTGACTGAGTCCTGGTTTAGCCTATACCTGGTTTTGTTAATTCTGTCCTGAATGAGTTCTGGTTTATAACTGGTTCTGTGAATTCTGCTAAGTGAGTCCTTGTTTAGTCCTGAACTTTATATTGGTATTGTTCTTTGAGTAAGATGTGTGACACCAAGACTGAGTTTTAACTTTAATGGTTATCCATTAATACATTACAATGAAAACATAATGTAGTGTTATGATTATTAAAGAACATGGGCAGGACGTGTTAAACGTTAAAGGTGAATACTGAATAATTTTTGGTACCACACCGGGAGATTAAGTTATTTATTACTTTTTTGGTGTACTGGATCACCTTTCTAACGATGAATCTTTTTGTGGGCGAAGCCCCTGTTGATGACAGTGTCTAGCTCCGCCCCTGGCTCTTACCAGGTTTCTCATGCTCTCGTCTTTGTCTCTATTCTCCTTTCCCGCTGTGTTCTGCTTTTAAAGAGCAAAGGATAAGCATCAAAATTAAGGCCATGTCCGCATGGCACCAAAGCCGTTTCAGGTGTGAAACAATGGCGAAAAATCAGAGAAAGGCTCCACCATCTTCATGAAACCACTGTATTAATCAAATCAAATCAACTTTATTTAAATAGCACTTTTCAAGCATAAAGACAATGCAAAGTGCTTCACATAATAAAACAATATACATCAAAATAACATGGATAAAACCATAGACCGTTAATAGAGAGGGACAAACCTTTTGCTCACATGACCCATTGGTCACTGAAGAGCTAAAAGTGAACCCAGTTGGGTGTGAACCACCGTCGCCATCTTGCCGTGTCACATGTGTTGTCACTCCCGGAAAATACTAAAATGGGCAACGGCAAGGCTGCTCCGAGCCGTGGGTCAAATGATTGACAGCTGACGTATTCTGGGCTAAACGCTAACCGAGCTAACTCAAAACTAACAGGAGCTAATGATTAGCCCCCTAAGCAGCAGGCTAAAGGTAAGACACGCTTAAGGCCTTTACACACCTACTCCAAATATTTCGTTCGAAAGATTCACACGGCAATAGCTTTAATCAAATTAATGTCAACGGGAGCGTTCACATCAGTGACAAAATTCCGTCTTGCGATTTTGCGATGTTTATTTTTTTGAACTGAGGTTGATTTTCTTAATATTTGCACCCGACAGATACACAATCCCCCAATCAGAGAAGGCACTCTGGCGGTCACAGAGCTGGTCGCAGGCAAAAAGAGAGAGGAAAAAGAGAGAAGTGTCGCTTGGTCACTGCTATTGTATCATTATAGCACAGGTCTTATCATCTTTGTGTCGCAGCACTCTAGTTTGGCAAACGAGGGGAGAGGGGGATCACCGCTGAAGTAGCAGTGTTTCCCCTACATTTTGTAGCCATTTGAGGTTATTAGCTATAGGCGTTATATTTAAAATCTGCATTTGGCATCTCCACGGTGAGATCCGCTGTTTCTCAGCATCCAGAAGTTTACCTGCAGCCGCCTCTCCCTCCGTCACTGCTGCATGTGCTCACGTTCCTCTGGAATAACAGATTCGAGTTTATTCTTGCATCTTCATAATTTTGCGTCGGAGCAGGTGTGTATAGACAAATGCGTCAATATTTCTCATCCGAATTATTCGCAATTTCATGCCGTTTATTTGCATCGATCCCAGTGTGAAAAGGCCTTGAGACTTGCTATTAGCTGACTAAAAACCGCTGTTGTGCAACTCTGCCACAAACTGAGACCTTACCTAGAGCAAACATGGAGCTAACTAGGAGCCACCTGTCAGCAGGCCGGGCTTCCGGTCTGCCGCATGTCAATTAATTATGTGTAATTTCAAGATTAAATAACATCTAAATGGATGAGTTATAAAAAAAAAATTCACACCCCTCACAGTTGGCATGAAGGTGAACTTAACCTTTTAAACCTAAAATGATTTTTGTAAACATGTTTATTTCTGCTGTGAAGTTGGCCTTTTTAAGATGGGAGTCTGTGGGGATTTGCTCTGTTTTGAAGCCAGCCCCTAGCAGGTCAAGGAAGAATTAAAATGCCTGGAAGAAGAAAAATTACTTCTTCCAGGTAGACTCATAGTTGGCCACCTGAGGTTGCCGCTTAATAAAAACAAAACACTCATGCATACCCACCCATGACCCTACAATCACCCCCACCCCATATCCCATTAGCCCTTTTAAAAAACACCCTGTTACAGAAGAATAACAGTTAAAAGAAAGAAACATGGCTTGGTACCAGGTCATGAAACAATATCCAAGGGGTCCATTTACCCCAAGAGCCACCCCCACCCACGGCCATCCAGGCCACCGCTATGGGAGCCCCCCAGGTCCAGGTGGACAGGCCCCACGCCACCACCATAAGGCTGCACGCTGGGCCCCAAACACCCAAGCCAGGACAGCTACCACGGCAACAAGCAAGCAGTCAAAGCAGGGGTGGCTCTGTGGGAGAGGACCCCCATGAGGACAACACTGGAGTGATAAAAGGGTTACTGAAAGAAGGTCAAATCAGTCTAAAACAATAAAAACTACCATGTTTAAAAATGTAAAAAGAAATTCATACTTGGGTAAAAATAAATCAAAATAAATAAATACTGTAAGTATGATAAGAATCAAATAAATTGATAAATTAATAAATAAAACAAAATTTAATAACAGATAAGAATAGGTATAGAGTAGACTATTTAAAATAACTAAAACTTAGCTAAAAGCTAAGCTAAAGAGGTAGGTCTTGAGTAAGGATGTGCCGATCCGATTACGTGATCGGAAATCGGGCCCGATCATGTGGTTTCAGACCCAATCGGAATCAGCTGTTACATCCCGATCAGGTATCGGATAAACATCTTCTTTACACTGACACGGCAGCAGGCTGTCATGGCCAACGCTCCCCCTCTCTGGCTGGGGATGCACCCCGACGGCAGCACCTCCTTTTTCCTCTGCGTGGTTTTCCTGTCAGTAACCCACCCTGCAGCAGGGTGCGAACCACGGGGGCGCTGGGGGAGCTGTAGCCCCCCTTAATGAAACATGAGTTCCCCTAGAAACACGATTTGTGAAATTTCGGGGGAGCTCTATAATACTGGCATAAAGCATGTTGATTTCTGTCAGATTCAGCTTACATGATTCTCATGGTTTATTATTATGTCCACTGAAGCGTGGCAGCGCTGCAAGTTAAACTGCTCCTGCATTAAATAAGGGAAGGAATGCCCGATGAGGTGTCCACTGACTTCGCGGAGGCAACCACCTCCCTCCGCTTCATGTCAGACGGTTCACGCCTCCACGTCATCTAGCCTATTAATTTCTGACAGGACACCTTGAAGAGCATATTATACCATGGTCACTTACGAAGGAAATAAATGAAGAGTTTATTTGCAAAAGCAGTTAAATCAATTTTTTCTAAAATTTGCTAATTAACTCTTCAAATATCAAATCAATTCTTAATATATTGATGTTGTTTTTACTGTTAAAATCATAAGTTTTTCACAAGAAGCATCTGAGCGGACTATCCAATGTTTCTCGTTGTGATGCTGCCAGCTGTGGCCACAGAACCTCCAGCTCGGTCAGTCTGCAGCTGTTAATCAGGCCTGATCAGAGAAGGGAAGTGAGATGACTTTTTAATGTCATGTTACATGATACAAAGTTTTACTTCAGGGGACACTGACTGAGCCCAATAAGCCTGAAGGCTGGTTTCACGGCGATGCACCATCATAGATGTGGCGCGTCTCCAGCGGCGTCTGACTCGCCCCACAGCTAAGCTGAGCTCTGGAGGCTGTGGTTCGAACAATCATTGCTTATTACAGTAGTCTATATTGTGTTTATATTGTGTATGGGTTGAGTTGTTAGTTATTATGCCCGAAGGAAAAAAAATGTGGCTTGCCCGAAGCCCACCACATGAAAGTGTAAAAACTTTTTTGCGATATTTGAGATTTTTTTTCGAATTGTAGGTGTTTCCATTAGCGGTTTTTAATTGTGATATTCAGATTTTGCGCAATTCCAGGTGTAGTGGAAACCCAGCTATATCACAGACGAGAGTTGCCAATATTACAAGCACAAAGTCAGAATTTCATGCGTGAATCTAACATCAAGTAAGTGAACAGTAGCAGGACAACATCAGGACATCGGAGAGGAAGATGCAGAGCAGCAGAGTAATTTGTCCACTTCTATTTTCTCTCTGAGTGATTGTTATACATGTACTATCAAAATTACAGTTTGGATGTTTATTTTAACTTAAACTGTTTGTTTTTTTCAGGTGATTGTGGTTTTGTGAGATAATGTCTCTTGATTTTGTTCCGTCAACTGGTTATTGAGTTACCCACTCCACAGGTAACTAAGGGCGCATTCACAAAGCTTTTTTGATTCGAATCAGAGTCCATTTGCTCGGAAAGTCCGCTTCTTTTAGGGGAGTTGTGAACGCGCAAACGGACTCTGATCCGAAACAAACAACCGGACTCGGTCCGCCTGCAAATGCAGGTCTCGGTCCGATTTAATTGAACCAAAGACAGGAAGTGGACTACAAGTTGCAATGGCATTGTGGGTCGAACGTTGGATAACGTGGGTAAACGGCAACGCTACGACAACATACACACGTGTGGGACTGTAGTACTTATAAAGATGACTCATGGTCAGACGTGGAGTTACGAGGAAGTAAAATCGATATCGATATTAATCGATATTTGATCTGATGAAAGCATATCCAGCTCCTCGTAAAAATAATGTTGCTTTGTGGAGGAAACAGAAGTTGTGAGAACCTTGTACGTGTGTCTTGTCCTCACCTATGGTGAATCCGAAAGCAGCGCCACCTGAGATTCTCATTCTTGGCCCGTTTGGCAATAGTGCAACATGAACGCGAACTCTGTCCGGAAGACCACCCCCGCCCCCAACCGAACTAAGTCCCCAAAGAGACTCGCAGACTATGCTTTCTGAATGCGCCCTTAAACAAGGAAAGCTACTTGTAGAGTAATCCTGTCAGAGACAGCTGTCAGCTAAATGGAAACAGATGTTTTGGACTGATGTTTTCATGTATTTTACACGATGACTGAAATTCAGTGTTTGTTTCAAACTTTTGTTCACTACTGTGTGAAAGCATCATGTATTTTGACAACATACGAACAACAAATGCTTTGACATGGTCTACACTGTTAAAGAATTTAATGAGTCACCTCCAGGTGGATAGCGCATTCATTTATTTAACCAGGCACTTGCTCCCTTTTGGGTGTAAAGCAGTTTGTCTTTATTTTACTTTAGTCATTTAAGCTTGATTAAACGCAAGTTCTGCTTTTTCAACCAGACACACCAAAAGAGGAAACACTATCTGCTGTGGGAATGACGCCTACAACGGTTCTGACCCATCAAAGAAATGCTGTGCAGGAACACTGTACAACATGACGAGAGGAAAAAACAAAGGGAAGTGCTGTGGGTCCCTTTTGAAAAATTCTGAGGTAAATTTGTCTGCTAACACACATCCCATGTGCATTCATCATTTTGTTGAAATTGCAAAAATCCACTTAATCAAGTTCAGGGTCATGGGGGGTGCAGCCTATCCCAGCTGCAATCAGGCTTGGGGTGGGGTTTAAGCTTTTTACTAATCCTAAATTTTCAGCTCCCACCTGTGGCTGACTTCTTTTGGTTCAAAAGTATGTTTTAAATCTGTAAAGCCCAAGATATTAAATATAAAATGATAAGAAACTTTTACTTAGACTTTAAAACAAAATCCAGAAATTCCTTAAAGGAGGATGAATAAATAAAAAAAATTATTGATATTATAAACCAAAAAAAAAAAGATAGGGGAATTAACCACTATAAAGGGGAGAGGATACTAAAACGGGAAAAAAAAATAAAAAAAAAACAAAAAAAAAAAAAAAAAGGGGGGGGGGGAAAAAGGGGGGGGGGGGTGAAAAAGAACATTAAAATGAAAAACATTGTACAGAATCATTTGGGGCAACCTCTTTAAAAACAATTCCCTAGCACTGTATTTTGCTGCAGAACATACATGAAAAATGTATAAAGGAATTTAAAGGTGAGAGCAACAACTTTTTCATCAAAAATATTTTTAAATAATACATTTACAGAACATCTTTTTTTAAGCTCTCTCCAGTAAAATCCAATCCACTGCTTATTCTCATTCTCAAAGGGAAAAAATTAAAAAAGTTAAAAAAAAACCGAGAGGGAAAAAAATTATAACATTTCTCATCTCTCTATTGCCTGGGTCTCATTTCTGCATCTGCTACAGTAAAGCGCACTTTGTTTTGTTTATTTATAACTGTATTTGCAAAAGTGACTGCTTTTTTTTCTCTTATAACCCTTTGTATGACACCAAAGGTGTGTCATTTAGTTGCAAGTAGGGGTGGGTTTAAAAAATCAGTTAACTGAATTTAATCGATTCAAGCTTAATTAATGCAAGATCGATTCATAAAATTAAAAGATTGATTTTTAAAAATAAGTTTCCTTTTCTGGTGAAGTGACTCTAGTCTCACGTGATTTAACGATACATGGCAAGATCGTAGCATACCTAGTCTGTTCACATGATCATTTTAGTGATCATGTGAACAGACTCAGTGTTTTATACAAATAGTTATCTGAGAAAGGCATAAATATTTAGGAAAAAAATTGTGTTGTTACAAAAACATCTGTAAATGAATTGAAATCAAATTGAATCGCATTTAATCGAAATCGAATCGAATCAGACCACTGTGAATAGAATCGAATCGATTCAGGAAACTTGTGGTGATACCCAGCCCTAGTTGCGAGTGTATAGGATGCCATTTTGCAAAACAATGCTGTCATTTGACAGCTTGCATTTGACTTGCTCAGGAATGTGCATCATAATGTTGATGTATTTCTTTAAAAAACAAAAGCACATCACGTTATGTTTCGGCATTTCAGAAAGCAGAGACTGTTAGCGAGTTTTGAAAAATGCGCATGCGCAAAACCAACCTGCTAGATTCACAGCTCCCTCCTCCGGCCACAGAATAACGTGCACGAGCCAGTCCGGTGTTTAGCAGACAGCAGTTATCATGTCACAAACGCAAGTAAACAAATGACGTTGTCTGAACGGTGCTAACTGCTAACAGATGTTAGCTACCTGCTGTATTCGTCAGGCGAATGCGTGCAGCTTCCGGGTCGCAGCATTTCTCTCACCAATCAATCACTCTCATCGATCAGTCTCTCCTACCCGTTCTTACTACGGCAGTAAAAGAGATTGACGAGCCAGTAGACAAATGATAAAGTGAAGGAATGCAGAGATGATTGGAGGATGTTTTTTCAGCCCCATTACTTTCACAGCTGATGTAGAATAATATTGATATGTCTAAAGCGTTTAATTAATCATAGCGTATGGAGTAGTGAACCCAATTTTACCAAATATTGCAAAAATTGTTGAAAGAAACATCTTCTATAACGCCTTTAAAGGTGAAAAAACTCTTCTTGTTTTGCTATAAGCAACAAAAAATGTGAAAGTGGAACAAAACAACTCAGTGTTACACAGCTCTTTGAATCCACATAGTGGTTTCAGTCTGCAAACCTAGTCTGCAAAGGTCAAAAATAACTAAGTAAAAGTTCTTAAGTCATTTTAATGTTTATTTAGTGACTTAACATATTGTATGTGTTTAAGTGGATAGCCTGCTCATTTGATTACAAATGTAGATAAATAGCTTTTAAATACCAAATATTTCCTTTATTAAACAGAAAGTGTGCTGCACAAGTGAGAAGACAGAGAAACTCTACTCTGCCAAGACAGGATTCCTGTGTTGTGGTCACCAGTACTACAACACTTCCTTATGGTCATGCTGCGCGGGGAAACTCGGTCCAGTACAGCCAAGTCAGAATGGCAGCATTACAGGTAAGTTCTGTCTGCTAAAATATCCCTTTACAAACTTGCACTTGCTCTTTTAAAATAATTTCAACCTGATTTCAGTCTAGTTGCAATTGCCAATAATGTATGCATTCTTTTCTTACAGGATGCACACTTCAATCAGTGATCAATCTGGGAAAACGCATACTTTGTAATAAAAGTAAGTTATCTGTTTGTGATTTACTTTTGGGGGGGACTTGGCAACAAATCCCATGCAAATTTGAATTTCTGTGTTTTTCTTATTTAGTTTTCATGGGCCTTGTGGAAAGTGTGTCTCTGAACAGCACTGTGTTCAGCAAAGTGCTGGAAATCCATGGAAAAACTGGCAGAGTGAAACTTTGGGCCTCACCCCGCATCTTGGAAACACCCGATCATTGCAAGTCCCCCAAACTGACCCCTGGGAAGGCCTACTACTTCCGTGATAATAATGTGTTTACTGATTTTAACCATAATTCAGTTCTCCAGTCACTCCATTTCATTCTGTCCAAGTGTTCTCAGTAGATCACCACTGGTTGGTTTGTTTCTGCACACTCAATCAGTTTATAAGTTCTCTGAACAAAAACTCATTAGTTTGCTTACTACATTTTAACACAACTTGAGTCATCTTTTGGACATTTCAAATGCAACTTATTTGCAACATCTTTACACTACTTGCTACTACAGACAGTAATCACTGATGTAATTAATCCCACATGGTGCATAGTGGCATATATTCATTCAGGAATATATGAAGTAGCGTGAACAACTTAAGTCTGATAAAAGCTTTAAAATGTGAGGTGCTATCAAGTTCTTGAGTTTGTATAATTAAGTGTTAAACATTTTTTCATGCATAACAGCAACTACCAATAAGCTCTATTTTTTTCATAAGATTAACGATTTGCCCTTAATGTTATTATGCTATTTTCACTCCTGCACTGTTTGCACATGACCTTCACTTAAACATTTGAATGTTTACATGTGAACTAATAATTGCTTCATCGGTAAAGTTAATTAATTATAAGAACTTTTTACTAGAATTGTTTTTTTCTGTTGCATTATGGGGATATGATGTAACCCAAAAGTGACCCAAATTTTGTGTCTCTCGGTAACAAATTGTTTAATTTCACCGAGGCAAACATTTTTGGTGAGGTTTATTTTGCTTTAAAGCAGAACCAAGTAACTTTTTCACCTCAATAAATGCTTTACAGAATCCCTGTGGGGCTAAACAAAGTGTTTACGGAGCAATTCGAAACTGCACTCAGGTCCCCTATCCACCGAACTGCTTCCAGTGCTGGTTCGAACCAGAACTAGACTAAAAACCGGTTCTTTAGCTTCCTACCACCTAAACACCGGCTCCTGGCTCTCAAAACCAACTCTTTGCTGAACCAGAGTGAAGAACCGGTTCACGTAGCTTGCGCTGCCTGGGCGCTGGGTGAAGCAGCACCGAGCCTCATGGCCAAATAGGCTCAATAATCACTTGTCATGTCCACAAAAAGTAAATGAAAGTTGGTATTCTTTCCTGCTGCCTGCCAACACCAGAGAAAAATATAGTCCACGACATATTTACCCGCAAATCACGGGTAAAACGTCCCACTGCAGGAGACACAGCACTCTGCTTTGAGCAGCTGCAGAGGGAGACGATCTCCTAACGTAGCAAAGTAGCATCAACAAGCTAGTAAAAGCTTAGAAATATATTCAGGGATCAAAATAGGTGAAAGACAGGTAGAGAAGCCGTCTGTGTGCTGTGGGGTGAAGCGGAAATTGCGACCTTTACAACAGTGAAAGGAAACCAGTAGGGGGAGCCCCGAGCTGAAGTTACTGAGTTCTGCTTTAAATAAATGTGATTTCTGTACTGTAGTTACCATCACTGTGAAAATGATGGGTTTTGTATATATATGTTTTGCTACTGTATGTATGAGGAAAATCAAATGCATGTGCAACTCTCCCACCGTTCTGAATGTTTATCTATGCTGCATTTGATGTTGACTGTATGATTTTTATCTTTAAAATGGGACTGGACCTAATGTCTGTACTTCCATTTTCTGAAGATAAACTTTGAAATTACCATCACGATAACAATGTGTTGTCTTCTCATTATCACATGACTTGAATTATAATGCTAAGTGTCGGATCTAGAAGATACAAATTTGCATGTAGTAATTTGCTCATGCAATCTAGAATTTTGTGCGAGGGGTTGAACCACGATTTTTGTGTAATTTGTTAAAAGTGAGGGTGCAAATGTATTGGAAACACCCCTATACTGTATAAATGAGGTTTTCACATCTGAAAATAGAAAACAGTTAGAAAACAGTTTCCATTTTGTTGTTGCATGGTTTAACGTGGTCTTTGTCCATACAATGTAGATAACACCCACACCACCGCACGTAAGGAGGTTAATCAGTTTAGAGGATTTAATCGATACTGATTGCACAAGGTAGGTATTGTGTTGCATTGATTAACCAATATTTTTTATCCACCTCTACCTGCTACCCTGCCTATGTGAGTTATACAATAGTCATCTTTGTTACTGAAGCTGAAATTAAAATCAAAATTCAATATACTGCGCAACCCAACTAAAAGGCCCCTCATATGGTTGCAGTCTTCACCAAATTATTAGTGAGGTTGGTTATTAAGTTATTGCAACATCTTGCAAAATCTGGTTTTAACACCAAGTAATAATAAAAACCATCAAGAAAGCATTAGTTTGATTTTGCTCCATTGTTTGCAGTGAATGAGCTGCTTTCGGTCCTGGTCAATTGATAACCAGATCCGTACCCCCTACCGCTTGGGCATCTTTCAGTGCTGGGGGGGCACAGTTTTCTCTCCATTTAAAAAGGGCATCAGCCCACCCAGCAGTCCCAGCAGCATGCGTGCCCTGGACTAACAAAGTTTTATGCTGATATTTTCTGCATCTTGTTGTCAATCCTGCAAGTCAATCAAAGTTATAGACCAACAAACAAAGGCAGCATGTTAGCCAATTACAGATAGAAGGGGGTAGGTCGCTAAGATGGTTATGGTCAGCGCTTGTCAGAGCAGTAAATTACTGCTCGTTACTGCTGGTAGTAAACTTGCATATAGAAAATTATTGCCACAAAAGTACAAGTGACTGTGTAGATGGGAGCAAGCAGGAAGCAACACCATACGCACTGCAGCTCTACTAACAAGGCTCAAGTACTATCAGAGACATCATGAAAGAGGAGGAGGATCAAGTGTTCTTTCCTCCTATTTTCTTCCCAAGGAGAGGCAGTGGTTTACAGGTACAGTATGACGAGGCTGAACCAGTGGCATAGCCAGAAAATTTTCATAGGGCGGGCCTACAGAAAACAGGCTGGGCCAACTTTTTTCGGGAGAAAAAAAATACTTGGCACAAATGCGCCATTTATTAATAATAATAGTAATTATTATTATTCATTCTGCCTGATACTTATTGTATAAATGCTTTATTAAACTAATCCAAAATAACAACAGAAAATAACAATCCACACTTTCACACACAACCAGTTACATGTGTCTCATAACTAGTTAAGAGAACATCTGTGCACAACTCAACTTGTGAAACTTTTTATGCACCACTTCAGAAACTATAACAGTAGAACTTTGACTCATGCCAAATCAATAACAACCAATGAAATACTATCCTATTACGGTAGGCTAAAATGGGTAACAATAAGCTTTTGCAACAATAGTATATCCTCACAACGTAATGTGATCTTACTCAAATCCTTTCAATTGAAATGATTTGAAAAGAAAATTGCAAAGCCAGTAAATATATAAAGTCAAACCCGGGGTCGAGTCCCTGTCACGCTACTCAGGTGAACCACTGTGGACCCCTAAGCAAGGTCCTTAACCCCCAGCCCACTGCTCTCTGATACATACAGTACAGAGATGAAATGCAGAGCCCTAATTTCCCCTTGGGGATCATAACAGTATATATAAAAAAAAAAGAAAGAAAGAAAGAAAGAGGTAGGCTAGCACTGCCAAAGCCTACAAAATGTTCATAACAGTACTTATAAAGTCTTAACCGGTTAAATGAACAGCCTTTTTCCATCAATCTGTCCACCTCTGGATGAATGAAGACAATCTATGCTGCTCAATATGCATTGAAGGCTACTTTGTGCCTATCTGCAGTGCACACATCTAATCAGCCTTGATAAAATGCATTTAAAGCCTGAATATAGGCAAGTGTTTATATAACAAACTGAGAATTAATAGTATAGTTGAGCATGAAAGTTTTTATCTCCACTTGAAGTTTTTTCTACTTGTTAGCAACAGTATAGTCTGGACTAGTTCTTGGATCTAAGAGCTCTGCATAAAATTTATATGAACATACATTATACATATATAACTAACTGGAGGCCAGAGTAAAGACTTTAAAACTGGTGTCATGTATTCAGATCTCTTAGTCCTGGTTAAAACATTTGCAGCAACTACAGATTTCTTTTTGGGAAGTCCAATTAAAGACCATTACAGTAATCCAGTCTGCTGTATCTGAATCACGAATGAGTAGGGAAGCAAAATGGAAGTTAATACATATTTTAACTTGCAAATTAAGAATGTGGTTACCGCTTTAACTAGTCAGCCAAGTTGGCCACACGTGAGTGAGTGTCTTATTATTGCACATCATAACTCACTCAAAATGTCAACATCATCCCTATCCTTCTAACGTTTAGGCTAGGTGAGCTTAGCCTTGTCTGTAAGTGCAGACAGTCAGAGAGAAACCAAACGTGGGCAAATACTTTGACACAATGTGATAAAACAATCCACAATTGCATCTGTTGCTTTGGTGTATGAGTTAAACTGTCATCAGTTGCTAACATTACCAGTGCGTGCACAGGTAGACACTAGGTGGTGCTGGAGCACATGCCCTTTGCCCTCTGGACCTAGTAAGTGCCCTTTTGAAAGTTCGTGGGGGTTTTTTTTTTTGTTGTTGTTGTCTGTTTGTTTTTTACAACGTATGTGGCCCATGCTGACACGAATATCTATAAAAGCCCAGCATTTAAAAGAGTCTGAAAATAATGTCCCAAAATTGATATTTGCCCCACCCCTCACCCGCACCTCTTTTCCCAGCTCAGCTTGAAGTGTAGAGCGAACACAAGCAGCAACAGGGCGCAGCTGCAGCTCAACTCTCCTCCTCCCATGCCCCGCCAGCCAGGTAATACACAAATGAATGAGTTGAGTGTACTGTTTGCCCCCTCATGTGCCCTCTGTTGCCAAATTATAACTTGTATTTATGATTTATGTGCCTCTGTGGCGAAGTAGCCGTCATACAGCTGCAGAGGTAAACAGAAATTAGCTGACTGCTCACCTGCTTAGCAAGCTAGACGCTAGCCAAAATCAATAATAGACATGACGTTAGGACCACTGGTAGAGTTTGTCTGCCGCTCCTGCCTCCTCCTGATTGGACACACGAAGTTCAGTCTGACTGACAGACAGCCAGGAGAGGCTGGACTGTCCTGTGGTTCTCTTGAAGAGATGTACAGTGGTGGATTTAGCAGCAAATTCACCTCATGAGGCAAGTGTTCCATTAATCAGGGAATGTTTGAAAAAACCTTTAGGGAGAGACTTTATTTCTGAGTAAACTGTAGAACCAAAACACAACATTTCCCCCAAAAGATCAGGACGACTTCTCGTTTCCCACCAATGGAGTTCGCCAGGGTCCAAGCCAAAAAGGTCCATAAAAGTCCACAAAAAATTGTCAATATTCCTCCATACTGCTCGTCCCATGTAATCCAAGTGCCCTGAGTGGGTAGCGTCCAGAATTTACTTGAAACTACTCCATTTAGTATATTTTTAGAGTCTAAACAATACTATATTGCATGCCTAGCAAGCACGCCGTTGCACGTTCACGAAACTACGGAAGCCACGCCAGACGAGATCGCACGTTCTCTTTTTCTTTCTTTCTTTTAGATCAATATCCAACCCCTCCTGTGTTTGTCCCGGTTTGTCTACAGCTCTCGCGCTCTTAGCACAATGTAAACAGTGAATTTCTTCTTCTACACTTGCATTATTGGCAGAGTAGGCTCTGAAGGCCGAGGCTTCCGTAGTTTCGTGACTGCGCATGTGCGCGCATCACGGAAGTAAACAATACTCCTTTTTAGGCTCTAAAAATATACTAAATGATGTCGTTTCGAGTAAATTCTAGACGCTACCCACTCAGGACACTTGGATTACATGGGACGAGCAGTATGGAGGAATATTGACAATTTTTTGCGGACTTTTATGGACCTTTTTGGCTCAGACCCTGGCGAACTCCATTGGGGGGAAACTAGAAGTCGTCCTGATCTCTGGCTGCATTCGACATATTAAAAAAGTGGTCCAGAGTCTTGCTCACCATCAGGGTAAGTGGAAAATAAAGTTAAATCATTCTGAGGGTGAACTATTCCTTTAAGGTTTCAGCTGTCAGGCTGTAGGGGGGCAGGGTCTGGTGCGGGTGGCAACTGATAAATGCCAGCCAGGTGTGTTGATTGGGGAGCTGGCAGTGAGACGGCAAGTGCAGTGAGGACTCTTTTTTCCCCTCTCCAAAACCCTGATGTGGATCGTCATTATATTTTGTTTTGTCGCGTCAAATAAATGAAGTAATTACCAAACGGGCCAGGAGTTGCAGCGAGGGCTGTAACAAAAGTTCAGCCCTCGCATTCTGGACGAGTTCTGGTTGACAAGTCCGGAGGTCCGAGGATACTGATCAGAGAACTGGGCCAGAGTTCGGGGCGCCGCAGGTAGGCTCTTTCCCCCTTTCGCAGCTGACAGCCGTTGTTTTATGTATGCACGGTGCCGGCCTCTGGACGCCCCTAGACTGGGTAACCAAGACTTGGTAACATTATTGGCAGAGCAGGTCGGTGTTGCGACATATATGTGGGGGCTTACATCCGGGATCTGTCCTGGTGTAGAAGCAGACATATGTTTATACTTTTCTCTAAGTAAGGTTCGAAGTGGAGGTTTTCTTCACTGAGTCGTCACATTAAGAAGTAGGCTAAAAGAAGGCCGCAGTGACAGGCTGTTTGGTTTCCTCTGTTTGTATGGTTTGTCTGTTGGTGGGGATCTTTTTTCTCTCTCTCTCTCTCTCTCTCTCTCTCCTAATTCTTCTTTTGTTAGCGTGTGTCTAATTGTTCGTAACTAAGTGGGGTTACTGACTTAGTAAGAAGGGTTAAAATCTTCGGCAGTAAAGTGAGGTTGAACTTAAGTAATGGCTGCAGACACTGGGAATGGCAGACCTTCCATAATGGAAATGACTCACGAGCAATTTCGACGACTTAAGAAGGATGAGATGATTGAATTTGCGAAAGAAGAAGAGGTTTCTTTTGATGATAGTTTGGCCAAACCGGCGATAGCTCAGTGTTTGATTGAAGTTCTGCACCTGAAAGAAGTGTGGGCAGAGCAGAGAGAGAAGAGGGATTTTAGCAGAACACAGGGAGCGCTAGAAGCAACTTGAGAAGAGGGAGAAAGAGCTGCGTGAAGATAAGGAGAGAGAGCGACATCATATAGAAAGAATGGCGAAGTTAGAAGTTGAGAAAGCTATGGCCACAGGACGTAAAGGAGAGCATGGTTTTGATCTGAACAGGGCTCGGGCTTTCATGCCCATCTTTGACGAGCAGGCTGTGATCTTTTTTTAAATGTTTGAGAAGGTTGCGGCAGAGTGTGATTGGCCGGAAGAAAAATGGGCGTTGTTAGCCCAAAGCTCCCTGACTGGTAAAGCGCAGAGGGCGGTGGCAGCGCTAGATGGTAGGATTGGATTAGAACATGATGATGTAAGAAAAGCTGTACTGGAGGCATATGGTAGTGCTCCAGAAGCTTATCGGAGGCAGTTTCGTGAGCTGAGAAGGCAGCAGGGCGAGTCATATTTAGATCTGTGGCGTCAGCAGGGGATAGTTTTTGACCGCTGGCTCAATTCATATAAAGCCTTTGATTATCAGAAGCTAAAAGATCTGATGTTGTTGGAACAGTTCAAAATGAGTGTCCCTAAGGATGTAGAGATTTATCTTGGTGAGCGTGAGATAGAAAGTTCTAGGAGGGCAGCAGAACTGGCAGATAGTTTTGAAGCTGCACATGGTGGTAAGACTGGGGTTGGAAGGAGGAGAGTCTATGAAGAGGGGGGTGAGGCTGGCCATCAAAGGCAGGCACTGGGCAGGCCTGGACATTTTCCAGTGGCTGACCGGGGGGGGTTCCAGGGCAGTGACAAAAGTAACAGATGAGGGAATGAACATTATTATATACAGTACATACATGTATGTATATATATGTGCTTGTTCGTAAAAGAAAATAGTCTATCTATGGTTCATCTTCACATTTTTTTATGTAACATTCCTTTAACCAGATTTAACAGCCACAGGAACTGCCTGTACTACAGAATCTTTCTGTGAACAGACTAAATTGAATTTGCTATCAAAGTCTGTATAATCTAAAATGTCACCATTTCTATCCAAGTATTGTATCCATATGTGTTAAGTGAACGATGGCCCAAAATATTTTTTTCCTCCCTGTCCCTATAGTATAAGGATCTTCTCTTACGTAGAATATATCTATTAATCCAAATAATCATATTATGTGGAGTGAAATTATGTTTGTATAACAGTTTTAATACCTGTGTGTGGTATCTGACAATTTAATCGGCAACTTTTAGGGATCAAAATCACATATGCAAAACATCTGCAGCCATTTTAATTTCAGTACAGCATTCATCACTTCAAAATCAATAATGTTCATTACCCCATCAGTTACTTTTCTTTTATTATCAAGGATGGAAGTTATTTTTAGGAACTTATTTTCCTAAATCCAGCAGATTCAATGGCGACCTGGAAGTATTCTTTTCCGCACATGTGCAGATGAGCTGACATTATGGATCGTGCCTCCTGAACAGATGGTGCAACGACATGACTTTCCGAGTGGGAAATCCGACTTCGGGGGCCGTCCCAGTTTAAACTTCCTACTCGGAACTGGGAATTTCCGACTTCTGAGTATAAACAGAACACAGCATGACTAATGGTGTCTAGTGTTATTGTTCTTATAAAGGATGTCCCCGACAGATCCACGTGATTTCTAGACTATGTTCCCTCACTGAAGAAGCTGCTGGGATGTTGAAGAGGATGAAGACTACGATGAAGACCATCCATGATAAAGACCATCCATGAAGAAGACCATGCATTAAGAAGACCATGCATTAAGAAGACCATCCAGTCCATTGCTGATACAAATAAAAAACACATTCCCACAATGTCACAGTCTTTTTGAATATTTTATTGTTAATATTTTACTAGATCAGCCAAAACAGAAGATAAAAAGACTTGCGGGTGTACATGAAACAGTTTACATGAGAAGAGAAATTGAATCAGCACAATCACGTATATAACATGGGTCATTAATAGCAGGGATTAAACAAGGACTGTTTGAACCTGTAAAGACATTAACAAGGAGATGTTTTGAAACCCCCAACAGATGTTCTTTTAACTCATTCAGTATGTTCTCTCAACATAAGTTGCCATATACAGCCGTCCTCAAAATTATTTATACCCTCAGAGGGGGAAAAAACGGTTGTCAGTAGTCAAATAAGTTGAAATTGACAAAGGTTATAATAAAAAAATTATGAAAATCATGACTTTGATTTTGGATTGTGGTTTTAAAAGAAATATTAAAATCCTCTGCTGCATTCACAGCAAATTATCTTTTAAAAAGAATCTGAGACTTCATTCATCTCAGTGTTTTTGTTTTATTGGCTGTTTTATTTTATTTCATTTTTTTGGGCATTCCCTGAAAATTTATGAACTACTGTGTGTTGAGAAATGCCTTTTTTATTATTATTTTGTATTTGTGACTGTTCTCTTTATTATGTTTTTAAATTGGACCCCAGGAAGACTAGCTGCCTGCCAGGGCAACAGCTAATGGGGACAAAATTACAAATTACAAAACAAACACAAAAGATAAAACAAGTAAACAAGCACAACGGGACTCCAAAACTAAAATTTTGTTGAGGCAATCCGAGGCTGGATATAGGCATGGGCAAGGAGGGGCAATGCCCCCCTAAATGCCATGACTGCCCCCCCAAACATGATGGCATGCAAAAATGCCAAATTGAAAAATTATTTCAAGAAAAAAGGTCAGAGAGCACATTCTGCTCTCTCCCTCTATCAAAGTAGCTACTGATTGGTAGCTATGGTAGATACGAAGGGTGTGTCCATTCCGGGCCAGTCGCTTCACTTTCCTCTGGTCAACCTGAGCTCCGCCTCTCATTCACAGTCACAGTCCAGCACACAGCCATGCTGCCGTTAGCTCAGCCACTGTTTTGAGATTTCTTCTGCCCTCTGTCACGAAATTATTTGGGTACTCTTTCTCTCAACGTGTTCTTGTTCTCTCTATTTCTATCTTATCGCTCTCTCTGTTGTTATTTGAACAGTTGAGTCACTATCTGCAGATTTCTGGTTGCTAAAGCTAAAGCTAGCACAGCAAAGCTGCCGGTAGCAGTGCTGTGGCATTAGCAGCAGCAGAGCGATCATTACTGCTCCTCCAAAGTGACTCCTCACACATTCTAATCATTCTAATGTGAGAGCTCTTTCTCCTCTTTGTCTCATGTTTTTCCCCCTTCCACCGCACAATGCTACATGTGAGAAAAATCAAGTTACTCTGGCTCACAAGAAGGCTATAACAACAGGTGTGAATATGGACGCATTTGTTACGACTTTAACACAGAAAAGCAGACGACTGATGTTATAATCAGTACTGGAGTTGAGGGGGGATGGCATCCCCCCTGAAATAAAAACGATCAAAATCATCCCCCCTGTAAGACTGGGCTCCACTTGCCATTCCACTCCCCTCCAAGCTTTTTACATGTGAATATCCTGGAAATATAACCGAATGCTCATATACCGGAGTGTCATTTTTAGAAAGTACACAGACTTGTTGAGAATGTAAAAGAGATAAAGTCTGAGGGTGCAGATTGTTGTCACGGGGCAAACATGCAATGACCAGGGGGAAAATGGATTGGTTGATGCTCTCGAAGCAAGAAACGATCATTTTACTTTTGCTACTGCGGAGAAGAAAGCTGCTGCAATGTCAGCAGTGCCAAACGAGCGGAGGAAATATTATAAAAAAAAAAAAATGGAATCACAGGTCCGAGAAACGACTCTTCAAAAAACTCGCCGAATCTCATTCGTTTACTTTTGATCAATCTGTACAAAAGTTGCTAAACTTGTCACAAGTTGCACAATAACAACACAGCCAGAGTCCGAAATTAACACTCGGCAGGCGCCAAATGTGAGTTAATTTTTTGGCAAGGAAATCGCGAGGGGTCATGATGCGCCACACGGACGCGTCGCAAATGTTTGTATCAAATTAGTCATGTTTTAAACTGCCACCCCCTTCATTTTGTTGGATTTCTTCTTTATGTTGCTCTACCGTCTACATGTTTCATCGATGCGCATATTCACAAACACACACAAACGCACCTTCGTGACATGAGCATGAGACCCCCCCCCCCAAACACACACACACACACACACACACACACGCACGCACGCACGTTACCTCCGTTTACTAACAAGTATCGTTTAGCTCAGGCTGATTAAGTAGCGCGAACACGTGGTGACTATTATATCAGGAGCTGGTCAGCCTTCCATCAGAAATCACGGTGAACTGGAGGATAAACCAGCAGATTTACACGCCAACCAGAGAGTTCAGTGAGAAGCGGCGCTTTGGAGGCGAGACACCGGCTGCACTAGTCTGGGTCCGCTCCATTTACTGTCCTGGCGACTGAGTGGTGAGTCAGGCGGGTGGAGTTTCACTCATCCGCTCAGATCTGATATTGTGTTGTTCCAACTTGATAAATAACGTTGATATGCGGCCTTTATTAAAGTTCAGTAGACAATTATGAGCACTAAAATGGTTCCTAGAACAACTTGGGTCGGATTCTGATTCTGTTCAGCTGCAGCAACATCATGTCACAGTCCACCTGCTACTGCCGACCGTCTTCTTCCACTTTCGAGGGGTGGGGGAGCTGCTGAGCAGGGAAGCCCAGACTTCCTCACCCCGGCCACAGCCGCAGCTTTCCGGGGGGATCCCGAGGCGTTCCAGGCCAGCCGGGAGCGTAGTCCCTCCAGCGTGTCCTGGGTCCCCCCGGGGTCGGTCCCGGTGGGACGTGCCTGGAACACCTCACCAGGGAGGCGTCCAGGAGGCATCCTGACCAGATGCCCGAGCCACCTCTCTGGTCCTTCTATACGGAGGAGCAGCGGCTCTCTTTGGTCCCTCCCGAAGACCGAGCTCCTCACCCTATCTCTAAGGGAGGCCCGGCCACCCTGCGGAGGAAACTCATTTCGGCCGCTTGTACCCGCGTCTCGTTCTTTCGGTCATGACCCACAGCTCATGGCATAGGTGAGGGTAGGAACGAGATGGACCGGTAAATCGAGAGCTTCGCCTTCTGGCTCAGCTCCTCTTCACCACGACGGCCGTGAGAGTCCGCATCACTGCAGCGCCGCACCGATCCGTCTGTCCATCTCCCGCTCCATTTTCCCTCACTCGTGAACAAGACCCCGAGTACTTAAACTCCTCCACCTGGGGCAGGACCTCACCCCGCCCGGAGAGGACATTCCACCCTTTTCCGGGCGAGGACCATGGTCTCGGATTTGGAGGTGCTGATTCTCATCCCGGCCGCGTCACACTCGGCTGCAAATCGCCCCAGCGAGAGCTGGAGATCACGGCCCGATGACGCCAACAGAACCACGTCATCTGCAAACAGCAGAGACCCGATCCTGAGGCCACCAAACCGGATCCCCTCAACACCTCGGCTGCGCCTAAAAATCCTGTCCATAAAGGTTATGAACAGGATCGGCGATAAAGGGCAGCCTTGGCGGAGTCCAACTCTCACCGGGAATGGATCCGACCTACAGCCGGAAATGCGGACCAAGCTCTGGCACCGGTCGTACATGGACCGGACAGCTCGAACAAGGGGGTCCGGCACCCCGTACTCCCGGAGAACCCCCCACAGGAATCCCCGGGGGACACGATCGAACGCCTTCTCCAAGTCCACAAAACACATGAAGACTGGTTGGGCGAACTCCCATGCCCCCTCCAGGATCCCGAAGAGGGTGTAGAGCTGGTCCACTGTTCCACGACCAGGACGAAAACCACACTGCTCCTCCTCAATCCGAGATTCGACTATCCGACGGACCCTCCTCTCCAGCACCCCTGAATAGACTTTACCAGGGAGGCTGAGAAGTGTAATCCCCCTGAAGTTGGAACACACCCTCCGATCCCCCTTTTTGAAGAGGGGGACCACCACCCCAGTCTGCCAGTCCAGAGGCACTGCCCCCGATGTCCACGCGATGCTGCAGAGGCGTGTCAGCCAAGACAGCCCCACAGCATCCAGAGCCTTAAGAAACTCCGGGCGGATCTCATCCACCCCAGAGGCCGCCGAGGAGTCCACCTGCTTTACACCGTTATTGTCCTTATTTGTTAAGAGACCTCCAGTGGATCTCTGTTGCACTAAGAATACAGCCTGAAACAGATGCGTGCAAATTTATAATTTAGAATAAACTTTTTATTCTTTTTAATCATCATTTTGTTTTTTTAAAGCATCTTTCCATCTGTAAATGATTTCCCCTCCATTTGAGCAGCAAAAAGTTCTGAAGGGGGTTTCAAAACACTGAACAAGTTTTTTTTTTAAAGACTGGGAGACACCATCAGATCTCATTGTCCAACTGTGTTCTCCAGAGATCAGGGAGTAACTATGCTCCCACCAGGCTGTAAGGCTGCAGGACTGTCAGGACCTGGAGGCCAGATTTTATGAACTGTGTGAAAGCATAAAATAGAGAACGAGGAGTCTGACCAGGAAGTTTCAAATTAATGAATTCAGAAGTTACCAGTTTACTAAATACAAATATGTTTTTCTTGCTCTTGTTTTTTTCAGTTTGCATCCAGTATAATACTGTATTAACAGCCTAAAGATATATGTGTGTGTAAAATGGTTTAATATTTTGGCCGGTAAAAATATGCTTGGCTAGTAGATTTTAAAGAGAATCTCCAATGAGTTTTTCCATCCCCACTGAAACTTTTTTACAACTCGACGACTGGTTATAATGACTGATAAGAGCCATGCTGTGTAAAGAACTAAATAAATAAAAATGACAAAAAATACACAAAAAAGATAGAAATAAAAAGGACAGATAGATTGATGGATTTAAAAAAAGTAAACACACACACACACAAAGATAAATGCAGCCTCAACAGGACACAGCAGACCTAGATTTGGACGCATTTGTTAAGACTTTTGCAAGTAGACGCCAGATCTTACATTGAGTGATATGAGCCAGACTGTGTAAAGAACTAATGAAATAAAAATGACAAAAAAATACACAAAAAAGAAATAGAGTTAAAAATAAAAGGATGGATATAGATGGATATGGATGGATGGATGGATGGATGGATGGATGGATGGATGGATAGATGGATGGATGGATGGATAGATAGATAGATAGATAGATAGATAGATAGATAGATAGATAGATAGATAGATAGATAGATAGATAGATAGATAGATAGATAGATAGATAGATAGATAGATAGATAGATAGATAGATAGATAGAGCGAGCCTCAGCAGACCCAAGCCAGTGTCCTGTTTGTGGTGGTCCCAAGCCCGGGTGAATGCAGAGGTTAGTGTCAGGAAGAGAAAACAATATAAAACCTAATAAGACCAATTAAATGGATCAAAGACAGACAGAGAATAGATGTACTGACATGATGATAGCATACTTAGTATAGTTTTCTTTGCATTTTAGGGGTTTGGGGGATTTGACACCCCCAAAACCCCCTTTAACGTTTTATATAAAGCACTTTGAATTGTGCGCGTGAAATGTGCTATACAAGTAAACTTGCCTTGCCCAGGGCTTGAAATTCACTTCTCAAAATGGGGGGGAATTCCCCCTTATATGCTTTACCAGGGGGGATTTATATACTTTGGGGGGATATTAACAGGGCGCTTCACCACATGTCTTACAGTGTCCTACTCGTAACTCAGATTAATAAGGAGCATTAATTAGCTTTTTTCGTCCTTAGTTTCCATCTTAGGCAGCTCGCTTGTCCTGTCTCTATTCTCTCTATCAGCTATCCTCAGTTTTTACCAACTTGGTATAAAAAGTATATATGTTGCGTCTTTAAGCTGCATAATTATAATAAGTGGTTCTGGTGGTCCTTTCTTCCAGCTCTGTTCTGTTCTCTCTCCTCTACAGTACGTAATCTCTTGCATTTGATAAAAGTTCTGTTACATTCAAACTGGTCTTGGGGAGGACGGAGCTCTTGGATGAACTGATTAATCCAGGTGTGTCTGAACATTTGCTGAGATCAGACACACCTGGATTAATCAGTTCATCCAATCATGAAAGACAGGAAACAAAGGTGCAGTACTAAGTTCAGGAAGTAGTGGAGCTGTGCATAAAGCTTATTGGCCTCAAGACTTTAAAGATATAAATTTTGTAAATAAGGAGGATAAAGTGCTTTTTAGGGCAATGGATTCAGTTCACCACTGTATCAAAAGGACCTACTGTAGATGCCCAAAATCAGTTTCTCTCAATGAGATAATTCCAATTTTGGATTTTTAATATGGCATGAGTAATAATTTAGTTTAAGAAATTTAACACATCATTTGATAGATTAATCTCCCTATTAGCACATCAATTTCAACAGCCTTATTATTATTGACTATCGTTTATTGTTCCGGACATCTCGCAGTCCAAAGCAGAGAAATGGTAAATGGACTGTACTTGTATAGCACTTTTCCAGTCATACTAACTGCTCAAAGCACTTTACACTCACCCAGTTACACACACATTCATACCCCGATAGGCACATCGGGAGGCAACTTGGGGTTCAGTGTCTTGCCCAGGGGCACTTCGGCATGTAGTCTGGGGAAGCCTGGAATCGATCCCACAACCCTCTGGTTGAAGGACGACTGCTCTTCCACCTGAGCTACAGAACCCTGCTCAGCCAAGACTAAAGACGTCCCCTAAACACTCCAAGGTGGTGGCAAACATAGAAACAATTTGATAGGAATACTGTATAGCTCAGTTTATTTGTGAGGATTTTTATAACATTTATAAAGAATATTAAAGCCATTTACAAAAAAAAAAACTTTATACTTATTCTACTTTATACTAACTTGTAAACTTATTTTATTATTTCAGAGGTACAGTTGTCATGACTCCATCTAATGTGTTGTTTCAACATAGACTACCTTTTGGTAAAAGGGCACCTCATCAGTTCTTTAGATGGCTTGTACAGATCTATGACCACAGATCATCATTGTGTCATTTTCTTCACATTGTTGCTTTTTTAAAAATCAAAATTACATTTACAACTTAATGATTTTAGTGTTGACTATTTATGCATTATAAAAAAAATAGAAATTCATTGATACATTGTGGCAACCTCTGCATATTCCTTCGCCAACCCTTGGCGACCCCATTGAAAAGTTACTAGAACCTCCACACAAACATATCAGATTGGGTTTGCAGATAAACTTAAAAAATGTTCCAACTTGATAAATAATGTTGATATGTGGCCTTTATTGAAGCTCAGTAGATAACCATGCATCAAAATAATTCCTTAAACAACTTTGGTCTGCATTATGATTCTGTTCAGCTGCTCTAAGCCGCAAGATTATGTCCCAGTACAACTTTATACTGCACTGTCCTTATTTGCTAAGAAACTTCCAATCCACACTGTTGCACTTAGACTACAGTCCTTAAACAAATAGGTGAAAACTTATCACTTTATTCTCTCTTTCTTATTATCAACTTTACTCTGAAAGATCCATGCATCATTTGTTTTGTTAAAGCCTTTCTCCACTGGGAATTGCTTTCCCCTCAATTAAAGTGGCAAATTTCTCCTCTTGCACTCCTCATTACTTCTCATGTCATCACCCAGACGGTAAAGGAGTGGACTAACTGACACTTTTTCTGAAAAAGCACACCCAATTTAACCCAGATGCCATGATATTTTTTCAGTCTGATTTGCCAACCACATTTTTTCCAGTCCTGTGGTCTGCCTCGTATCCTGAAGACCTTTGCTACTCTCCGCCTCAAATACAAAGATTTACTGGTAGAACTTTCCCTCCCACATCCGTCTTAATATTTGCTCTTGGGAAAACCTTAACAGATTTCCTTTCAATAGATGCTGATTTACCGCTTTCCAGTGCAGGTCTGAAAGGGGCTTATGTCTTACTGAGATAATGAGCGTCTCTTCATCTTTGATTCTGCTCACATGATTTTCCAAAACAGGTCAAATTTAGCTAATAATTCAACCTCCTAGAAAGTTCCCACTGTCTGGTTGGAAGAGCTTATCTGATGAACCTCTGAATGCCAGATTTCTTTCAGCCAAAGATTGTGTGAAACTTATGAGGCGTGTAAGGACATCTCGCCATCTCTTTCTTTCAGCCTCCAATAATGTCATTTCTATGTGGTCAAGTGTTTTGCCACGACTTAAACGCAGATCAAGTTCTTTCCACTTAATCATATTGTTTGTGTGTTCTGGACTACCCTCCCGCTGCTTCAGAATGGTGTTGATATTTGACCAGTCATTAACACCTTCCTCTATTATTTTGTTCCTTTTTTGTGGAAAAGAGCTTACAGCAAAAACAATACATAGCGTTGTTTTTCACTGAATATGAAAGCCAGCTCCTGGTAATCTTTTCACCATTTGACAGCCGTCTCTGCAATAACCCTGGGTGGAACCCTCTTCTGGACTTGTCTTTGGGGTAAGAAAAATCCACCCCTGGCTTGAATGGACCTCTGTGCACTAACTCAGTCCACAAACAGTCCGTTAAGACTGGAGGCCAGTCTGCCGGATCATTTGGTGGAGCAGAGACTGTTGCTTTAGGGTCTGAGCTCGCTTCTGATGCTTGCTGTGACCATGTGGGTGTGTGGCTAGAAGCTGAGGCTGCCTGTTCTTCCCCTGTGTCTGTACTTAACAGTGATAGCTGTACAGCACCTGTGCTGGTGATGCTGCCTGAAGCAGCTGCACATGACTTACAGTATCTGTGGCCACCAGTGATGATGACGAGGGTGTAACTGGCTCATCTGTGCCTGCGCTGGATGAACCTGCCTCAGTCCCTCCTCTGGCTGACTGGCTCTGGCTGGACTCTGTGCTGCTGCTTATTAATAGAAACTTAAGCATAGCACCTGTAATAGAGATGAGGCTAATATCAATTCAGCTCCATCAAATTGCCTGTGCTTTTTATACTTTCATATACTTCAAATGTAGGTAATCATTATTTTATTATATATATTATATTAAGTATATTATTACATTCTTATTTATATTATCATTCATTATATGGTTATTTATTTAGCACCATTGTCAAAATATTTTGACAATGGTGTCAGATGTAAGAAATGGTGTGTGTCATAGACAGAACAAAGGAAACTATGACAATGGCAACAAACAAAAGAGAGTGGGGATAAAGTTTTATGAAACAAGACAGGAAAAAACACAACCAAAGCCAGACAGCAAGGAATAGACTGCAACAGATGATCAACAACAATAACAACATATGATAAACCATGACAATCCCAGCTTGCTTACTCAGCCCTCACAGATTTTACAGATATTGATATTTATGATATCTATGAATGAAATGTAATTTAATTCAAATAAATTATATACACAAAATGAGATAGACACAAAGAAAATAAACAAAATGTGGAAAGAAATGCTGAATCAGAGTAAATTAAGTACATTGCTTTAATTTATAACAGACATGCATATAATTATAACATATTACAGGGAATCATGCATTACGCAGTAAAGCAATCAACAGAGGTTTATGATCTACATGTAAGTCCCTTTGCACCTAAGTACATCTGTACTTGTTTGGTATGTATGTCTGGCATGATTTCAAAAGAGATGAGGAGAGAAATGAAACAAGTTTTTCAAGTAACGCTTTTTCTGTGGCATTTTTTTTTAGGTAGCAACCCACTCTTTGGAGTCATTTCCAGACAGTCAAATATTTCTAGAAGGATACATTTGCGGAGTGGAAAGAATGCAAGAGGAAGTGCTAGACAGGCCCACATACTTTTGACATGATGCTTTGCCCTTTAAAGTGAGACATGAACATTTAATGTCTGCTTGCTTGGTCAAAACAAGTCAGCACAGGGCCAGCTCCTGGAATACAGACATGAGGGGGCATGCAGAAATGTGAAGGGGGCATTGTGTGAACATGTCATGCGTCAGCCTATTTTTTGTTATAAATAATTAAGGCCCTGATTTACAAAGATTCCTCATAAAGACTGCTAATTTCTTTGCCGTGCAGATAAATAGTGTGTGCTGTCTCTTCAGCGTTTGTGGGTGATCTACAAAGATTACATGCAATCTGTAACAGGCACAAACAGCAGTATTTAAATGAGGATTTAGGGTGCGCTGTTGCTGTGCCATGGAAAGTTCAGAAGAGCATGTGGTAAACGCAAAATGAAATTCGACCTGATAGAGAGATATTAGTTCCAGAAATATAATATGAGGCAAATAAAAAACAGAATATCAGATAAATATGAAGAATTCATTTGCAAAAATAGACAAACGCCATTTAGAAAAAACGGGGTTAATTGCTTTTGCAAATAAACTCTTCATTTACTTTTTGAATATTTTCACCAATTCAAGCTCACATGAAGTAGAAGGTTTTGATGATGTAAAATGGAGATAGGACGTTTGTACCCGACAGCAACAAAAAGCAGAACTCCTTTTTTCCACAACGGTGTTTGTCTGTTTTTGCAAATGAACTCTTCATATAGTAACTATAAAATAAAGACAATGCAGCAGGTTTCCCTGTAGATTGTAAGGAGAGGAGAGGCCAGTTTAAGGACATGGATAAGGAGACGCTGTTGAAGATGGTCTGATATCTCGCACAGATGGGATCCTAATTGCCTCAGCAAGCGGCTCTATGACTAGGGCAAACAGCAAAGGTGAGAGGAGACACCCCTGTCTGGTCCCTCTCTGGATGCAAAGTTGGCTGAACGCAAACCATTGGTGATTACTGCAGAAAGTGGGTTGTTATAAAGTAACTTGATCCATCCAATGAATTTTTCCCCTATGCCAAATTTGTGCAGGGTATGAAACAGGTAAGGCCATTCCACCCGGTCGAATGCCTTTTCGGCATCCATCGAGAGGACCAGACCTTCTATTGACTGTTGCTGAAAAAACTGTATTGTGTTCAGTAATCGACGGACATTATTGCGCGAGTTGCGACTTTTGATGAAGCCAGTTTGGTCCTCTTTAATAAGCAGGGGGAGAAAGCCTTCCAATCGTGTTGCGAGTATTTTAGAGAGGAGTTTTAGGTCCACATCTAACAGGGAAATAGGTCTATAAGAGGAGCAGTGCTCTGGCTGCTTGCCCTTTTTTAAAATTAAGGAAATATTTGCCTCCCTTACGGACATTGGCAGGGTGCCCTTTTTAAATGAACCATTAAACATATTTAGCAGAGGATCCACTTATATATCCTGGAACTCTTTATAAAACTCACTACTGAACCCGTCTGGCCCAGGTGCCTTTCCAGACCACAAGCCCTTAATAGCTCTGAGCACCTCTTCCCTAGATATGGGAGCTTCAAGAATGGATCTCTGATCGCCAGACAAGCTGGGAAGATTAAGGGAGGAGAAAAAAGTGTCCATTAATTGTGGGGCATCAGCACATAACTCTGATGTATACAGACTTTCATAGAAATGCTTAAATGTGTCATTAATTGTTGAAGTGTCAAAAGACTGTTTACCATAGTTATCAGTGACTGAAGAAATAGTTTGGGAGTCTGCTTTCTTTTTAGTTAGATATGCTAAGTACTTCCCCATTTTATCACCATGCTCATATAATTTTTGTTTAGCAAATTTAATTTTCCCTTCTGCATGTTTTCGTTAGAAGAGTATCTAAAGCAGAGCGGAGGGCAGATATTTCTTTAAGCTTCGTTGCAGACTGTCTACTAACATAGTCTTTTTCTGCCTGCTTAAGTTTGGATTCTAAGATCTCCCTTTGTTCAGCTTGCCTGCGCCGTTCACTCAATAGATAAGCTATTATGAGACCTCTTGTGAAGGCTTTGGATGTTTCCCAGATCAGTTAGGGATCATCAGTAGAGGTTAAATTAATGGACAGAAATGATTTGAATTCCTCAGTTAAATATGATACAAATTTTTGGTCTGACAAAATCGAAGAATTACAGTAAACCTCCAGGGTCTAGACTGGTTAACTGGGTTCCTGAAGTCACACTGAATGAAGACAGCAGCATGATCGGACACAACTATGTTCCCTACAGAGCTAGAAACAACTGACTGTAGTGATGTTTTAGGACTAAGAAAATAATCTATTCTTGTGTAACATTTATGGACTTTTGAGAAAAAAGTATACTCTTTATCTACTGGGTGCTGATCCCTCCATACATCTACATAGTCTAAATCTTCACAAAATGCGTTAACAATTTTGGTATGGGGTGATAAATACACTTTATCTGGGGGAGATTTATCTATAATTGGGTTTAGGTGACAATTAAAATCCCCTCCGATGTAAGAGTTTCTGACATTGAGATCTACTAATTTAGAGAGCGCAGTTAATAAGAAGTCACCTGAATTACCGGGGGCAGTAAACATTCATAATAGCAATTTCTTCTCCATACAATACTCCCTTCACTAATAAATAACACCCACCTGTATCCTTTATGCAATCTAAGAGCTTAAATGGTAAATTTTTTTCTCAGTAAAATAGCCACACCCCTACTTCTTGATGTAAAAGAAGAGAAGAAGATCTGTCCAAATCCACCTTGTTGCAATTTTAAGTCTTCTTCTTCATTTAAGTGGGTTTCCTGCAACAACGCTATTTGTACACCTTTCCTTCTAAGATAAGTCAGAACCTTACTACGTTTAACAGGTGTGTGGATACCATTAACATTCCAGGTGCATATGTTCAGCCTTGACATACTGAGTCACAAAGTATTACATTTCCAAAGCAAATTACAGTATCTGCCTGTAAAATAACAAGTCATCAAGAAGAAAAAGGAGCCTAGTGACAAACATACAACTTTTATACAAATAACAAAGAAACATGCCCTCTAGGGACAACTTTCCTAAAACTGGCAAAGAGGTTAAACACTGTCCTTTCTCAGTCCATGAGAACTCGAGTGAAAGGGTTCTCCGACAGCAAAAGAAAACCATAAAACTTACCCAAGGCGCAGAGAAGCGTCACCTTAAATAAATTTGTTTACATAGTTTGCTATAGTGAAAAAAAATTCCCCCTGCAGTTCACAACAATGGTCTATACTCACATTCCGATGAACGTCTTGATTAGTAAAGGGTGGGGGGGAAATTGAAAAAAAACAAAGAAAAATTTCCTTTTTTTAAAAAAAAGGGGAAGAAAGAAAAAAAAAAAAAAAAATTCCCACCATTTTTCTTCATTTGAAAGGGGGAAAAAGAAAGGGAAATTGGGGAAAAAAAAAAAGAAAAAAAAAAAAATAAAAAAAAAAAAAAAAAAAAAAAAATTCAAAAAAAAAAAAAAAAAAAAAAAAAAAAAAAAAAAAAAAAAAAAAAAAAAAAAAAAAAAAAAATAAGAGGAGAGGGGAAAAAAAAAGAAAAAAAAAAAAAAAAAAAAAAAAAAAAAAGAAAAAAGGGGGGGTCTCGCCTTAACTGTACAACACACATAGTACGGATCAGTCGGCAGCTCACACATCGTCCGCAGCAGTCAGGTCCAGCGACGCGTTGTAGTCCTCCACCGCAGCTGGGTCATCAAACATCTTGGAAGAACCACAGTAGGAAACTTTAAGCGAGGCAGGATAAATTTGTCCGTACTCTGCAGACCTACCAACAGCAATGCAGGTGAGTCCTTAAAGTTGTACTTCCATGGTCATTTCATTAATATTTCTGTGTTCTCCATTATTATTGAATGCATTCTGCATCATTTCTGTTTAAAAAAACCTTCTGGTTGCTTTGTATCCAGCTGCATTTGTATACTAGAAGAGAGGCTTGTGGTCCAACGGCAGGCTTTTCCGGGTCCTTCTCATGAATTTCCGTCTGATTGGCTGCCTCCCATCAGTGTATGAAGGAAGCTTCGCCCTCCGCTCTTATTTCGTTACAGACAGGAAATAGAGCCGACAAACAAGTTTGTTCTGCCATGCTAACAAACGGTTAGCTAATTAGCTTCTCAACTCCGAAGCTACAGTCGTGCCGTCTTTACTTCTAGTGTGTAGTGGAGGGTTACCTGCCTTCCAATGGACAGATAGAAACCCCACGTGGGATACGCCATTTGCAATGTGACGTAGAAGTGCGAGGCTGTTCCCAATTCGCTCTTTTCTTCGTATTGTTTCTCTGATGAGAAAGCACAGCCGACTGGGGGGAATGCAACGCTAGCAAGTCAGCATGTGTAAGTAAACAAGGGGAAACCCTCCGTATTTCAGAAGGAGCAAGTTAAACGGGTTTTCAGTGGAAGGAGGCCTTTAACAGCTGGAATCGCCTCCTTTCCAAATGTAGTGATGATGTCGTCTTTGCCTGGTTTAATCCCACACTAGTGAAAGTTGCTCCTGTATGGAGGAGGTGGAGAGGACAGTGGAGCAGAACCTGCTGTAGACCGCAGACTGTTGTGGTCTATTTTGGTTTTAACAAAGAGTCTAAACGAAAGTTTAAGCCGCTTTCTAACTCAAGTTTTTCAGACAAATTTCAAATGAGGTCCAACACTAATAATATAGAAAAATGCCATTTCCGGGTGATGACTCCCTTGCCAAGTTAGTGTCATGGTAATAGAAACACAAAACAGCAACGCTGCATCGGTATTTTTTCACGTCATCAAAATACAGATTTATACAATATAATTTATAACACAACGATCTCTGTTTGTTTCGTCAGGTTTCTTTACATTTTTATTAATGATATGAGTGCGTGTTTTGCTATAGACTGCCGTTCAAACACTGGTTGCACGCGCAACTGCCAATGTTTGTAAGCAGGAAACCCATCTATTCATAACCTGTAACTGATAACACTGATGACAATCCACACTGGCATATAAAACACAAATCTCATCATAACTTATCAAAAGATGGCAAAGAAATACTTTAAACTTGCGTAAAGGTTGTCACTTTTCTATTTTGTTACATATTTGGCTTTTAGTATTTTCAGATTTTCCTGCAGTAACAAGGAAGGAAGGCAAGGAAGTTTATTTGTATAGCACATTTCATGTACAGAACAATTAAAGTGCTTTACATAAAACATTATAAGAAAAGGGAGAAAAAAAATTAGAAGATGATTAAAATTAAAACCATTTAAGATTAAAAAGAGAGAATAAGAGACGTGCGGATTTTAACTTTTGAATAAAATCTACGTAAAAGCAGCTGAGAACAGGTGGGTCTTCAGCCTGGATTTAAATAAACTAAGTGTTTCAGCTGATCTGAGACTTTCTGGGAGTTTGTTCCAGACATGTGGAGCATAGAAGCTGAACGCAGCTTCTCCATGTCTGGTTCTGACTCTGGGAACTGATAAAAGGCCGGATCCAGATGACCTGAGGGGTCTTGTAGGTTCATACTGGGTCAAGAGGTCACTGATGTATTTTGGGCCTGAACCATTAGAGCTTTATAGACCAGCAGCAGAATTTTAAAGTCTATTCTCTGATGGACCGGCAGCCAGTGTAAAGACCTGAGAACTGGACTGATGTGGTCCACTTTTCTGGTCTTTGTGAGAACTCGGGCAGCAGAGTTCTGAATGAGCTGCAGCTGTTTAACTGATTTTTTAGGTAGACCAGTAAAGACGCTGTTACAGTAGTCAAGCCGACTGAAGATGAATGCATGGACTAGTTTTTCCAGATTTTCCTGAGACATCAGATCTTTTATCCTTGAGATGTTCTTCAGGTGATAGTAGGCTGATTTAGTGATCGCTTTGATGTGTTTTTCAAAGTTTAGGTCTGAGTCCATCACTACACAGTCCCAATCCACATCCTCCTTCTGCACGTGTTCATTACATTTTCACCGCGCTACCTGCCGTTTTTCCTATTATGACTTGTATTTGTGAGCAGTGGCGTGCACAGGTAGACACTAGGTGGTACTAGAGCACCTGCCCTTTGCCCTCTGGACCTAGCAAGTGCCCTTTTGAAAGTCCTTTTTTTTTGACTGTGTATGTGGCCCATGCTGACGTAATCACCTAAAAAAAAAAACTCTGGAAATAAAAGGGTGTGATAATTATGTTCCAGTTAACATTCTCTTCAAACCCCTCCCCCCCCACCCGCGCTCGCCTCTCTTCCCTGGTCAACAATGAACGCACAGAGTGGACACAAACGAGCAACAGACATGCGCAGCTGCAACCCACATCCCCACCAACCAGGTAATATATAAATTGACTGGAGTTGAGTGTACCGTTTGCCAGCTCATGTGCCCTCTGTTGTCAAGTTATAACTTGCATTTATTATTTATTTGTCTCTGTGGCGAAGTAGCCGCCAACAGCTGCACAGCTGAGCAGAAATTAGCCGACTGCTCACCTGCCAAACAAGTTAGACACTACAAAATCAATAGATATGACGTGATGCCGACCAGTAGAGTTTGTCATACATTTACATGACTTAAACTTTCAGGCGGACCAGATTCTGCTTCTTTGGTGCGCACGAGAGTAGGCTACGGTTGGTGTTCAGACTGCGCCAAACGAAGCGGACTAAATATGCTATAATAAGAGTTAGGGCTGCCACAAACGATTATTTTGATAATTGTTTAGTCACAATTATTTTGGTGATTAATCGACTAATTAGATCATATGAAAATTGTATCATATTATCAGTACCAATCAAAAATTTGGGCACTTTCTCACTGAATCTAATGGAAAAACATATCTAAACTTTTGCGTGGTAGTGTGTATGTTTGTTTATGTCAATGTGCAGTTCAGGACAAGCTGACCCTGATGGCTACGACAACACGCGCGTCAAGGAAAGAGGAAAGAAAGCAATTTTGAGAGGAATAACAACGCTTAACAACAATAATAGATTAGTCGATTATGAAATTAGTCACTGACTAAAAAAAATGTTTTTTTCTACTCCCAGCAGCACTCCATGCACTTCATGTTTTATATTAGCCACCAACTATTTTGATTGTCGACGATTAGTCGATTAATCATGACAGCCCTAAAAAGAATATCACATGGTGAACTTCATGGCTGCACGGTGTCGTGGTGGTTAGCACTGCAGCCTCACAGCAAGACGGTTGCTAGTTTGAATCCCGGCTGGGGTTTGAGGGAGGGGTTTGAGCAATTCCAACAGTGGCCTTCCTGTGTGGAGTTTGCATGTTTGCATGCCGTGACTGTGGCGGCTGGCATCCCCGTGTATGCGTGAGTTCTCTCTGGGTACTCCGGCTGCCTCCCACCATGCAAAGACTTGCATCTTAGGTTGATTGATAAATCTAAATTGTCCCTAGGAGTGAACGTGAGTGTGAGTGGTTGTCTGTCTCTCTGTGTTGGCCCTGCAACAGACTGGCGACCTGTCCAGGGTGTATCCTATCTCTCTGTTGGGATAGGCTTCAGCTGAAAATGGATGGATGGACATGGTGAACCTAATGTTATCTAAACTAAAGCTTTTTGTTTTTAACCATTATACCTTTTTATCCCAAATACCAACCTTTTTTTTTATTTTTATGCAGGATAAAAGAAAATTACAATTCGATGAGAGACTGACTTTTTTTTTTTATGTGTGAGGTCCTGGTTAGATAAATACTTTTTTGACATCTGGATTAAAATATTACCAAAATGCTGATTCTTTTAGCCCACCATGCAGCTGACAGTATAGCCCACCCTGTCAGCAGCTGGGTGGCCAGTACTAGCACAATGTTTTCCTCTGTTAGACTGAGTGGGCTGTGTATGGTATTCTAAATATTCAAACATTATATCCGCTTGTGGCTCTGTGACATCATCTCTTTCACACGGCTCTAAATGCTTTGCTGAGTCACAGTTTCTGCTTTGCTGCTGGATGGACGATATAGTTAAATGGTTCCCTCTGCTGGACTGTTTGTAACTTACACAAATACGTATATTAGCCATTGGTGTACTGAAACTTTCATTAACACAAATTGTACCTTCACATTCAGCCAGCTTTGGTACTAAATGCCGGGGGTTTGCTTGTTACCAAATAAAACTGTGTAAAGATTACCAGCATTGATCTTGTTGTGTAATATTTAAAACTGGAACAAATTTGAATTTAACAGTAAAGAAATAAATGTGGTAATAAGATCATTTTTTTGAATGGCCGCCTCTATGGCATCTTTGCAGTCTGGTTTTTGCCATCAGCTGAGCAGACAGATAAGCAATGCTTTTTGATGATATCGGAAAAAACATGCAACCAAAAAGTCTGTAAAAGACTAGAATTTTGTGACATGAACCCTTTCTCCTTTTCTAATTATTCACTTTCAGTAGTGGTTGCATATACAAACAATTTGTTTAAACCAATGTATGCAGCAATCCTTTCCAACACAAAACTGGAATTAGAAAATGAACAAAAGAAAGTACAATCATAATGTGAGTAAACACTATCAAGCCATCAAACCAGAGACTTGAAGAGGATTAACAAACTGATCGAGAAAGCTGGTTCTATGCTGGGGATAACTCTGGAACCACTAGAGCTGATGTTGTGTTACAGGGACAGTGGCTTAAACAGAGAAGCCCAGACCTTCCTCTCCCCTACCATTTCTGCCAGCTCATCCGAGAAATCCCAAGATGTTCCCAGGCCAGCCAAGAGACATCCTTACAACTTGTCCTGGGTTTACCCTTTGGGCATCCCCACTGGAACATGCCTGAAAAACCTCTCCAGGGAGGCAGGTGGCATCTCAACCAGATGCCCGAGCCACCTCATCCAACTCCTCTCTATGCAGAGCAGAAGCATCTCTACTCTTACTCTGACCTCCTCAGGGATGCCTGAGAATTTTCACCTTTGCTTACTTTTTCTTAAAACAGGGCAAACCTGATAAAGTGATCTGAAATAGTGTGGGGGTTGGGGGGCACGTTTGGATTCACATTCCGCTCTATTTCTACATATATGCATTCATACGGTTATATAAACATACATTATTCTTTCTACTACCCTGTTAATAGTACCTTTAAAAAATAGCTTTACCTGAGTAGCTATCCATTCACTACAAATGCTGTACTGGTACAGTAAAACTTTATAGTCACACCACCAAATTTTAAACATGCCATAACAAAATATTTATGTAACAGTCATTTTTAACGGACTCAGTTGGTGTTTTCCTGCAAAAGGCATGACATGGTACGGTATGGTATGGTTTTATGTTTCCACAGGGACAGTGCACAGCACTTTGTTAACCTTTATAAACAAAAGGAGAGATGCTGGTGCCAGGTTATAGCAAAAACTGCTCATTTCCACCTGTAGTCCCCAGACAAGTTGATATTAGTGACATACTGTCACAAAATTTTTGATTGTAAAATGACAAAACCAGTACATAAAATACAAAATACATGCCAGTAAGACACTCTGCTTCCTCAACATACCACATTCTAAAACCATTTTATAAACCTCCATACATCCACACTTACACACGGACACCCACGCACACACACATACATATCCACACTCAGTCAGCCACAGATTCACACAATTTTACTCACACACATTAATTGGGTGCAAATTTGCTTTGACAGCAGCCACCTCTTTGTGAAAAGTGCAAATGTTGGATAACTACATGTTAGTATTTCTGTTGGTAAACTGTTCCACTGAGTCGTTGCAACCACTGAAAAAGCAGACTTAGAAAAAGAGGTCCTGGTGACCCAAGTTGTTTTTTTCTGAGCTCAATGTGACATACCCCTTTAGAGGAGGTGCAGCCCTGAAGGATTTTAAAAAGTAGGCACACATTGGCATGCAATATTAGATTATTGAAGTTTATGTGGTCATATTTACAGATGTGGGCATGAAAAAGTTCCCCTTTCTGCCAACTGCCAGCCACTTACCAGCCATTTGTCTGCTAATTCAATTGCACAGAGAAACGCCTGTGTGCCCAGGGGAAACTATTTCAGAGCATAAATGAATGCCCGGAACAAGGACGTTTCCACACGCCAAGTTTGGACACCGTGTGTGATCACGTATTTGTGCGACAAATCGTTCAGCCAGTGGTAGTGCACTATTACTGCACCACTTCTGGCAGAAAAAGGAGGGACTTTTTCATGCCCGCATCTGTAGAGAGAATATTGCAATGATGATACTATCAAGATTTCTTGTCATGGATTTTTATTGAACTTTTGAATAAAGATTCAAGAGGCTGCCAACGATCAACTGGTCACACAATACAATAACCACAAGAAAATCATGGAATTTAGATACATAGCTATACAGCGCATCCGTTGTAAGAGCCTTGTATGTACCTGACGTTTGCCAGACTGAATTTCAAAGAATTTCTGAGCTTCTTAACATGTTTTTTTTTTTTTTTTATTTCAATCTAAATTGACCCCTAAATAGATGAAATCATAAACATTTAAAATTTTCTGGCCATTTATATAAATATTTGGTAAATTTATTGTTTGTCTTCTGTTTGTAAAGAACATAGCAACAGTTTTTTCTGTATTCAAGGTGAGAGTAGATTTTTGCAGCCAATCAGCAACCTCTTTCAATTCCTCTGTTAATCTCATGGCCACTTCTACAGCGCTTTTAAGTAAAGTAAATAGAACAGTAGCATCTCTGTATATGATAACATTAATATCACACACTGAGGGCAGGTCATTGATGTACAAACTAAAAAGCAGAGGCCTAAAATAGAGCCCTGTGGAACCCCCATGGTGCAGTCTTTAAAGGGGGACAGTGTGTGATTTACTCCAACACACTGTTTCTGAATTTAAACCAGCTTATTGTATGATTTGACAGTTTATAATTTGATCATTTATACAGTAAGGTGCAGTGACTGACCGTGTCAAAAGCTTTTCTCAAATCCAGAAAGACCACTCCAACTACCCCTCCTTGGTCTAAGCTAGATTTAATTTCTTCCAGGAAGTAGACATAAGTATAAATAGCCTAAACAAAAACTTGTACATAAACTTTCTTTGAATTAAATTAATTAATTTAAATGTCTTAAAATTAATTTAGTTTAATTTCAAGAAAATAGGGTGAAAATACTTAATTTATGACAAAAAAAAAGATTTTAATTGCAAACTTAAAATAGATTAAAAAGTGCAATTCAAAAAGATTCAAGTACAACAAGTTAAGTTTTCTCTTGATTACCTGTCAAAAGATATTGAAAAATAGGCTACTCTTAGAAAGGAAAAGTAAGTAAAAAGTAAGTAAGAAAATCAGAATCAGCTTTATTCACCAAGTATGTGTGACCTACAAGGAATTTGACTCCGGATATTTCTCTCTCCTGTGGGGGTACATACAAAATATAAATATAAAAATACAAGATAAAAAAAACACTTAGGATACAAGAATAGAAGATACAAAAACCAAAAACAAAATGTATTTGCAACAGGAACAGGATATAAATATATGTACATGTTGCGGCAAAACGAGACTAAATGAGGGCCGCCGTGGGCTAAACTCGGGGTTATATCTGTCAGACGCGCGTTCCAGTGACCACTCCAATAAGCACTTCTGTCAGTAACAATGAGGTTTATTTTCTTCGTCTCCAACAGACTGACCAGTTTAATCAAAGAAAAACAACCGCCAAATTAACAGACTGCACAAATTACATGCGCTCGCGGTCAACAGAAATTAGAACTACCGCCGGGCTCACCCCACTTCCTCATCCATTCATCCCAACAACACAGTGAATGAGAAGGTGCACTTTTCAAACCTTGTGAAACACACACGCCCACAGGGACACACCCACCACTCAAGTGCTGATGCTGCATGTCTCCTGTCACCGAATGAATGAGTATCCAATAGCCCTAATATGGCTCCTACAGTACATGTAATGCAAACATTACATGTATGGTGGTCATTTATGACAGGTGTATTTTATGGGCTAATGAGAGAGACACAGCCTGGGGGGAAGAAACTGTTCTTGTGTCTGGTAGTCATGGCAAACAGAGTTCTGTAACGCGTGTGTGACGGAAGCAGTTCAAACAGTTTGTGTGAAGGGTGTGAGGGGTCAGCAGTGATTCTTCCTGCCCGTTTACTGACTCCAGACTGGTATAAGTCCTGGATGGAGGGCAGGTCGGTCCTGATGATTTTTCCTGCAGACCTGTTGCAGCCTGTTCCTGTCCTGTTTGGTGGCCGATCCAAACCAGACAGTGATGGATGTGCACAGAACAGACTGGATGATGGAGGTGTAAAAGATGATCAGCATGTCCTGAGGCAAGTTGAACTTCTTCAGCTGTCGCAGGAAGTACAGCCTCTGCTGGGCCTTCTTTCTAATGAGGTCTATGTGCGTCTTCCACTTGAAATCCTGGGAAATTGTGGTTCCCAGGAACTTAAGGGAGTCCACAGTAGACACTGTTTTGTTGAGGATGGTGAGTGGGGGTAAGGCGGGTGTTTTTTTTCTGAAGTCCACTGTCATCTCCACAGTCTTGTGTGGGTTGTTGTGTCCACACCACAGGATCAGTTGTTCCACCTCATGCTTGTTGGCTGCCTCGTCACCATCCCTGATGAGGCCAACGATTGTGGTGTCATCCGCAAACTTCCGGAGCTTAACGGACGGGTCCCTTGAATAGCAGTTGTTGGTGTAAAGAGAGAAGAGCAGCAGAGAAAGAACACACCTGGGGAGCGCCAGTGCTGATGGACCTGGTGCTGGAGGTGATGCTCCCCAGCCTCACCTGCTGCCTCCTGTCGGTGAGAAAGTTGTAGATCCACAGGTGGAGGCCGAAGTATGAAGTATCACTCACTTCATCCTGATGTAATACTCTGACATCGAAGACTGAGGGATTTAATGGGAGACAACATTTTGCCCAGCAAACCAAATGGGTCCACTTTTGGATCCCGACCCACCAGTTGAGAATCACTGCCTTACAACATCCTGAGTCCCCTGAAGAGCTTTAGCGTTTTCACCTTCAATAATGTCCAGAACCAGATCGCTGAACTCACCTTTCTGTTTGGGGGTTTATTTCAGGACAAATTATTGTTATTATTTTAATTTGCTACTCTGATAATATAGTGTTGGTGGCCAATGTGTATTTTATTTATTTTCTCTGTATAAAAGTTAAAATAGAGGGTAAAATAAAAATGAAAGTGTATGATACAAATGATTAATTTGACCAATTTCAATGTTTTACATTTTCTTCCTGAAGTCCACCTTATAATCCTACCCTCTTTTGGGATCAGGATAATCCTGTTTTTCTGGATCAAAGTTATCCAAATCCTATGGAAAAGTTTTGAACAACACAAACTGAAGTTTTTGTTCAGATCAAAACTATGGTTTGATTACATAAGCAGGATTTCCCAATCCTTCTTTCTGTTTTGAACAACCCATTTAAGATTTGATCCAATCTAGATTAAATCTTTTGAACAACTGGCCCATTGAGATTTTAGAAACCATCATAAAGTAGACATAACAGTGAAGTGGAAAGAAAATGAGACAGGTTTTTCAGTATCTTTTACAAACAAAGGCAGACTGAATGTATTCAGTCTGCCTGAGTCTTCTAAGAATAAATCCACAGTCTGGAGAGACAGAAACTTTTGCCAGTTCTTCTTATTTAAATAGTCCTAATAGCTGTCAGGTTGGACAGAGAGCTACTGTGAACAGATTTCAATTTTCTTTTGACAGATTTTTAGTTAAATTTAGGTCTAAATTTTTACTGGGCCATGTAATATATTATAACTGAACACCCTTTTGCGCAACACACAATCACATGTTTAAAAGTAGGCTATTACCCTCCCTGAAACTCATTGGTATTTTTTTTCCCCACAAACTCCCCTGTCTGAAAATAAAAATGACATTGAAATAGTTTTGAGTGAAAATCTTTATGAGTTGTAGTTCCTCCCAATTGCCTGTAGGAGGCGACAGAATACTGTTACAGTTCAACTCCATTTTTACAGTCTTTGGTCAACTCTCAGGACCTTCAGCGCTTCAGCTGAGAGATTTGTTAAATACCCGTGAGTCAACAGCCATTCATACAGTTGTATGATTAGCATTAAAATAACCCAGCTGACAAATAAATAGCACAAGCTCCATAAGGATAAAGCAAGTGTAGAAAAATAACCAAATGTATGTAGCACTATACATATATGTGTGTATATATATATATATATATATATATATATATATATATATGTGTGTGTGTGTGTGTTTGTGTGTGTGTGTGTGTGTATATATATATATATGTGTGTGTATATATACATATATAGATATATAGATATATGTATATATATATATATATATATAGAGAGAGAGAGAGAGAGAGAGAGAGAGACACACACACACAGACAAGCACAGTCTCTCGGTTTGAATGAATGAAATATACTTAAGCAATGCCAGAAGGGAAATTTAATAATATTTCCGTATCTCCCTACAAGTGTCGTTATAGTTATTTGAATATGACCCTATAAATGTAAATTCTGTCGGCTGTTATTTGACAGTGATTTCAGTTCTATTTGAAAACATGGCTGGAGATGAGCATTAGGTCAAATGGGACTATATGATTTTGCTCATATTTTATACTTGCAGCACTGAATAAACGTGGTGTGACTTTTAAAGAACGAGGTGAAAATTCAGGCATATATATATATTTTTTTAAAAATACGGCAACGCGTTTAGATCCACATTGATCTACTTTGGTGACAAGTTGGTCAAGTTGATGTGCGGGATACCGGCGGAGGGATACAGTTTTGTGAAACCGTAGCACACACCTGCGCTGTTACATTGAGATTTCCGGGCAACTCAGCAACATCAGGATAGAGTCCAGACAGAATTCCCGAACCTTGGATAGTTGTAGAGTCAGATAAAATTGCTGTAGCTTTATGTGAGTGATTGTCCCCGTAAAACTTTAAATTCGGTTTAATTTGATAACCCCCTCCTCCTTTTCATCTTCAGAGAGCTTGAAAAGTCTACAGGATAATGGTGAGTAGCCTGCTAACGTTGACGCAGGTAGCAGTTTTTGCTAGCTTTTGCTAGGCGGCGTTTACGTCGCGCGGCTATGGTAGTTATTCTGTGCAACGTGCCACAGCCGTTTCTCTTATTCTGGCCGTTGTTGTGACGCGGCCGGGCAATTATTGTTATTTTTAGTGCATACGTTAAAAAATTGTCTTAATGTTAATTTATCAAGCCTGTACGAGACTTGGTACTAGCTGTAGTTTGTCAGTTTATGTTAGAAGACCGCAGACAAGCCAACACTGTTCGTAAAGTGGTACTTCACTGTCATTTGCCTCAATTTATGTCGGTTGGTACCCGGCAGCACATGCCACACAACCATTTTCTCAGCAAAACGCTGTCAGCTATTTAGCATGCACTTGGTATATTATGATAACCCTGTCTGCCAGACTGCGTGCTATAATGAGTTACTAGACATATGGCTGATTTGCCATGTGCGATTTTAACTTGGATGCATGGATAAAGGTTTGCAGCATTTGGGAGTCGAGAGTGGGCGTGGTCGTGGTGTTGAAGAGTGCTGTATAAAAATAGACTGGCCAGCGTGAATCTTGAAACCCATGTCGCTAATCTGATAAAAGAGGCATCAGCGCTCCGGCTAAATGCCTTGCTAACAACTATTTTGTCATCCCACCTGAGCTATTGCAAAACGGGTAGCGCCTTTTGCCACCACATCAGTAGGGGTGGTTTGAATGTAGTTTGACGTGCGCAACAAGCGAAAAAAAAAAGGATGTGATTGCTGCCGTATTCGATTACATAAGAATAGAGTTCACAGATTGTAGTCTGTTGCAGATTCCAGCAGCAAATACTTTTTATATTTTGCAGAGTTCGACAAGAAGTTACAACATTTTGATTATATGTTCTCGCAATGCAACGACACCATCTCCTCCGTTACGTATTGCGCCATAACGTTGAACCGCATTCTGCTTCTGCTGAATGATCCTCTTTGCCACCCCTCCTCTTGCGTCTCCTTTTCCCCTGCATTGAACCAAAACATGCTTGGTGCAGTGGGCTCACAGGACCCGCAGTGCACCCTCTAAAAACTACTGACAAAAGCCCCCATTCATGTGACCCTGCCTCACAGTCCCATCCTTTTAATTTCCCAGTTAGTCTTCATTTAGTAAAGAATACCACACATGATCTGTTACTGTCTTTGCCAAGTAACATAGAACACCATAATCTCTTAAAGCACATGTTGCTTGACTATGCATTGTAGTTTCAGTTTGATAGAGATAATAACCTTCCACAGCTATAATTTTTTTTATACCTCAAGAGTATGGCATTTGGTTTATTAATTCATATTTTTATGAACACTTCATAACAGTCATTAGTCTTATGAGACTTGACAACTCTGCTCTGCTATGATGCAGATACAGCATGCTTCAGCACCATCAGATAGTTTTGATTTTAGACAGGGCGATACTCTGCAGTCTGCCTTGCTTCCGCTTTCTTACATCCCTCCCACCCCAACTAACGTGGTGACTCATTCAAATTGATTCGAAGAACACATGGTATTACCACATCCTCAGACTACAGTAACTCTTTGTTTTTTAAAATGACATTATTCTTACAGATTCAGCTGTCTATTAACTAATATAAAAAACATTTCTAGTCATCTGTGGCATTAGTTTTAGAGCTACAGAAGTTGAATTTCTCTCTTTGATCAGGCTTGACTAGATAAGTCCTAACACTGCCTGTCAGTATACCATTATTGGCTTATCCTCACACGATAACAATGCTGGAGTGGAAATGTTCCAGACTTGTGGGTTTATTTTATACAGGAGCTATTTCCAGCTACCCCACAAGCATCCTGACAATTAAGGATGACAGCAGCAAGCACCATCAAGCAACAGTTGTCCATAAGGTTCTATGATTTTTTTTCTTTTCTTTTTTTTTTTTTTTCAACGAAGCCCAACATCTGTTCAGTGAAAAAGATACAAAGAGGTGGTAAGCCGCTGTGATATTCAGTGTGCTACATTGGCGACCCTGTTCATGGCTCACTAATTTTAGCAGGCCTGTGTATTTTGGGCTGTGGAATATTTATACACGTCCCTCATCACATTTTCTCAGCCTGAAGTGGGCATGTTGACTGACTTAAAGAGGCCTAATAAGCCCTCACGTGCAAGGCAGAATGATGTTTCAGACAACTTAAAAAAAAATCCAACAAAAAAACCCACCATTCCATTGTTCCAATAGAAGACTAGCATGTTAATGTGTAAAAGTTCATAATATTCTTTTACCTCATAGGTAATTTAGCAGTCCTGCATTGCATTTTGTGCTCATTTCAATACACATAACCCAAACCTTTATTTAAAATTAGGATGCACCAAAAATTCGGCCACAAAGTTTTCGGCAAAAATGACCAAAAGTGCATTTTCGGTTTTCGGCCGAAAGACATAAACACCGAAACAACAGGGCGAAATTGTGATGATGCAACAAACAGCGCATCCAGCACGCAACTTATGAACTTTGTGTTTTTATGTGAAAATATATTTAATTTCCTGTCTTTCAGCAGCCAGTCAGTTTAAGGTTTTTTTTTGTTGTTAGTCCTACAGAAAAAAATGTAAGGTTTGTAATGTCAGAGTGGTAAACTAAATATTTTTTTTGTTTTATTATAGGGTCTTCGTAATGTAGGGGTAAATAAATATTTTGATATTTTGTCTTGATTTGTTGCAATGATTGCCCCTGTTAGTGAAGTTAGTACACATGTGCTAAAAGTGCTACAGTTCTAATAATTGACATTTTTCGGTGTTCGGTTTTCGGCCTTGGTTTGTTCATTTTTTGTTTTCGGTTTCGGTCAAGTATTTTCATTTCGGTGCATCCCTATTTAAAATGGCAACTTTAGTCCATGTTTACAGAAAATATGTGTACTTCTAAGTACCTAATTAATGAAGGAGAGTGAGATACAATCCTATATTAGAATTGTTTTGTGTTTTAGATCTACAAAAGTGGCTTTTGATTTAGTTGTCTAAAGCACATTTGTACAAGCAGATGATTGAAGAATAGGTACACAGTAGAGCCTTTTGTAAATATTTCTCATTATTTCTGTTGGAAGTTTGATTTTGGTATTGTGCTGAAGATCTTTTTTAATCACATCCGCTGTTCACCCAGCGATTATACATTTAAATTAAACTTCGTCCGTGGCAGGACGGAGTTGTGCATGCGATGGTGTCCCTTAGGGCTGTAACGGTACATGTATTTGTGTTGAACTGTTCGGTACACTACTCTCTGTTCGGCACGACCCTATACCGAGTGGCTGAGCGCAGGATTTGTTTATTTAGCTATTTTTTGTTTCATTAAGTTTCTGCATGCCACCGGACGTAATGGACCAGCGCAGCAAGCTCACCATCCTCTTTCTAACAACTTGTAACAACATGGCATGTGAAATTGTTGAGCTCCAGGAAGCATCACAAACTCTCAAGTCTTCTGTCTGGGAGCACTTTGGTTCAGACAGAGGGAGCTGAACAAAAGTCGACAAAACGAAATCAGTGTGCCAACATTGCAGAAATGTGGTTGCAGTGTTTGCCCCATCAGCTTCACATTATTGGGAGGGCACAGCGGGTCGGGGGGGATATAACGCCAGGGTGATAGCCACTGTGTTGATAACCCAAAGAAACTACAAATCAGCTCTGCTGAATGATGGATTCATAAACTATGTTACTGGTAACCTTCCAGTTACAGCATTCCAGTGTTAATAATTAAATAATCATAAGCAGCTACAATCTGTTAAGTCATGGTGCATTTCCAAACTGATTTAAAAAACAAAAAAGGGAAAACGCAGACGACAGAAAAACGTTAGAGATTTTATAAGTCCTGATAAAAACAGTTTCAGTCCATGAAGTTGTGCTAAATATTCTTAAATTTAAGATCTAAGATGACGTGCTGACATAATTAAACGTGATTTTAACGGCGGTATCAGCTGTGTGAGTTCCCACAATGTGCTCGTTCTCTGTGCATCAGCAGGTGAAAAGGAGCACGAGTGTTTCCATCTTCAGCTTCTCAGTAGTTTTAAAACTATGTCTGAGTTTCAGCTGGTTGATGTGTTTTCAGATGCACGCCCTGTCTGAGGCGCCATGCGCGCTCATCCCGTGGACGTGCGAGTGTCTGTGGGTGGTCGCAACACAGACAAACTCAGAAAAGCTGTGACATGCTGTCATGTAAATCTGATAACTAACATCAGTTTAGTTTTTAATCAACGAGCTCAATATAAACCTGTTCTAGAGGAAATGAGACTTGAAACCAGTTTGAGCTGGTGCTGGATAGAAACCAGATCACAATAAATCAACCTGACTTTGTAAGCTGTGCTGGCTCTGGTAGGGCGGACACCCTGCCTACAGGGAAAACACTGGCTCAGGTTTGTATGTACTCGGCTGTGATGTTAAGTTTTAGTGAACTTCTTGATAAAACACACGACGGTTAATATTTGTGAATTTTTTTCTCCATTACTACATTTGTACGGCAATTTACATTACACGGCTAAGTACATTTGATTTAATTTCTTTTCCTTGTTAGATTGCCAAACTCAATAGAGAAAATTGTCATTTTTGAAAGCATAATAGGTCTTGTGAACAGGGAATCATGGAGCATGCCTATTTCACCTTTGATAGTACTAGTCTAGCTCAATGTAAACTTGGAGGACATTAAACCCATTATCTTGAGGTGTATTTTGAGAAAGTCAATTTAGTGAGATTTCAGAATTCACATTGGGCACGTTTACACAGAGACTTTTTTTTTCCCTTTCGGAATGAAATCATTCTGATTGAGGATTTTAGGGCAGCTGTTTACATGGGAACGAATTCATTCGGATCTGCCGTGTACATGTGCCAACATTTATTCAGAATAATCCTGCCCGACATGCGCAGAATAATGTAAATCAAGTTATTTATTAAAGACGAAGGTCTACAAACTGATCATCACGGTTGTTGTGGTTTCTGCAGGACTTAATCCAGCGGCTGATCCTCAGGCGCTCCTGCTACACAAAGAGAAAAAGGCGTAGAGACAGAATTTGAATTAAAAACAAACTTTCTGTTGCTGTCCAAGGAATTACGTTGTTCACAGCCATCTGTCAAAGTGAGGAAACGTCACTTGTTGCACGTTGACGTCTTGTCAAAGCATGCGCTGTATAGCGCAACCTCACAACTTTCCGATTCAGCGTTTACATGATACCCCGTTCGGTTTGGGGAAAGGAATATTCTACCACTGTGCAACCAAATGAAAATTCATTCAGTTCAGCACTTTTCATTTGGAAAGAGGTATTTACATGAAACATTTTCATTTCGAAAGAGCTTTTAAACCGAAAGCAATCGGTATATTTGGGTCCATGTAAACCCAGCTATTGATAGGCTAACAGTGTATTTATCTGCTGCAGAAATGGAATTCTTTTAATAAGGGCTGGGGAAAAAATATCGATACACTGAAATATCGTGATATTTTCATATGCAGATTTCATATTGATATTTAAAAACGTGATATTGATCCTTTTTTTCAATTAAATCTTGCAAGATTTCATTGCTCTCTTACATAATCTCACGAGACTTCCTCAGTGAAATAGGTAGATGCTGCGCTTTTTAATATCGATATATCAGCATATGAAAATATTGCGATATTTCTGTTTTGATATTTTTTCCCACCCCTACTTTTAATGTTTCCAAACCTATTTTATGTGTCTTTTATCGTTCGTTTATTGAGTCTTTTAACTTTTTCTCTTATGTGTTGGTTTTATGGTTTGTCAGTAAAGGACAAAAACAACTTGACCAGCATTGTGAAAACTTGCAGCAAGATCATGGGTCTGCAGGTTCCTGATCTATAGTCATTATGGAGAAGCTGAAGGCTGTGCTCCAGAAAACTGAGCATATCATTGCATATTCAGATCATGTTCTTAAAGACCAGTTTGTCTTGATGCCCTCTGGGAGGCGCTATCTGGCTCCCAGGAAGAAAAATATTCAATATGCAAATTCTTTTATTCTTTCTGCCATCAGGCTCTTAAATGCAAGGGACATTGCTTAGAGTGGGTTGGTTTTTCCATGTTTTTATGTTGTTTTATTCTGCTTTAAAGTTTCGCTTAGTTAACGTATCTATTATTTCTGACAAGAACTCGTTGCTTTTTTCTAACTGTTAAACTGCTGCACTTATGGCTGGATCCTGTTTATCCTCTGTCCAGAACATTGACACATCCTATGTGTAACTATGTGTGTGGATTGTTTTTGTCCTTTCTGCATCAGTGTTTGCAAACCGAATTGCCCCCAGGGGATAAATAAAGTTGTCTGAATCTGATATATAAATGTGTGAAGTTATTTCAAAAGAGACTCTTTTCTTTTAATACTATCAGTACTTCATTGTTGTTTTGCCCTTTTGTTTTACAGGCTGATCAACTGACTGAGGAGCAGATTGCAGGTGAGTGCACACCTGATTTATTGCATCTTTTAGCATCACGTAGATTCACCATGTAGATTTGTGGAACTGGAGATCTAAGGGATTGCATAATAATGATAATTGAAGTATATCCTGGTTATGGTTTGTTGACCAGTATATAATATTCATGCATATAATGCACAGGGTGTGTTGTATCTGACGGGTCATCAGTCAAGTGTTTTTTCTTTTTTTCCTATTTTTCTGGATTTTTGTCAAAGGAACCATGTTCATGCTTGACATGTTGACATGTTTTCATCTCAGACCATTTGAAAGACAAAGTTTGTTTAAATAAATTTTCTTGTCATCTAATGGGATTATTTCTTTTAATCTGCAGAATTCAAGGAAGCATTTTCACTTTTTGACAAGGATGGGGATGGAACAATCACTACAAAAGAGCTCGGGACTGTGATGCGTTCTCTTGGACAGAATCCTACTGAGGCCGAGCTGCAGGACATGATCAATGAGGTTGATGCTGATGGTAAGAATAAATTCTCAAATGCATAAGGAAAAAATGATAAAATGACAGAATTTCAATATTAAAACTCCTGCCACATTTTCTTCTTGCTTATTGTAAAATTTATTGGCTCCCATAAATGAGGGTACCAATATTGATTGTGCAATGGTACCAATTATATTCTACTACAGATTGGATACTTTGTTCTTCAGCAGTGTGCAATTTGGTTTAAAAAATAATATATATATATATATATATATATATATAAATATATATATATATATATATATATATGTATATATGTACACTACTCACAAAAAGTTAGGGATATTTGGTAGGGGTGGGCAATATCGTATCGTTTGTGATAATATCGGTAGTTTTTTTTTACACCAGTAGAAAATCTAATACCGCGATAAAACAGCGTTGCGAGTTTGTCCCGACCTTCACCGCACCTCAACTCTCACCAGCCTTTAACATAACGTGTGAAATGCGGAGCGTCCATGAGTGTGGGGATCCACAAGAAAACAAATGATTAAAACGGCCGTGATTTGCTCCGGAGGCCACGCTGGACACACGCTGGGTGGGAACTGACAGATGAAGCTACTAAATGCCGCTAAATGTTTAGCTACAAGGCGGCTAGCAGCACCACTGCAGCACAAGTTCATGTTAACGTTGGCAGTGTCCAAGAAGTGAGTGGCGCTTCATGTTAAGACGATGGACAGAAATGAGCTGGTGGACGTTCCACATACATGAATGGTTAGTAAGATAAAGGAAGAAATAGAACTAGTTTACTTGCGTGGGCTGATGTTGGTAAATGTCATTCAAGTTGCATTTTACATCTGTACCCAGTTTGTGTTGCTCTGTATGTAAAAAATGAAATGATGATTAAAGTAGTTAAAATGGCTAAACGTGAAACATTTTTATCTGTAAAATGTCATATGCAGCTGTAATATTAACACGTGTAATAATGCTAATATACCTTGATGCAGTATGGAACTGTAGAGGCTTTATTAAAAGTGGATATGAGTGAAAGAATTTTACAGAATCTCTGACTTCTCAATAAGACATCAATGTCGTCTGTGATATCGTCATTGAGGTATTTTGGAAAATATATCGTGATATCATTTTTTGGCAATATCGCCCACCCCTAATATTTGGTTTTTTGTACGATGTCAGAATAAACCTAACAATAAATTGTTTGAGATGGAGGAATTGCCACATCATAGTTCCAGTTAAATGTCCAACATTCATTATATAATATCAATAAGGTGTGAACATTTGACATTTTCCTTAAATTATAACTGAATTTGAATATCCATAACTTTTTGTGAGTAGTGTATATATGATACTAATGGGTTATTTACTTCTCATATTTCTTGACATTTTACTTCATGATTAATCAGTGTTTTTTTTTATTAGATTATGATGAAATCTTACTTAACTGACATCTCTCTTTTTATGCTTTAAAGGTAATGGTACAATTGATTTTCCTGAGTTCTTAACCATGATGGCCAGGAAGATGAAAGACACAGACAGTGAGGAGGAGATCAGAGAAGCTTTCAGGGTCTTTGACAAGGTACAGTAGGACTGAGGGAGCTTTATATTATTAAGATACACAACACAACATTTCATTTTCATAGAAACCCAACACAAATATAAACATGGTCTTTACATAGACCTTTCTGATTTGTATTGTGTGTGTGTGTGTCCATGGATCCTACACTGAGGTAAACATACAATAAAACCAAAATCATTACCCCAAAATTAGTGGATTTAGTGGATAATATAATATCCACTACAATAATGCCATCTGGAATAAAGATGGTGTTAAGCCAAGAGCTGCATATTTATTGCAGAAATGTTTACTGCTGAACAGTCAGAATTTCCTTGTCATTGTGGTAATTTCTGAGGCCCATTGTGACTTAAAATGGACATTTCAAATTCAGCTTCTATCTCTTTTCACTCGCAAACTAGCTCATTGCATGTACTCCATGTCACCAGGCTTCACAACAGGTGTGTGCAGGAGTTTTCTGGATGGGCAGGGGAGTGTGCTGTTGACAGAGTAAGAGAAGCCAAATTACAAAGACTGACATTTCATACTGTACTTTGGTTTTGTAATATAGCCATTTTGTGTATTACACGTTGAAAAACTGTGGCTTCGTCGATCAGTGTTGCGCATGAACAAGTTCAAAAGTGCGCAATCATTGAACATGTTCATTTTTTGTAAAAACTGAACAAAATATTTTTGTGAGTAAATAACTTGATAGTGAATTTGTTCAGATTACGTGAGGTGGATGCTCTCCTTTCTCTACACCTACCTCACATTACAGTACCCACAATGCATTGTGCACTGTAGCACAAACCAGTAATGCTCTGTGGTAACACCAGTGCAGAAAAGCTGCAGAGACAAGTGCACATCTGCTTATCATTATTTATGGGAATATTACATATTGTATGAAAATGAAATCAAACAGTTCTGTGCAAATTATGTCCACTGGTTTTAAAAAAACAAACAAAAAACAAGTCAGAGCACTAGCTTCATTATAAACTTCTAATTTGAAAAGACGTGGAGTTGAAGCATGTGTCCAGTTTGAGGAAGTTTGTTAACAATATTTATATACTTAACAGCATCTTTTCCTGTGCGTTAATATTCAGGGGAAAGGTAAGCTGGAAAAAAATGTCCTGAAAACTGAAAAATATTATTCAGACAAAACAAAAAACAAACAAAAAATATATATATTGTCATCTGTTCCACAAGTGTGATAGAATTTTATTTTAGGACACTATTATTTCCTTTCTTTTCTCAAAATACCAAAATAAATTTAAATGAACTGAACTTTAGGCTGCACGGTGGCGTGGTGGTCAGCACCGCGGCCTCACAGTAAGAAGGTCGCTGGTTCGATTCCCGGCTGGGGAGGGGGGTCGAACAATTCCAACCGTGGCCTTCCTGTGTGGAGTTTGCATGTTCTCCCCGTGTATGTGTGGGTTCTCTCCGGGTACTCCGGCTTCCTCCCACCATCCAAAGACATGCATGTTAGGTTTATTGGTCACTCTAAATTGTCCTTAGGAATGAATGTGAGCATGAATGGTTATCTGTCTCTCTGTGTTGGCCCTGTGACAGACTGGCGACCTGTCCAGGGTGTACCCCGCCTCTCGCCTGATAATAGCTGGGATAGGCTCCAGCAACCCCCTCGACCCTGAACTGGATAAGCGGTACAGAAAATGACTGACTGACTGAACTTTAAACTTGTTTATAAATTGAAATGGTGAATTCTGAACTATACATCTTAACCTTTAGGAACTGAAGTTTGAACTATATCATGAAAAGCATGAAATTGCACAACACTGATATCGAGTATATTGGATGCATCGGCCAGCCCAGCTTAGGACCATAAAAAGGCTTCTTTGTTATCTCTGCCCCAGTTGAAAAATAATTTCTATCATGCTAACATGGGCATGAGCTTGTGTCTAGTCTTCAGCATTTTTTTTTGTTTTTTTTCATCTGGTTTTCTTGGTGAGAGAGCAGATATGGCAGCTTGAAACTGAACTTTTCAAAATAATTGCTGGTGTCATTTCTGGTGTCATCTGTTGCTACTTTTCAAGCCACCAGTCATACAGTATGGACAGAAATAGTCACCATGGTAGTAATCGGAATAAGGAAATGGATCTGGGTTTACCTATCCCGCATTAAACTTGAATGATTTGTCTGACTGGAGTTATCAGTAGGACCACAGAAAAGCCCATTTGTATGAGCAGACCATTCTGACACTGAAAGTTGCCGCTAGGCATTGTTTGTTGTTTGTTGTGAGCTGTCAACGTGAATGGCAGTCTTTCTTTTTTCCCCCCTTTTTCTCTTGAATGCATTTATATAAAATGTGGCATCTCAGGTGTGGAGTCAAGTAAACCTTGTGTATGATTTAGCTGTCTAGGATTTTATTCTCGAGACACGAACAGATTGAAGTATTTGTTTGCTGTTATTTTGAAAAGGTGATTGAATCCTAATAATAGTTTTTTGTCTACATGCAGGATGGCAATGGCTACATCAGCGCAGCTGAGCTACGGCATGTCATGACAAATTTAGGTGAGAAGCTCACAGATGAGGAGGTGGATGAGATGATCCGAGAGGCTGACATTGATGGCGATGGTCAAGTCAACTATGAGGGTGAGTTGCCTGTTTGTTATCCTGTAACTAACCCCACTCTGTTCCCTGTTGGTTCCAGATGTAGAAAAAATACAACCACTGATTCTTCTTTATATGTGCTCCACACTTAGATTTTTGGATTTCCCAGTCATTTTGTGTTCATCTGATCTCAATAACAAGGAGATAAAAAAAAAAAAAACTCAAATTATTTTTACTTCAGCCATCTAAAGGTTTTCTCTCTCTCTCTCTCTCTCTCTCTCTCTCTCTCTCCAGAGTTCGTCCAGATGATGACTGCCAAGTGAAGAGAGAAAAGGGATTTCTCTCAATGTTGCTTGTCCTCTTAAGATTACTGTCTTTAAGAACCAAAAAAGGAACACTTATCAAATGATAAACTACCCCCCCAAAGTCACTAACCTGTAGAAATTTGCAATTTGAGCTTCAATACATCCAACTACTTCTAAGGTATCTGTTTAGTTAACACCAACAGAATAATCCCTAGAGAAGTTCATGGACCAAGCTTTAAGAGGGCCAGAGCCCTCCTTTCAGACCAAGATTCTGCTGACTCACCCAGCTCCTGATTAATTTAGAGGAAAGAGCAACACTGAAAAAGCTGAGGGATAGGGCTATTATCTGTGTATGGAGTTGGTTTTTTAGTTATTTCCAGATAGTCTTTAACAAAGATAATTGACTGTCTTGCAACAGTGGTGACTAAATAAGTGAATTGAGTACTCTTCTTGCATGCACCCTTTCTGTGGCCATCTCTTGTGACAACAAGAAGGCTCTGATCCCATCAGAGGTAGTGGTCAGATCGTGTACACACTGGAGGTATATACATAAACATATAGCTATATATCTGTAAAATTTGTGTCACTTTTGATTATTGCAAGAGCAATTAGTTGAGATGTAGGGTGTCTATTGGTGCTCAGCTGGAGGTGAGCATTTGTACAACTTGAAGAGATCAGAAAATAATTAGTCTGAAATGTGCTGGAGGTTTTCTCGCACATGGGATGTAGTTTTGTTGTGTTTTGAGTTGTGGGCTTGCATGGTCTGCAGCACTAATTGGAGACAGTAGTATTATGTACTGCTTCAGGATGGTTATTGTGAAAACACACTTGAGGACTGCAGTTCATACATTTGTTCTTCTGCAAACAGATATCACGATGATAAAATTGATGTAATGCTTTTTAAATGTGTTCTCAGATATTAATGTATGACAAACTTTGGTTACAAAATATATCTATAAATGTATCGTAAAGTTTGCATTGCCTATTGTTGTAGTAAATGAGCTGTGACATGTTTTCTTTCTTTGGTTTGAAATGTGCCATAATACTCTCAAAACGCCTCAACTTTCTAGCAAGACTGGTAGTTCATCTGAAAATAATAAATCTACTTAATATAATAACAAAAAAATACATGCAGTTAAATATATTTGCACTTTGGTATAAACCTTGTTGATGTTTGGAAAAAAAGAAAAAAAAATTCTGAAGAAAGAAAAAGAAACCAAATGTCACTGTCTGTGCTGCTATGACAATGCATACGTGTCTCATTTCCTGTCCTTGTTGGTGTCTGACCGTCAGTTTGTAGTCCAGTGATCAAACTTCACTCTGCTTGCTGTTTTCCAGGACAGAATACATCTGCTGTATATTCACTAATACTACTTGTGGTTGGTGGGGGTGATGTATTTCATTTGGGCTCTTTAAGTGGGATGTGCAAATGGGGGAAAGAGTTTTGTAGCAGAGTTCAGCCGTAGATGTGCGATTGGTTTTAGTGTTAAGTTTTTGAACGGTTGGCTACATTTTAAAGTGAGGTTAGGTTGGGATATCTTATTTCTGCCAAGTGTGAAAGTTTAAATATTGCTTTATTTGAGGCATTTCTGTTTACCTTAGTGTCAGGTGTTTGAAAGTAAATGGTTAAAGGACTATTAACTTCTGAAGGTAACAAACAAATGTAAAGATGTGATATATTTTCCATAAATCAATAAATTGACTGAGCTTTACTTCACCTTATTTCTTTGACATGTTTAATATAAAATGCATGTTTACTCACATAAACGCATGTTGGACAGGCCAGGTTATTTTTCAGTTCTGCTTAAATTTCTCGAGCTTCCTCATCAGTGTCCCTGTTCAGGAACAGATCTCTAATCTCATCCAGACAGCCTCAGACTGGGTCAGGGCAGGTCACCCTATGCCTTCACTAGAGAAACTATCCCAAGCATAAGCTATATTTAGAGGCTCAAGAGATTGCTAGAGGAGCCTATGGTAATCCAGGTCAGCAAGGGCTGTGACCTCTCACACACACTACATGAAAACAAAGTCTCCCCATCTGGCAAGATCACAAGCCGTTAAGATGCAGTTTCATCTGGGTCAGGTAAATCTGATGGGATGCTTATCCACATGCTGGTGTTGAGGTTAAGGAAATGAAGTAAATGAATTATGAAGCAGTATCGCACTCAGCAGGATGATAAATAACTACAGGATCCTGCACTGGTGTGATTATCCCTCTTGTCCATTAACAGGCTGGAGTGGCTCCTGCTGTCAAAATCAGCCACTACATTTTTACAAACATTTAGAATGATTCATGGAGTTGTTGTACAAAGTTGTTACTTGGCTTTAGAATTTATTAACCCCCCCCCCCCCCCCCCCCAAAAAAAAATCTTCAATGGGAAATTGAGTACTCCAGAGAAATTTTGTGCCTAAATGAAATGATGATGCTATTAAATATACTGTAGTTGGGCCTGTTATTGTAGCCATCCATTTTCTAAGTTATTAAGAAAAAAAAAAAGCCAGTGTACCAGTTTGAACTACTTGGGAACATGTGTTATTACTTTCATGTAAACTATTTCAGAGTACATAGTAGGGGTCGGAAAATCAGATAGAAAAAATTGAATCTGTTTTTTTGGGGGGTTTTTTAAACAGTAATTTTTGGTTCAAAAATGTAAAAAAATTGTCGAAAAAAAATTAAAATTAAAATACCTAATTTTAGTCTATATTTCTAAGTTGGGTGTGAAGAAAGTCACTGTTGTTCCTCGACTGTATTAACATGACACTGCCTGGTTTAAAAAGAAAAAAAAAAGTCGCTACCTGGACTTAACTAAGCAAATGGGTACGAGCCTCCTATTGGATAAATACTGCATGGAAGATTATCTTTCAGCTGGCAACAAGTTATTTAACCCCAACTGATGTTACGAGTTGCTTCTCATTTCCTTAACAACCATGTCAAAAGACATCCCATGGTCGTGCTAGTCTGTTTGAGAAGGGTCAAATCATTGGCAGCATGAAGCAGAGAAAACATCTAAGGAGATTGCAGAAGCAACTAAAACTGGGTTCCGAACTGTGGAATAGTGGGGACCCATCGTCTTCAAGGAAGAAAAGTGGCTGGAAAGGCAGATGAAGTGATACCTAGTGCCTACTGTACAAGCCTGTGGAGGCAGTGTTATGATCTGGGGTTGCTGCAGGTCTCAGGTCCAGGTTCAGCAACAGCATGAGCTCAAATAATGAGGTCAGCTGATTCCTGAATATTCTGAATGACCAGGTTATTCCATCAGTGGCCTTTTCTTCCCTGATGGCACAGGCATATTCCAAGATGACAATACCAGAATTCATTGGGCGCAAATTGTGAAAGACTGATTCAGAGAGCATGGCACATCATTTTCACACATGGATTGGACACCACAGAGTCCAGAACTGAACCCCATTTAGAATCTTTGGGATGTGCTGGAGAAGGCTGTGGTCAGACTCAACCTTCATCAATGCAAGATATTGGTGAGAAATTAATGCAACACTGGATGGAAATAAATCTTGTGGCATTGCAGAAGCTTATTGAAATAATGGCACAGCGAATGCTGCCGTAATCAAAGCTAAAGGCGGTTCCACGAAATATTAGTGTATATGACCTTTTTTTTGTTTTGCTTTTTTGTTTGTTTTCTTGTGGCGACTTTTTTTGGGGGGGGGCAGGCAGTGTTTCTATTTCTTGAGGGAAAAAAATAAACTTAAACAGAAGGCGGAGGATCATAGCCAACTTGATTTGGTGTTAAGAAACCAATCTAAAAATTGGCAAAATCAGAGAATCACAATTTAAAGTGAATCAACACCCAATTGTTAAAAATAGTTAAGAATCAAATCAGGAGAAAAGCACACATAGGACCAGTATATAGACATTTGAAAAAAAAAATGTAGTTCTGCAGTAAAGATCAGGATTCTGTGGCAAAGCTTTGACGCATCAGTAAAATTTAAAATTGATTCAGAGCGCATGACACATTTTCACATATCCAGGTTTTATTGATTTATGCATTGGTGGTCAATGTCAACTGAATGTGGGTCTTTCAGATATACAGTATCTTTGACAACACAATGATGGGATGAGTAAAATTTTACACTCAAATCTAGTTCACCTCTGTGTCATACATACATTTTGAATTTTTTAAGTTTATGAAAAAAAATCATAAGCAGAAAAAGTGACTGGAGCCAACAAGAAGTTTACTAAGAAAGTACACTGAAATCATGGGGAAATACACAGGGTAACAATGACAGCAGAAAAGTAATAGCACATCTAAATTGAATTTACTTTTCACCATTACTGGGCACATATCTCCAGCTCTTAGTGTTAATTTTAAGGAAATGAAGTACTTTTGACATTTACCATTAATGCAAGAGTGGTATTATAAGTCTTAATACACACTCTGAAGCATAAAATTAACCCCAATAACTATAATATGCTCTAGAAATAGACATACCAACACTAGGTGGTGGTATTCCATCACATTTGAACTGAACCCAACACTTCCCATTTTGGCCAAGAGCAGTACATGGTGTGAGGGAGGTTAAAGCAGGAATGAAATCAGAAAACAAAACCATACAAATGAACCAATTATTTAAAAACTATTTACACTTCCTCTAAAAGGAAAGTCTATTCAGGGTGTTCTTAAAATGCAGAAAAGAAACCATTCAGCTTGTGGGTGTGAGAGGAAGAAACTTGGTAAGTACATGAACTGCAAGTCATGTGTTTGCTTGGGTGCACCCCACCCACTCCACATAATTGTGTGCAATGTAGTCTAATCATTCCTTTGCTTGAGAAACAAAGTGGATGGTAAAGTAATACCACGGAGTCTCCAAAATACTGCAATGACAACAGGAGTGATCTGTTTATCATTCTAATAAGAGTGTTCCAATATTTGTTGCGCACACAATATCCAATATCTTTCTTTCCAGGATCTTAAAAGCAGGTGATGTAGGTGACGTTTGTTTCCTGTTGCACACTGCATATCCTCCCTCCTCTCTCCCCAAATGCTTACACAAACTATGAATGTTCTGGTTGTTCATATTTAGAATTGAAGTCTGTTCTGATTGCACCTGTTTATATATAATAGTAACTTGAAGTGAAAATAATATCATGTCAGCAGGTTTGTTAAGCTTCTGCATAAAAATAACAGTTTAAAAGATGTCGGTATGCCCTTCTAAGCATTTGTAAAGTCTTCCCTTCTTAAATCTCCTCTTTTTCCAACAAGAATTGTGCCTGTAAGTTAAAAGATAACTAAAGTAGTAGCTTCCCATGTGCCAAGTATGCTCTCTTGTTGCAACTCTTAAGTGTTGTAAATATTTTGGAAAATGATAGTTGGTTCAACCAAAGAGTTAAATATCAGAAATCTTGATAAGGCACTAAGATGCAGAAATCAAGATTTCTCCAACTTCAGTCATTTCCTGTTTTAATTCATTAACTTTTCCTCAGATTTCCATCCTTATTGGAGAGCTTATGAAGAGAGGCATCTGTGACAACATACTATCGAGGTAAATCTGGAGGTAAATCAGAAACGGTGCAGTTACAGCATATGGTATCCATCACGGGAACCTGGTTATTTATTGGAATTTCTCAACGTCAAATTTCTCACCCGTCAAGCCATATGCATCACTGCAGCGAAACCAGACCTCTGGTTACAACCACCTTTCAGATGAACTGACTAAATCAAGATATCTATTTTGGAGCAGCCATGTCTCATTTCTGCTTTTGATGAAACTACCTGTAGTAGCAGCGGTGAAGACCTTTGCACAGAATATTTCATAATCTGTTTTTTTTTTTGGTTTTTTTGTGGTCATTTGTTCTTGAGTGACACCATCATGTCAAAGGTTTTGACTGAAATGAACCTTGGAAGATGTGTAGCATGTTTAGATCATCCTGTCTTAGTTTTCAGCATATAAATGCTTTGGGTTAGATATATTCAAATACTGATCAAACACACACAAAAATGTGTGTATGATCCTCCTTTATTCACCTCACTGTGCCTTGTAGCCGCTCCTCATGTCTGGAATTCACTCCCTCCTGACATCCATAAGACTGACTCTTTCCCCCGTTAAATCCAGACTCAAAACTCACTTCTTCAAGATGGCATACTCTCAGTAAATACATCGTTCCATGTTTTATGCCTGTATTTTATTTATTTGTTTATTGTTTTTATTCTGTTTATTTCCTTTACTTCTCCAGTGTGAGTGACCTGAAAAGCGCTTCCTAAGTAAATGTATTATCATTATTATTAATATAATTAATTGATTTTAAAGAAAACCAGTGTTTAGCTGAATGATGACATCACAAATGAATTCCTTAATGAATGAGTTTGGGAAAACTAGTCAGTCAAAGGAATTGTCATGGGAAGCTTTAAAAAGAAAAAAAATCATTGATGGATCTAAAATGGTTTGTTCTCCTGTACTTCATCATTGCATCAATAAATCAATTGTGTGGGCCTAAAGATTCCCATGAGGGCCCTTTAATTAATGGCTGTAATGACTTCCTTTTTTTCTCTTGGCTGTATTGAACTGTGATGTGTACATTAACTTGTAAAGTAACTCATGAAGAAAGTAAATTGCTAAGATGTAGTTTTGGATAATTTACCTTAGATACTCACTTCTGCATGTATACCAGAAACGCTTGGAATGGCAAAACAATCTCCACCCAGGGTCTGCTTGCTGTTTTGGAGCTGTCAATTTTATTTAGTTTTCTTAAGTGCAACAAACTTTTTATCACTCTGTGGCCTTAAAGGTGCATTGCGCAAGTTTAAATGTTAAATACTATTCTTTCTTTCCTCCACATGCTCTTACAAATGCCTGATGTGTAGAATGAGCTGATTTTTCTTCACTGCGTTGGTCTCTTAATACTGTTTCTGAATGCTCAATGCAAGGAATTTGGGTACGAAGCCTCAAGGGGGCACTTGTGGGGGAGACGAGCTGCGCGTTCTCGTTCGTCTGTCTGTGCTTGTGTGGTGTATTCCGCCACAGCAGGTCCGCGCATGTTGAGCATCCTCCTAAAAGATGGAGAGCAGGTGTCTCTCAAACACCAACTCAGACTCCAGTAAGACAAAGAAGAAAAGTTTTGTCTTGTGAGACGAAGAGAACCAAACTGGAGTCTGACCAGTCCCCACGGCAGGGGGGCTTTTTTCAGCACAACACCGGCACCAGAGTGAGACGGGAGTAAACAACCAAGCAGCTTTTTTCTTTCTTTTTTTGTTTTATTTGAGGGAGCTCCAATCCAGTCTGGGAATAAAACGGGACCCACATTTGGTCTTCTTCTCACTTACAAGGTAAATGTGATGCATGATGGAAATAAGGATGCATAAAATTGCAATGCTAAGTTTTTAGCATGTAAATGCGACAATATGACAGCCATATGATTGTTCCCGGGGAAGAGTTACACTCTTGTCAACTTGTTAAATTTAGTTGATGCGGTAATTTTATAAGGTATTCATGGTCTCAGCCTGTGAATTTAGATATTTGATCTACAAGCCAGCGTTAGCCTGTTGTTACCATTAGCATGCAGTTCGTCAGTTAACTTAACGAACAAACCGTAAACAACTTGCAGGTTTATAATTATTACTTCAGTAGACACCGTGTCTCTAACTCTGGGCTCAGACTGAGAGTAATTTGGGTTAAATTAGAGACCAATGCAGTCGAAGCGGCTCATGCTTACAATATTAGCGTCAGTTACACTTGTCGCCAGAGGGGGCGAACTTCTGGAAAAAAAGCTGGAACTTGCGCTGTACTCCTTGAAAATACAAAATGTTTGATCACATTCAGGGTAATGAAGACAACTAGAACACTACAGGGTTATATTCACTGGTCTGCTGAGTCATGCAGGCTCCATTTGATTTTCAGACTGGGATTCTAGTTACAGCAGATGGATGTTTGCAGGTGTCGCTGATACTGGTTGGAGCAACCTCAGAGAAGCTGAATGCAAAGAAAATTCCACCACACAACCCAGAGCTGGATTCAGCTGCAAAGTTTTTTCAATCTCAAAGAAATAGTATAACTATTAAGTGTTAATAAATGTTCCAAATATACTGGAGGCAGCCATGTTTGGTTGTAAATGACATCATCCAGCATTCAGTTCCCATTTGGCATCCAGTGACTGTGGTGATTATTTATGTTGGCATTTAAGTACCTCAGATTTTATTTTTAAAACTTTGTGCTCTATGTACTTTTGTGTTTAGAGTATGTGTGTATAATTGTTTCATTTTTACTGACCTGTGCTTGGTCTTGGTCAGGATATTTCTGGAAAAGAGATTATACATATCAAGAGTTTATGTTCCCTGTTTAAATGAAGCATACCTCAACAAATGTTATGAATCAATGCATGTTCAGCCAATGAACATTCACATGAACATCCATCTAGTCCACATCTGGAAACGGTTGGGTTCTTGGTTAATAAACTGTGGTATAGTCATCATAGGGAACTTCCTTTAATGTCTTCAGTGTGCAGCTGGACAACTCCCTGTTTCATCTCCTGCATCTTTCTGCACGACTCAGAGGATTTCCAGCTGTGAAAGAGGGAAGCGAAGGAAAAAAACATCTGCACCAAACTCTGGTTAATCTCAGGTCCTCTTGTGTAAAAACTGTTTTAGAAACTTTATCTCGAAGACAAACTGGAGTGCATGGGTTTTATGACGGTATGTATCACAAAACTGAGTAGAATGATACTACCTCCTCCAAACAAACTTGTTCCAGCATGTTAGCTGACCATTACGGTGCTACAGAACTAGTTCTATAACGTCAGGAACCACTATTGTTTAGATAAACGAAAGAGAAGTGAAAACGTTGTATTACTGTCATCATGTCTACAAAGAGAAACTACAGACTGTTTTTTCCACAAGAGCAATGGAAAGAAAATGAACTGATTCTTTTCTCTTTCGGATGGGTGCTACATTTTTTTTTTTTTTTACTGTATGGATGATAATGTGGTACCGACATACTTCTGTTTCATAGGTCAGCAGATCAGTTTGGGTTTCCCTGAATATCATCTCTGGTATTTCTTTGCTTGATTTATTGAGGCTTTCAGTCCTCAGACCAGCATATTTATAAAGGCTTCTTGAAAATTAAATGGTCACATTTACAAGCTTAAAGTTTAAACACAAGTCTTCAAAATGGCCACATTCACATTGCAACAGCTGTGGGTCTTGTTCATAAATTACTTTTTTTTTAAAAGGAAAAGGAAAATATACCTTGGTTTGATACCTAAAGTTTTTGTTTCCAGTGAGAACAACCCATCAGCTGGATCCAAATGGAAATTATAGGTCTGTCAACTCAATTTTCTGTTGGCTGAAATGAAGCTCTGAGGTGCAAAACCTGCCGTCTAGTCTATTCCAGTCGGATGCAGTGTCTAACTGCAATGAGGCAATCCTCCGTGGTCCTGCCTTCCACCACAAAATCCATGCAGAGCTTTTTCTCACCAGTGAAACAAAATGGGACCTTAGTGGTGATACAAATTTTATTTAGCCTATTCTACTAGGACATTTGGTGTTGAAAGTATTTCAACATATTTTCATAATCACATGGACGTGTGAGCATATTTCATATTTCTATATCTATTTTTTAGCTGTAAATATAAATTATGAAATCATTTGTGAGCATTTCCTGTATCTCTTTTTCTGCTAGTGTTGTGAGCATTTGTCATGCAAGCTGGATAGAAGTTCTTGACTGCATCCCACTTATTTCTTTCTCTTTTTTTGCCACAAACATTTTAAAGAAATAATATACTTTTATGGCAATTCTTCTTTAAAAGCTTTTATCTAAAAGTAATGAGGTAGATAAGTTACAAACCTGCCTGCTTCTATTGCTGACATATTGTTTTAGTCACTGATTTAAGTACAGAAAAAAAAGAATCAATATCAAGTCTTGTTGACTCAGTTTTGCGTTTTTTCTTGGTTTGCATGAACTGTATGAGACCTGGTGTTGCTAGGCATGTTTTGAGAAAATCTCATGTTAATGAAAGACTGTTGTCAGCAGAGAAAGACAGAGAGACACACACAGAGAGAAAGAGAGAGATAGGAAGGAGAAAAAAAAAGTCAAATTCCATTATGATTTGAATTAAATCAAATGAGATAAGCATGCATAGGTCTGGCTCATTATTTTCATATTATAGGTGCCTGTGTTTTCTCTGCAGGATTGGGGAAGCCCTGTGTGTTTCTCTGTAAATTCATACTGTACTGTATATGAGGCTGTGTCATAACAGGCCTGTGAAATGTGAAAACTTTCTGAATCATGTTTTTTAGATTTTATCTACGCTATTAGAGATCCAAACGCAGAAGGTTAATAATATACAAGCTATTACTAGTTAAACAACAGTAGTATTTAAATCTTTGTATTTCATTTGTGAAAGCAGGTTTTTCTGAAGCCACAACTGGAGTGCACCATTGAGTGTTATGTATATTGTACATGTAGGGTTCACATGAGCGTGAAAAATAGTGTGGCATCGATATTTACCCTTTGAATAATTGTGAAATACTGTCACTAATTATCTATCTATCTATCTATCTATCTATCTATCTATCTATCTATCTATCTATCTATCTATCTATCTATCTATCTATCTATCTATCTATCTATCTATCTATCTATCTATCTATCTATCTATCTATCTATCTATCTATCTATCTATCTATCTATCTATCTATCTATCTATCTATCTATCTATCTATCTGTCTATCTATCTGTCTATCTATCTATATATAAAATAAAAAGAAAAGATTGAATATGTCTAAGGTATTTTTGGTATGTTAGTATTTACAGCTCAGCTCAGACTGTGTCAGCTTGGACTCATTAAACATTGTTTACCCTCATCTATCTCATCTATCTCTCTCTTCTGTTTTGCCCCACTTACAGTAAAAATAATCACAAAAGAGAAATTGTAGCCCTGGAAAAAAAAAAGTGCAGTTCCAGAATTACATGACATGCAAGGCTGTAAAAGTGCTGGCCAATTAACTTGTTTGGTCTCTGAACATTTCCATGATTTCAACATTTGATACTTAAAAAAACAGAAATTGCTAAAAAAATATGGCACAAACTCTGCATCTAAAATAATAATAAAAAGAAAACATGCAAAAACTACTTATTTGATCAATTTATTGCCCTTTTTACTGGCTTATCACTTTTATAATGTCATTGGTGTTGCACCATTTTTTGAAATGTAATAAACACATGCACCACGGTCATACGTCAGCTGTGAGCCTTCTTATAATCGGATCAGGACTGAGAGAATTATTTCAACCTCCAGCAGATTTTAGCCTCTAACTTCAACTCTGTGTCACTGCTAGAGTTCTGCTTCCAATTAGGACTGAGGAACAAAAAGTATGAAATTCCCTTCACTCTACATATTTCATAACCTCAGTGCTGTTTATTGGTAAAACACCCACTGTTGCTTCAACAATAAGACATACATTTTTACACTGAAGTCTCTTCCTGAAATTGACGCATTTACACCAGTAAAGTCCTCCTCTACTATTCTCCGATGGCTTTCATTGCTCTTGTTGACAACTGCTAACTGGTTATGTAAGTGACAAATTTTACAGAGTGAATAGGAGTCCAGGTTTTTTTCTTTCTATTTTTCCTGAAAAATGAAAGAGGAAATGATATTTACTGTATCAGACTGAGTTTATGCATAATTAGAATGAGGCAGTTTCAATTATGTGCAGTCGGTTTGTGAATCTTCTTAAAAGTGTGATGGGGGGTTACTGTTTCTAGTAAACAAACACAAAGGTAAAATCTAATCCAAACATTATTTTTGGCTGGATTTTCACCTCTGCCTTTCCAGACTACAGATGGATCTGAGAGAACTGAGCACATTTTTGGATCAAAGACACATGTTCATGTCCATGCTGAATCTATCATCCTTTGAGCTCTGTAGGAAGTCAAGCCTGTAATAGTTTCCATATTCAGCTTGTAATCTGAAATTAGGTACAGTTTGGAGATCTAATCATTTATCTTATAAGGCAGTGGCTCCCAGCCTGGAGTCCAGGACCCCCAAGGAGGTCCCCAAAGAGCACAGGATGGGTCCCCAAAGCTTCGACTGCTTAGAGCAGGGGTGTCAAACATAAGGCCCGGGGGCCAAAACCGGCCCACCAGAGGGTCCAGTCTGGCCAGATGTCACATTTAAAACAATAAAACAAACTATAGTTTCTAGTTGGTCCACCAGAGCTTGGAATCTTTTTAGATGTCTAAATATGAAGTATTTCAATATTACAGATCCGGGCATGAAAAAGTTCCGCTTTCTGCCGACTGCCAGCCACTTACCAGCGACTTGTCTGCTAATTCAATCGCACAGAGAAACGCCTGTGTGCCCAGGAGAAACGATTTCAGAGCATAAATGAATGCCCGGAACAAGGACGTTTCCACACGTCAAGTTTGGACACCGTGTGTTGACATATTCGCGGGACAAAAATCGTTCAGCCAGTGATAGTCCAGTATTACTGCACTATCACTGCACCACTTCTGACAGAAAAAGGAGGAACTTTTTCATGCCCAGATCTGTACCTTACAGATCTGACCTCAGTTTATATTATGAGGTCAGGATTACCTCACATGTGGAAATCTTATTTCTCTGTTTTTAGTTCCAGACACCTGTGATTCAAGATTACAGGAAGTGATTTTGTAGATCTCTTGTAATCTGTGAATTAAATGAACATGTAGTCTTATTTGAATGATTTGAGGATAATGAAAATAATAAAAGTATAAATACATTAAAAATATTCCATATTTGGGAAGTTTTAAGGGGAATTTAATTTGATAAATTCATATTCATATGAGTTTATAGTAAAATGTATATAGATATTTTGTCATATAAAAATATATAAGAAAATGTTGACTGAAATTACTACATGAAATGAATAAATAGAATAAAATATAATCAAATGAGACAAAATATTGTTGAAACCACTTATGTTTCTCAATAAATTTAATTTTTTGTAAAAGGAAAGTTCATTAAATATAAACATCTTGACATTGTGCTAAAATAAAGGGAAACATTTGCAGTTTTTGTTATTCATGGGTTATTGTGTGACAATTTTCCTGGTCCGGCCCACTTGAGATCTAATCGTGTCATTTGTGGCCCCTGAACTAAAATGAGTTTGACACTCCTGGCTAAGAGCCAGTGTGACTAAAATTAAGACCATGTCCACACATAGATGAGTTGAGGCGTATCAGCTTAAGTTTTTAATTATTTTGGTTTAATTTCATCATTATTTTATCAAAGGACAGAAAAGAAATCAGTCAGAATGCATCATTTGTGGCGAGAACCAAGCAAATGCAAACATAAAACCAAGCATAGTCAAAAGCAACGGGCGGCAAAGGGGGTCCACAGCTTTTCGGTAGTTACACGAAGGGGGTTCTCGGGGAAAATGGGTTTGGAACCACTGTGTTAAGGCATAATCTTCAAAAACATGCAACTGGTAATGTATTTTTTGACCTCCTTGATTTAAAAATTTTTTTTTTTTAATGATCCTTGTTTGTCAATTGGTGCCAACGAGTCAAGCTATCAGTAATAAATTAATCAAGAAATCTATTTCCTCCTCCTGGTGTGTTTCAGGCAGTCAGTTGATCACCCATCAATCCCTCCATCCCTCCATCCCTCCATCCATCCAACCATCCATCCATCCATCCATCCACCCACCCCCCATCCATCCATCCATCCATCCATCCATCCATCCATTCATCCATCGTTTTAATCTTCTCTGTTTTCTACTGTTGTCTGTCCCTTAATGTGCATCATCATCCATCCATTACTATCAAAATCTTCTTTGTCATAATGTATATGTACACCAATCTTTCATTTGTTCATCCATCTATATAAATATTTATCATGTCACCATCCATCCATCCATCCATACGACTGTTCAGACCACCCAGTTTCCTTGCCATCATTCATCATACCATTCATTATTTTGTGAGATTAGTTTGTTAAACTGCATGTTTGGTCACAATGCAAACAACATTGCCTTATGAATGTGCTGTAAATCAGAGATTCTAGTCTGAACTGTGCAGGTATCATATTAAGAACTTGTGTAAATTTACCAACTGTCAAGATCTCAGAGCCTCATTTGGTATGTCCACAAACCAGTCTACTGGTTTGGCTAACATTCATACATGTGTCAGTATTTGTTTTGAGCTACGTGTACAGTTTATTTAAAAATGCCAGCTCTGCTTGTTTTATGAGCACTAACAATGTAAACATGCTGTGTGGTATGCTCATTGGTGAGTGGTCTGTGATAATGTAGTAAAGTAGACCTTTGTCAAGAAGAGATTGCGACTGACTGTACTTCATTCAGTCAGTCATTTTCTGCACCACTTATTCAGTTCAGGGTCGAGGGGGTTGCTGGAGCCTATCCCAGCTATTATATGGCGAGAGGTGGGGGGTACACCCTGGACAGGTCACCAGTCTGTCGCAGGGCCAACACAGAAAGACAAACAACCATTCACACTCATATTCCTACCTAGGGACAATTTAGAGTGACCAGTTAACCTACACTGCACACCTTACAACTGTACTTGTATTTGTTAAACAAGATCACAGTGGCCTGAACAAGCAAGCTAACACCCAGTAACAGCTGTGCAACTGTGCATTAATGGTGTCAGTTAAAGAGTGCGCAAAAGAAAATTTGGAAACCTGACCTCCATTACTCGATTGACAAGTGAACATTGGTGCCATGCTGATATCATTATCTCCTGACAGTTACAGAAACTGCAACAAGAAGCAAGAGTCAGCATAAAAACTGTGAGGAGACACAGAGTGATGTAATATAATTACTATGCAGCCAATTGCAATAATCTGTTATGATGGTTTTATTTGTGGTACATCTTAATGAAGATGATTCTGTGAGAGGAAACCACTAAGGCACATAGCACTGTTTTAATACATAATTCTATCAAACCAAAACCGATTCAATCAGACATAAATGTCTGGAAGTGCTCTGTGTAATCACACACTGATAGCAGCAAAAAATCATTTCAGTGCTGAAAGTGCTGAGGTGGGGACTTTGTGAACGGGACTTGTTTCTCCAGTGCATTCCACAGATGCTAAATGAGATGGAAATGTGGGGAATTTGGAGGCCGAGTCCACACCTTGACCTGTTACTCAAAGCATCCCCAAATATTCTCACAATGTGGCAAAGCATGTTATCCTATGAAAGAGGTCATTTGGCAATCCATCAAAAGATGTACGCGAACTAAGTTGGCCTACAGCATTGTGGTTTCACAATACATGTTTTCCTTTGTTTCTTGCACAGGTGCAGCTTAAGTACTAATTTGTTATCATATCAAAACTCAACATCTCTATAGATGCTCCGATGTTATGACGTCCACTCTCAATATCTCACTAATGCTCATTTGACCACTAAAGGAAGAAAGAAGAGGTAGTTACTGTCCCTTCCTTTTTCATTCAGTGGTTCCAGCACTTTCTACCACTGAATAGCAGAAAGTGCTAATCATGACATTTGTGCATAACATTCAGGACTTTTCATGTTTAACTGTCATGGCACCTTTCTAGTTCCTGCCCACTGGTGAGTCCTCTCTTTTCCATTATATTCTCAACTGAGAAGGGTTTATGGGTTAAATGTAAATGCTTTGAATTAACAGGCTACCCACGGTTAATTCTACTGGTAGAAAAGTCTGTATGTTTCCACTTTAGTTAGCAAGATCTGTTGTTTTAAGATGCTCCCACTTTTAATCTAGTCATCACAGCTAGTAATCAATTCTTTAAAGTTACTTATCAATTTTCTTTGAAGAATGGAAGATAGCAAAAATAGAATCAGAAACATTAAGAGAAGAAACAACGTAGCTATGCTTTAATGTATGCAACAAAGAAAAAAAAATGAATCAGATGACTTGTTGAAGGATTTACCTCTTGGTTCATGGTGGTAAAAACATATAGGGTAGGCGGCCTATACATACATACATACATAATATATATATATATATATATATATATATATATATATATATATATATATATATATATATAGCGCACCCTGTGTTTTTGCTTCTTCCTCGATGAGCCCGCTTTAGAAAAGAACCCGGCATTAAGCTGTCTATCTGTTAGAAAGCTCTGAAAATGACTGACTTTCAGAAGATGTGACAAAAACATTATTTTTCATTGAAACAAATTCAAACTTTTTTTTTTTTTTAAGGAGATCCACAGCAATGATAGCCGACGGTGTGTAGAAACCGCTGCAGTTCTTTTAGCCTGAATGGCTTTTTTTGGTTTATTTTATCTTATAAAAAAAAAAAAAAAAAAAAAAAAAAACGGAGGAGTTTTTTGAACCGAATGTCATCGCTCGGTCATGTTGCAGTGGGTGGGACTTGTCATCGATCAGACACAGACTGGGAGGTGCGCAGACCGGCAGAAAGTTCAGAGGAGGAACAGCCTTCCCCAGACAATCTTGGGGTCCGCGTGCGTCTGCCGATGACACCGACACGTTACCTGCGGCGGTGGTTGTTCGCTTGAAGAGCGCTTTATGTTTTATAAACAAGTCTTTGGAAGAAAAAGAAAGTAAACGGAAGAAGAAGTAGGAACTTCTGAACAGTTTCACAAGTTGCTGCTTTCCGACTGATGCTGTGAAAGGTGAGTAATTATCGGCAAAAGTAATGGAACAGTAATGGAACAGCTTCAATATGCGTATGTAAATGAAAAATATTCATTTGATGCTACTTTAAGCAACATCTTTTTATCTACCTGAGCACTAAAAGCGTTTTCCCTTTTTTCTGTTTCACAGAATAATTTCAGGAGTGTAAGAAAGAGGAGAGAAGAGGGAGGTTAGGAGTCATGTTTTAAGTCACAGCATCATTATGGGTCTTATACATCCCTGTTGCCAAATGATGGTCTCCACAGGACAGGATTTTCTCTCGTTGTCTGGGAATTCCCTATTAATTCCTCACTGATCAGCCACTTTTTCTCTGAGAAAGACAAACATGAGCAGTAGCATTGTTTTAAACGAAACATGTCACAACACCACCTGCATCGTGGGTCGAGATGGCAAACCATCAACAAGCATCATCATGTTTTTGGCTGGGGTTGGGGGGAACCTCCTGGCCCTCTTCATCCTCGGAGTGCACCAGAAGGAACATCGCTCCAGGTCTTCAGCCTTCTGCATCCTGGTGACCGGGCTGGCCCTCACCGACCTGCTGGGCACCTGCATCCTCAGCCCACTTGTGTTCATCTGCTATGCCAACAACGTGTCCCTGATAGATCTGGGTGGTGAAGGACTGTGCAAGTTCTTCGGGTTTGCCACCATTTTTTTTGGCTTGGCACCGACTCTTATCCTGTGCGCCATGGCAGTGGAACGTTGCCTGGCCATCAGCCACCCATACTTTTACTCTGTGCACATCCGCAGCAGCTTTGCCAAATTTACTCTCGTCTTTATTTACCTCTTTTCTTTGGCTTTCTGCCTCCTACCGTACAGCGGCTACGGTCAATTCAGACAGTACTGCCCTGGGACATGGTGCTTCATTGACATGGATGCAACAGGGGTTGACCACTCCAACCTGGTGCTGGCCTTCTCTCTGTCCTACTCTTCCCTCATGGCAATGCTGATCTTTGCAGTGTTTGTGTGCAATGGCTCAGTGATTGTCAGCCTGTGCCAGATGCACCGGAGTCAGATGGTCCGCCGTGGATCGGTGGTGTCAACAGGGAGAAAGAGGAGGCTGAGCCTGGCTTGGTTCGGACAGAGGGAAGAGGAGATGGACCACCTGGTGCTGCTGGCACTCATCACTGTCATATTTGTGGTGTGCTCCCTGCCGCTGACTGTGAGTTCACATTTCACACCCCTTTGTTCATTCTCCTTTTATTATAAATCATATATTACCGTCTGTTAGGAATGACGTTTTACACTAGAAAGAAACATGAGTGGATGACACATTCAGCCGTATGATATCAGTTGTTGAATAATAAATAGAAATTTTCTGATTAAATGAAACATGTTAAAACAGTGTGATCTGAAATGGAGACAAATAAGATTTTTGTTGTGGTTGTTAACTTTACAAAGTGCAGGGAGTGGATGTACAGTATATTTGCTCACAGCAGGTCACAAGGAGCAGGTTTATTTCACCATTACACTCTCCTGACCCCATGTGCCCACACTAGTAAAATTAATTCCTTTCCCTCATTCTGTCATCTTTACTTGTAAACAAAAAGCTCAGCGGGCATAGCGACCGTTGATGTTTTTGTTGCCGTGGTATGTGTTTTTGTGGCCTGTTAGAGTCTCATTAACGATGGTGCTGTACTCTGCTGGCTCGACTTGTAGGTGTGTCTGAGAAAGCAGCCTTCACACACATGGCGTGCAGTTGTCTGTTTGTGCTGTACTTAGCTTCTCTTTTTGGAGAAGTGTGCCTAACCTGACAACCCTGGTGGACTGGTCTGGACTGCCTTTCCTCTGGGACAGAGGGCTCTTTTGGTCAAAGACTACAGCACTGTAAGGTCAATTAGCCTTTGTTCCTAAACATTATCCAGGTGGGAGATGGAATGTAGGATATAATGAATGTGAACTACAGTATAAAAACATTCTTGCTTCAGTTATTTATCTTGGCCTTTGGCTAACCACTCTGATAATCAAGTGGTTTACAAGGCGCGGTAAAAAGTGTTTGTTCATGTTGGTGCTGTTCATCATCTACTCACTGTCTGCATCTGGATAGTTCATGAAGGTTTGACTAACTTCTGGTGCGTGCCGTGGCACTTTGACTTGCGTTGCAGCTGAGAGCCCCTCGGGGGGGATGAGCAATCATGACAAATGCTCTTGTGAACCCTCTGAGTAAGACTTCAGGAAACCCCAACCTCACCAATTATAAGAATTTTTTTTTCTTTTTTTAGTTAAACAGTGCAGCAGGCCGTCAACATTTTAGTCACTAAAAATAATTAGAAAATTTGCAGGAGCCAGTATGTGACCTTGGTGCAATTTTTAAATTCTTTTTATATCGTATCTGATACAACATTAGCTTAACTTAAGCATGTCCTGCTCAGTTAAATAATTTGTGGATAGTTACAATCCAGATTCATGCTTTATATCATTGTGAGTTATTTAAGAGCCTGTTAATAAGCAAAGAAAGAGTCATGTGTCATCTCAGCTGACTTTGGTATGCTTGTTTGCTTATACACTTCTTTGTGGCTGTAACAAAAAGAACTGAGACAGCGGTGGCGAAGCATGAGTCCATATAAGCCAACTTCACATCTTTCCAGACATATGTCAGCTCATGATTAACACCATTTGGTTTGGCACAACAAATGTCGACAAAAGTAAAGAGATCAATAAAATCTGATAATAGTCTGATTATAAGAAATGCACAACCCACATTCAGCCGCTACACAATGATCGCATACCAATACAAAAGCTTTCACATATGTTTCCTTTTGGTATTTGTTTGCTTAAAGCATTTTTATGTAACTGAATATACCTCTGAGAACAGAGAACTGGGTTTTTTTGTCTGAAGAATACCAGCAGTTTGAATCTATTAGCACGGGCGCCACACTGATAAAAGTTGGTAAGGAGGAAAAGCATGAAATCATGCACCAGAAAGTTTTTCTTGCCCCTTTTTTTGAAGATAAAAAAAAAAAAAAATCTGTGTTCATTGGCTCACACATACAGTATGAATAATTTTTCTAAACTTTGTATTAACAGATGGAGTTTCACAATCTTACATTTCCTGAGTGGCGTTTAGTCAACACACATGTCTGAGGTGTGGTTGTTAAAGCAAAACTTTTTCATTTTCTAAAAATTTGAAAGTCACATGTGTTGCATTTGGAGAAGTTGTAAAAATATGTGTGTGAGAATTTCTCAGAAAAGATGCATCTGTCTTTGCTGTGTGTGGTTTTGTGTGTGTGTTTTACTTTAAAGAATAATCCATTGGCTGCAAATGTTTGTCCTGTTCAGCGTTACCTGAATCACATAAACTTCCCAGGCTTGTCACAGCATACAACATATCACCTCTCCCTGATTTAAACCTGCAATACAAACTCTACAAAAGCTGAAAAAGTTGAAGAACTGTCAAGCACTGGAAGGTGATGAGATGAGTTTTATCACTTCACATCAAATATACCTTTGAGCTGTTTATGAAGCTTGAAATGATAGTCCTTTATGGACGTTCTCAGCCAGGCTTTGACATATCTGGAAATATATTGCCAGCAACTGTTACAGCTTTTTTGATGGTATACGACTGTTCTCCTTTTAATGTTGCCATGGGAAACACAAAGCCTGGTGGCCGTATGCTTGTGTGGAGACTTACTGTAGATCAATAATGTGCTGCTCTGATATCACTGCCTTTTGGCAAGATTATTTTCTTTAGCTATAAATCACCCCCATTATGACACTACTAAAGAGTGAATTTGGAAAAACTGTTTTTTTTTCTTTTTGTGTAGATGTTTGTTGTTTTTTAAAGGTAATTTAGCTGCTATAACCCTGAGAAGTGTTGGTGCTTTGACTTACAGTAATTGTAAAAGGTTTCGATTAGTGTGAACAACCGCATCTGAGGCTTAGTCGGCAGGCATATATCGAGTGATGTGTGAGGTAAGATGCCAGGGAATGAAAAAAAAACATCCATAGACTAAGTTCTACCACATTGATCGGAAAGTATCATGTGGATAAGAATAGCAGCTGTAATGGGGTTTGCGCTTCACTTAACACACAACATATAGTACGAGGACCTTTTATAGAGCAGCTGCTGTAACCCAACACTTTTATTATAATCGATAAGTGGTGAATATGGACCGCAGAGATCAAAGTCTGTATAAAAAGTGAGCTTGTGATCAATGTTACATCTACAAAAAAGTCTAGACTCCACAGAAGTGTGTTTAGCATGTCCTTTGCAGTCCCAGAAACCTGTGCGTCAAAGCCTGGTGAGTGTCAGATGAACTCTAAAACAGTGTGAAAGGAATGAACACTTGTAGATGTGGGGAATTTTGAGCCTGTTTGTCTTGTAGTTTGAGGTCAGATCATTTTTTAAAATAAGCAACATTTTTGTGTTTGTGTTCGCTCAGTCAGTGCAGGAACGACACAATCCTAAGATGCTTGGCTTTGCTTATTAGCCGTGACTCTACCTCTACCATGACCTTTTTTTTTTCTCTCTTCCCGAACTGCATGCTTCTTGGTCTGCTGCTACTTCTGACGAAGCCCTCATGGGTGCTGCCGCAAGACGAGGTTGGATGAGTGAAATTTGATTTGACATTTATGAACCACAAGTACGTAAGCTCGGAATAAGATTAACAGAACTTGCTTTAGCGTGTTGACTTATGCCCAATATCTTTCATGAAGGAATGTAAGCACATCGTCAGAAATCAAAGAGGATTTTCGGACATGTGGCTTTTACTCTGCAAACATAACACACCTGCATTTATTTATACGTTCTGCATAAAGTTGGAAATCTCTTTAATGCAGAAATGAGTCATCATGTGTTTTTATTGATCTAACCATATACAGGAAATGACTGTGATCTGCATGTACTTTGTAAGTAAGTAAGTAAGTACTTACTTACTTACTTACTTACATGTACTTTGCCAGCATCATTTGATCCCATACATAGATGGGCTATATGTGAACTCAAAGTGTCACAATGTTGTTCTGGGTCCATAAACTGAAGACACAACATATTTCCCAAACCAAAGCTCACTGCCCTATTTTTTCCTGTGGCTCATACAACCATGTGCTGAACATGTTCGGTAGATGTAGCCAAAGAGCACATCTGTTCTCCTCATGGTTTTGCAAATGTGTGTTTAACTGTCTTACCAAACACATCTTCCATCAATACTACAAAAGCTAATTTTACCTAATCTGGGACCCCTCCAGCTGCTCCTGCTGCTGCATCTCTGGTGTTAGAGATGGGTTCAAAGCAGAGCTGAATTTCCCAATCGGGATTGATAAAGTAAAACTTAATCATTATGAATAAGTTTAGCCTGAAATAGCAGAGTGTTATTTCCCAAATCTGTCAATGGCGTCTACTTAAAGGTTGAATCTGTAACATTTTTATGAAAAGCTATATTTTTTAAAATAATACCTCCACAGGTGGTTTGGGGGGGGGGGGGGGGGGAAGAAAGAAAAAAAAATAACTATAAAAAAAAAAATTTATATAAAAAAAAAAAAAAAATAAAATAAATTGGTTGGGTGATAGAAAAAAAAATTATATTTATATATACAAACCACGCCGCCATTGTGGGTTGCCAAATACGATCTCTATGTGGCAGCAATATGTTGGGCACAGTTAGGCTGGTACAGGGGGAAAAGGTGAAGACGGCGAGTGAAGCAGCTGCTTCAGAGCCCTGGAGATATTGTTATCTGTTTCTGAGGAGGAGTGACCTGAGAAGAGCAAAACCTGGAGTAAATTTAGGTGAAAACTACACTAAATGGACATAAACGTTTTCCACGGCGTCAAAACACGGAAATGGCGACTTTCCTCCTGGATCGGTAAGCTAGCTTGTTTGCTAACATGGCTAACGTTAGCTGTCAGTTATAAACTCCTCTGCGTTACTTGTTGGACATGCTGCAGACTGTTGGTCACTTGCGTATCGGCAGCGAGCCTGGCATCCCAGCGGCTGGAGTTGTTTTTCTGCCGTTGCAACTACAACCTAGACACACGTGATGTCGCTGTTCTGTCCGTGTTCCATATTCAACCTTTAAGCAAAGTTCTCATAAAAAATCTCAAACCGGTTTTCAAACTGCTGCTTTCAGATAAAGAGCAGCATGCAGAGAAAAGCCGCATGGTGGCAAGGGCACGGTGAGTTCTGTGATTTAGGTTTTTTTTAAAAAAATGGAAATGCCAAATCAAATCCAATATCTCTGAGCAAACTGAGCCAGAGGAATGGCTTCTGGGAAGACGTTAAGATAAGCAGCAGCAAGCCTCTTTGACACATTTATGGTCTCAGGGCATTATGCCTCCATGAGTCAGTGCAGCATCTCATAAAACTGAGTTGCAAAGAGCACACAAAACATACTGAAACAATGTGAAGCAGAAGGTTAAAGGTGAAAAAATGGTTCATGAACTGATTCATTAAAAATCAAACAACCAGTTATTAAAAAAAAAAAAGTACAAGTACCAATTCCAGATAAAATCCTGTTTCACATTACTCAGATACATGGATATCTGTTTTCCTGTTAGCCAGAAAACCCACAGCTCAATCACCATTATAATAGTTTCCAAAACAGTCAGGAGCCGTGGAGTCCCTCAGCATGCCTCATCATATCCCAGTACTTCAAATATGCTGAATGACAGGATAGACGGATTTACAGACACTCCCTAACTGAGCTGGACCCAGATCAAGTATATCAGTCTGGATGAACAGAGGGACTCCCCAAATATGCAAAATCCCAAAAGACTGAAAAATGTAATGGAAATGAGAGGAGAACAAAGAAAAATCTGCTTTAATTACAAAATGAGAGATTTTTTGTTATTGGCGTAGCACCTACTGACCATCACTCTGAACAAATCTCTCCATGAATACCAGTGTAGCTACTGAAGGTCCGACTAAAACTAAAACAACGCTGTAATCCTGAGAAGTGTCCGGCAAAACATTCTCATCGCCTCCTTGCCAGTGGAAATTGATTCAAGGAGTTTATTTTTTTTGTTTTTTTTAACATTCCGAGTCAGAAATCCCGAAACAAGCTGCTTTGTTACAGTTTCCTTTAACTCCCCTATCACATCAGCTGATAAATGAAAAGGATGCTGATGCAGACTCGAGACCCCTGCAGCTTCCAGGAGCCTCTTTGTCTCTCCTCAGGGCATTAAAGGAATTGAAGCCTTCTCATTGATTATTAAAGATAAAACTCATTTTAGATCCTAGACAGGCATACACAATGGAAAGCACCCATTGTCATATCAGTGTACCACAACCTTTGCATCAGTTTGTAGTATCAGATGACATAGTGGGAGCACTGGGGCTGGAGATGAGGGGACACACATTCTCTGACAGCTTTGTGTCCCAAATTGTTTTTGTGCTTCAGGTGCTATTGGGATTTTCATCCTCATTTAGACCACGAAGGAAAGATGATGCTCTACAATGAGCAGCTTGCTTTGTGAAGGAACAATTAGGGTTTGTTTTCTCGGTGGTTGGATGCTCAGACCTGAGTGCATGTGTGCGCTTTCATGTGTGCGCACACATTTACTCTGATTTCACTAGGAGAAAAACAGCTGCAGGCTTGTTAATGTGTTTGTTTTGTCTTGGTTTCCTCATATTTCACCAGTTCTGAGCCACACAGTAGAAAATGCCTCTCTGAAATGTCGGGATTAGGGCTGTCACGATTAGTCGATTAATCCAGTGATTCCCAACCCTGGTCCTTAAAGCACACTATCCTGAAAACCTTCCATGTTGCCCTGTTGAAATACAGCTGACTCACATTAATGGGTCAGTAGCAGACTGGTGCTGAGCTCGTCAGGGATCCATTAAATTTGAATCAGCTGTGTCCTAACAGGGCAAAATGGAAGGTTTCCAAGATAGGGTGCCTTGAGGACCAGGGTTGGGAATCACTGGATTAATCGACTAATCGTTGACAATCAAAATAGTCAACATCTAATTTTATAATCGACTAATCGCTTGTCTTTAAGCTTTGTTTTTCCTCTTTAAATTGCTACTGTACCTTCCGCTGCCTTGTCCACCTGTCTGTCTGTCTGGTCATTTTTTCTTGAATTGTATATTGACATAAATGAACACACACACGAGCAGTCAAAAGTTTGGACATGTTTTTCTATTAGATTCCATGAGAAAGTATCCAAACTTTTGACTGGTACTGTAAATATGCTACAATTTTCGTATAATCCGATTAGTCGATTTATCGCCAAAATAATCGATAACTAGTTGATTATCAAAATAATCATTTGTGGCAGCCCTAGATGTTTGGGAGCATAGCTGTATGCTTCAATGTTCAATGGGAAGTAAAGAGCTGGGAAGAGAATTATTTAATGGCAAAGCAACAAAATAAGAGATTGTAAAGATGTTTGTGAAAAGCAGATCAGTGACAGATACGTAATGGCAGTGGTATATCTTCTGTATGATCTTTTGGCAGTAATGAAATATGAAGTCTTTTTTTACTGACATTAAACTTTCTGTGGCTGAAATGAGGATGCAACACAAGTTTCTCAGATATTCTGCCGAGCTGAATGCATCAATAATCTGCAAGAGAACCTAACTGCAGTTACAATGACCGACAAGGGTGCCGCTACATCCAATCCATACAGGAAGTCTCATGCGGAAGTTAGTTAAATACCGCCAAGAGTAACTATCTGTGGCTTGCACACAGATGCGTATGGTGTAGTCGGGTGGTTAGGGTTAGGAGAAGGGTCAGGGGTAGGGTTAGATTTTAGTCAGTTACATGAAAAAGACACTTCAGATTAGGACTTCCGGCGTGGATTGGATATATGGCGACGTACCGTGACTGCAGTTGGGTCTCTCTCATAATCTGGCTTGAATAAGAGACTGTGTTAAAGTGGGAATACATCGCTGGTTATCAGGCCGGAAAATCAGCCATGTTTTCTGATTCTAAAGGATGAAAGGTGTTGGTCATGGATGAAAGATGTTTCTCCGTGGAGCAAGCAGAAAAGGGGACTGATGTTTTTTTGGTTGGAAGATGGTTCTTTTATACATCTTAACCTGTTATCCTGAACTTAACTTTCAGCCCATCAGAGCGGGTTAGATCTCCTGCAGAAGTCACAGCAGCAAAGTCCAGTGAAAAGCAAATTAGCTCCAAAATATTGAAAACACAAAGATGAACCTTTGTTACCTGACCACTAATCCTGCCTCACAGTTCAGGCCAGCGCTCTGCCAGTTTGTCTCCACGAGCACCTCCGTCAACCAGCTTTTTAAGTGAAAACAGTTCCTGTAGCCATAGTTGGGTTAGTCATTTCCTGTAAAATGCTTCTTACTCTGTCCTTTCAATGATCTCCTTCTACCTCCAAGCAGACCATTTGCCACATTTTCTCTGACGCTATGCTCTCAAATCAATGCTGGTGGTAAAAAAAAAATGGATGGAGTTTAATAAAATGATGTAACTGTTTCGCCATACTCATGGGTATATATTTGCATTTCTGCCACTCAATCATGCTTTAATTTATTAAAATCATTCATTTTTGTGGTAAGGTTATAATTGTAGTGATATTTGGGAACAGATGGTTGCAGATACTGGACCATTAGTAGCCTTGAAGGTAGGGCTGGACGATTATGGAAAAAATTATAATCACGATTATTTTGACTGACATTGAAATCAAGATTAATATACATGATTATTCATTGATTTAAAAAAAGTGTTTACTGAACCACCAAAACTCAACCTCAAATATAGCTTTTGTAAAAAAACACAACTGTAAATAAATTAGAAACAAATGAAGGAGTAAAATAAGAATAATATATTAAAATAATAATAGCAATAAAAATGAATACCCAGCCTACATGGATTCCTGTTTTATGTTTCCTGCAGTTTGCTTCCTATAACTCTACCAGTCTGTTCTCTTCAGGATTAATTATTTTTCTTGATTACAGTGTTTTTATGATTGTGAGAAGGCAAAATTGAAATCACGATCAAAATTCGATTAATTGTCCAGCCCTACTTGAAGGTAACATAACGAAGGGGAGTGTTTCATTCATCACTTTTTTTATGTGATTGGACATTTTTACACTTTTTTCATTTGTCTGGACAGCTTACCTTTCCCCCGTAGAGTTATTACGTTTATAACCCTCACATATTTAACAGTGTATTGCATTGACTAAATGATAAGACTTTATTGATTTCTGCAAATGTTATTAGTTGTTGTTGGTATCTTTTTTATTTTCTCAGTATATGAAGAGCCATTAACCCAGATTAAATCTGTTCTCTCCAATCAATAGCCACCTCCAGGCTCATTTGCTTAGTTACTCACGCTCCATTTGAAGCAGCTGGCTGTCATTTACGATGCAATGCGGACGGTTGTTTCCTTTTAAATGCTCTTGTTCTATTTTTAGTCAAAGATCTTTGTTTTACGTTTAAGGCAACGTTATAAAATTTCTTAAACCAAAAAACTGCATGTTTTGTTTTCTTACACACGAGACATACTAATACTATTTTATTTTTTTTATTTTTTGTTTTTTCAATTTAAAAAACTTTATTAGCACATGTCAAAATGATCATTTTAAAGCCTTACAGTGTGTAAAGAAATGCAAATCTGCACAGTTATCACATTTTTCTTCCTGTAATGTGAACGTTAGTCTCCACATCTGTGTGTTCATTGTAAACAACTTAACAGCTCATCATTGCAGAGTGTGGTATATAAAGTAAATAAAGAAGATAAAGATGAATGGGAAGGACCTTTCTTTAAGTAAAAATGTTTTTTAGATTCTGATCAACAAAAACTTCTGTTTTATCAGAATGTCATATTAAACGGACATACTGAATATTGAGAAATATTTCCAAATTTCCAAAACTGCTCTCTGTATATTCAGTCCAAAACAGCTATCTTCTTACCACAGATGGAAGTTGTCACAGGCCATTTATACGCTTGACCAGGTTTTATCAGAACAATGTGCAGACATGTTTTCACTGAAAATGCTGCTCTCTTTGCTGGAAATATGAGGGAGGATCTGCCCAGAAAAGAAAAGGTCACAGAAATGCAAAGTGCTAAATCCTGTGAGTCAATCACAATAACACAAGACTGCCAGCGAGGGCTCTCTGGTCACTGATTTTATGTTAAAATAAATACCACATCAATCGGAACGTACACAGTAGGGAAAACCAAAGCAGCATGTGGGATAGCAGAAAAAAATAGGAAGCTGTTGCCAAATGCTCTGGAAGATAAAATGATTTACGACATTTTTCCATTCTGGGATCATCAAAAGATGTTACTACAGAGATGCCCGCAGGGGGGGGGGAAAGGGATTTACTTCAGGAAGTCAGGAAAAGGGGGCAGTCCTTCCAATCAATGATACAGGAAGCAGCCAAGGATGCAGTTTGAAAGAAGTAAAAACGTTTTTCTTATTTATTTCTTTTTTTTAATTTAATGACCCATGCTTCTTTTCTTCTTAATAATTTTAGCAAATCACATTAATGAATAGTCTTTCAATTCATTCTGTGCATTGATGGTGGTCACATAAATTCAGCTAACCCATTTATTTTCTTTTATTTAAAAAAGGGGATCTGATATAAAACTGATTATCTGCAGCTACATTTTCCTGCTTAATTTGCTGTTTGAGATGCATCCTTAAAACACAAGAATCCACCGAAGTCAAATCAATAAGATTTAGATTAAACAAAGCTTGCCATGCTGATACATATTTTTATACTTGTTTTGTTATTGTGCTGCTAAGATCAGCAGGTTTTGTTCATTTTATTTGATTTAAGTTTACAGTAAATATATGCAAAACAAACAAACAAAAAACTCCAAAAGCTTCATAACAGTAATCTAATGTGTTAAATGATTTTAAATGCTCTCTTCTCTGCATTCTCAAATTCTTGCATATTGTTTTTATGTTTATCTAAAATGATTAGTTGCAATAGTTTGTTGGTAATAGCTTATATCATGATATCAGTTTCTGACTATAGCAGTGCTTGCTTTAATGGTTGCTTTGGGCTCTGTGTGGGCTTTGATTAGCTCTGGGAATGAATGCTGAGGAAATTTGTGCTCTTACACATCCCCTGTGGAACCTCCTTGGTAAAGTTCAGAGCTGCAGTGCATGTGGGAAAATCCTGTCATGTATATTGTATGCTTGTGTTTTAATGGGATTTGTCTGGAATTAGTTCAAAGAAGTACAGAAAAGATATCTGCAGATCTTCTCCTGCAGTTATTTATTGCTCTCGCCAACGTACCATTTAGTGCTCTTTCTGATTTCCCAACAGTGTCAGCAGTTTGTTTTCTGTCCATCGGCTGCTTTGCACTTCTCAAAGTCTTGCGTCAAGTAGGCTCCACACCCAGGTGTAGTTTCTCAACAACAGGGCTGGGACCCTTTTGTGGAGCCAATTGAAGCTGTCAGTGAGGTCACATGTAGTAAATGGTATGTGGTGTATGCTGAAATCAGCTTTCCTTTTTCATTGACTTAAAGTTTAAGAATGGCTGATTTGTCATAAAATGACTGAATCAAAGTTAAAGTTTCATGTGATCTGTTGGAATTCCTTCATATAATATAACTGCATTACATCATAAAGAGATTTTAACTGGATAGAATTATACTGTATCTTTAGAGTGGCTTAAAATGACTTTTGCTATTAATTGGTGTACTATGAAATGTGATGATACTTAAAAGATATATTGTGTGATTACAAATAGCTGTTATTTCTCGTTTAGGCATCAGGCTGTTATTATTTGTCTACAGTTTGTTCTTAGCTGTCTATTATGCTTCATAAAGCACTCAATAAAAGTAAATTACATCCAAACACCAGGGTTTGAACCTGCTGGTATGTTGCCGTTGGAGCTTGCATCTCTGTGTTATGCCTCTGAATTTGCTCCACAGCAAATTCAAAAGTGTTAAATTTCTGGTGTTAAAAGTTTCAGTGTTGATTCGAACACAATTACTGTAACTCTGTTGTGGTGAACAAATATGGCTGTGTGGGTGTGATGTCATTGCGTAGTAAGATTTAACACTTGGGAGTGTTGCTGGAACATCTGGGAATAGTGTAATTGGTCCTGGAGTGGGTTCATTTGTATATTTCCCATCATGTTTTGTGGAGCCCCCTGTTCCTTGTAGGGGGGTAGGTAGCGTAGTGGTAACGCCGCGGGCCTTGACGCAGCAGACCTGGGCTCCAGTCCCCGACACGGCACTGAGGTAAACCACTGTGGACCCTTAAGCAAGGTCCTTAGCCCCCACCAACCACTCCCCGGGTTGTCAGTGAAGTGTACATGTAATTCCTAGTGTGTAAAACCAGACAAATAGCAAGTTTATTAATTGAGCTGACACTGGACTATTACAGGTCACTTGGTTTGTAAAAAGGTCCACTAAAAAGTCTATTGTACCTTATGAACATTTTCTGAATCATCCAGGTCATCCAGAGATTTCTGAAGAGGTCTAGGGCTATAGACCCAAGAATGAAGTCCTGGAGGATCAGAGTGGTCAGTGAAACAATCCCTAATCCCATCACTGCTTTCTCTTTTGGTTAAATGAAACTTATTGTTATAAGCAACCCCAGTTGGTGAACTTTCAACACAGATTTGGTGTCACTTTATCTGTCTTCGTGTCAAAGTTTAACACTATGAGAGTTTCTGTAATTAACACTGTGACAGTGGTAGTAATTTTAACACTTTTCAGTGGTTTGCTTATAAACTATGGGCAAGTGTTGAATTTAACCCTGAAAGTGTTGAATTTCAGCTTTCATGTTTGCTGTACCCATTTCCTTCTTGTGTGATGATTATAACGTACAGCACATGGGTTTCATTTTCTGTGGTGGCTCAAAGATACAGTAGATGTTCAGCCCGTTCAGGATGCATCTCACCTTTCTCAGAAGTCATTTTCAGACCAGGAACTTTTTTTTTGTTATATTTTTTTTTTATATATTATATATATATATATATATATATATATATACCTGTTGAAGAATAAATTCACCCAGCATGAAGGAACAAAATCTGTCTTATTGCTGTCCAGGGAATTGTTGACACATGCAGCACCAGAACAAGAAAACTTGCAAAAACCAGTAAAACTTTGATAAAAAGAATAAAAGAAAGATCTCAACCTCAGCTTGTAAAAAACAAAGCGAAAAAAAAAAAAAAAAAAAAGGAATGCTGGTGAAGATGAGGGTTTACTGATTTTGACCAATACAGCAAAACGATGCATAGCGGTCACCATCTCAGTTTTGAACCAGTTTAGAGTTCAGTTCATTTCAGTGTTTTTAGGTTAGAAGTGAGAGTGAATGACTGGACCTGGAAAGAAAAGGAATAACTGTGTTGCTTTACAATTAAAGCAGTTATAATAGACCTTAATCTGTAACACAAAAATAGATAGTGTGTGGAATGGATGTGTGGACAGAGGACAAAAATTTTATTTTTTATTTGTCTAAAATTAACCTCGTTCAGAGTAACAGAGGGTCATTTTTGTCAAACAGCTTTTTTCATCTAAATATTAAAGCAAGAAAAAAAAAGCTGTACAAATATTATGAAAACACACTGGACAGATGCTTCAACTCCATGTCGTTTCTATTTAGAATTTGACGAAGCTGACTTGTTTTCAAGAGCAGGTGGACATAATTTGCAAAGAAATGTTAATGTCATTTTCAGACACGTAGTTTCCCGTAAATTATCATATGCATATGAGGCGTTGTCCACGCTAACATCTGCAGCAAGTGTTGCTAATTTGTCACACTAGAATGCATTGTGGGTAATGTGGGGTGCAGTAGATGTAATGCCAGAAGAATGTAAGCATATCGGCAGTGACTGTTGTGGGACCTCACATAATCTGATAATAATAATGTTCCAAGTTCTTTATTTGCAAATATGTTTTGTTTAATTTAAGGTTCTCGGAAAAATGAACATGTTCTATGAGTGCGCTCATGAGTGTGCTCATGCACGAGCTCAGCACGGACACGTTCCAGTTACTTTGAGCCACCTACAGTGGAAGGTAGGGATGCACCGATTGTGAAAGTCTTGGCCGATACCGATACCGATGTTTAACATAACAACTTGGCCGATGGCCGATGTTTTCTTTTTTTTATTTATTACTTCCTTTGTGCCACAGAAATTTACAAGTCTTTCAGCTCCTCATCAGTTTGTCCTTGAATGAGCACAAATTCAATCAGACCAATTTATGAAACAGAAACAACCTTTAATGTCACTTTGTGGTTGACATTAGTTATAACAAGCTCTTTTCTGAAAACTTTTCAAAAAGCTGGGACTGATGATCACTAAAAAGAATGCTTCAGTATATTGCTCAACAAAATTGAGTGGTTTTAGTCTAATAAACAAAAACACACTCAGTGAGAAGAGTATTTTAATGGCCCAATAAAAAATATTTGTGGAGCATGTACTGCAAACTGCGTAAAGCTGATCTTTTTCTGAAACGGTAAAATATTGCCACACGACCGCCGCCATCTTTGTTTCTCTACTGAGGAAAGTGCGTGGATGCCTTCTACCAGTATCTCCCCCCACCCTCCCAAAAAAGAGGGGGAAAAAGAATTTTTCTTAAGAACAGTGTTGATGACACATGTAAATCATTATACACACACACACATATAACACACATACGCTATATAATAATCGGCCATCGGCCATCTGCGAATATCATTTTTATTGGCCGATGGCCGATGGCAGTTAACAAGGCAAACATCGGCCGATACCGATGTCTAGCCGATGCATCGGTGCATCCCTAGTGGAAGGCCTTTAAGGACAGAGGCATATGGACCCCTACTTTTATATTTGCAAGCTGCTCAGATTACTTAAACTTAAATAACTAAGTCGGAAGTTCACTATTGCTTCCACTACTGACAACAAAGATCTGGTTTTGATTTGTAGTTTGATGAAAATGTGACAACTCAAACAAGTTGTGAGCTTGTTAATGGCTTCGTCTATACCATAAATCCATGTAGCCGCTCATATTTGTGTGTCTATAAACAGTCACAGCCTCCTATCTGCATACTTTGATTATTTGCTCACAAAAACTCAAATCTCTTACAAAATATGAAAAGGGTTTAGTACGCTCCAGCTGGACTTAATTTATCCAGTTGTTTTGCCAACTTTTTGCTGGATCCAAGCTGGTTTTAGACACCTGTGTCAACTCATCCTCTAACTTAAAAATCAACTCCTCCTGGAATGTATGTACAGAAAGAATAATATGACCTGTTTCTTACTCCACCTTTGAATCTGTATCAGGTGATATGAGATATAAAACTTGTCTTACACACTGCAGTAAAACGCGACATCGTCTCATCAAAAAAAAAAAAAAAAACCTGAGGCAAAATGTGGTGATCATCTGCTGAGGTGCTGAAAACACATGAAAAAGGAAGCAGTCGACACCCCGATGTCATAAAACCGTGATATGAAAAATAGTTGCTCCCTCATGAAATAATGACATTTTTCAGATTGCATGATATTAATTTACATGCTTTCTCATCTGTTCTTTTGGAAGATTAACAAAAGGAGTCATTGTCAACGTGATCTCACCCATGTGATTTCATTGTTAGTTCATGGTGTAACAGAATCTCTGAGAAAAAGAAGTAAATTTGTTTTCACTAGTCATAAATATTCCAATTTTTGTTGCATAAGAGCAGCTGGCATCAGTTAGGTGATGATTCACAAGATTAAAAACCAGATTAGATGAGTATGTCTGTGTGACAGCTTGGTTGGGTGTCTGCTTTCTGCCATGGATGTTTTGTTGTTGTTGTTTTTAAATGAATTTATTTTTTAATTTTGAGGGATGTCCTAAAAATTCCTTTGCGATCTTTCCAAATAAAATAGTTTCTTCCGTCAAAGGGACATCAGGGACTGAAGATAATTGCAAACAGGCAGCAGGGTGGATTTTGTGGTTTAAAACTCAGCTATGTCTATTATAATGTGATGGGAAGAAGTTTTCTATCACTCGCCTCTGCTCCCAAAACCTCCCACACCATACTAAAAATACTTTCCAAGCAAGTCCCCAGGTCGATTGTTTTAAATTGCTTTATATTTATAGATATGTGGCATTTATGAAATTAAGAACTTGGTGGAGGGACATTCATTGGGGAGGTATAGATGCAATTTGTTTAAAAGAAGCAAAAGCTTATAGTTTAATGGGGTTTCATGGAGGGTCAGCTTCCTAGGCTAGAGATGCACCGATCGATCGGCAACCGATCGCAATCGCCCGATAGTGCCCCTGGCGGTTCTGATCGGAGTTCTCAAAATAGATCAAAGCAAGCCGATCCAATGACGTTTACAGTAACTACAGCGTTTCAGCGTTTTGGCGTTTGACGCGCATCAGGCGCGGGAAATACAGAGGAGACTCCGGTGAATCTCTTCACTCCACGGAGACAGTGGAGGATAAACTATGATCTGTGTCCAGTCCCGGGTTTCCAAACGGTGGGTTGATGCTCTGCTGTCCTGGCAGGATTTAATGGGCTTATAATGAACTGGGTTCATACACCAGACTTAGACGCACATGATGCGCAAGGCTCTGCCATTCATGCTGCTTAATCAGAAGTAAGCTGATCAATAAAATCATAATTTTATTATATTATTTTGGCTACAGCATGTTTATGCTACAGTTGGAGTTTTTTTTTTTTTTTTTACAGAAAAGCTGCAGTATTAGCTCCAAGTTTATGTCCAGAGATAATGTTGCAGTTGCACATAAGTCGCTGTTCTTATTCTCATTTGTTTAACATATTTTACTTGATTTATCCACTAAAAGCTTGTAGGTAAACTCCAAATAGTCTCTGAGAAAGAGCCTCTAGAGAGTGAAATGCTTATTATAGTGCACATGTTGTATGTTACTGTATGTACATAATCTATTTTTTTATTTTAAGATTTAATTCCTTTTTCCACAGGAAAAAATTAGTTTAAAGTTTACAACTTGTACCAACTCTACAAGAGTGAAATGTTTACTGTTGTCTGTGTTGGTGCACTACACATGTTGTGTGTTGTACACATAATTATTGCCACAAGAAAGCTTAAATAAAAAAATAAAAAATTTTAAGGAATCATGAAAGAATTAAGCTTAAAAAAGTATAAAAATAAAAGGATTTTTTTAGTATAAAGCTAAAAATAAAAAAAAGAATATAAAAAAAAATACTACAAAAAAAAAGGGAAAAAAAAAAAAAAGAATACGAAATAAAAAATAAAAAGAAAAAAAAAAAAAATTGAAAAAAAACAAAAAAAAGAAGAAAAAAAAGGCTAGTAAGCTACACTTCCTCTATGTAAAATGAGTCCAAGTTGTCTCAAGAGAGAGAAAATCAAACAAGAGAGTGAAATATTGCAGATTGCCTGCAATAAAACTGCGGTCAATTCATGATAATTTCCCATCTCTTAATTGTTATACTTAATAACATGATGTCAATGGTATGTACATGAGACAACAATATTGGAGAATTTATGGATTTGGCGCTGTGATGGTGATCGGCAATATCGGGATCGGCATATACTGCTTTTGGTGATTGGCCCCCAAAATCCTGATCGGTGCCTCACTATCCTAGGCAAATTAAATGTTTATGAATGGGTTAATGAGTGGTTTCCATTGTGTGCTTGTCTGGGATCAAAATGGTGCGAATGTCACCTATTAGGAGGAATTCACACCAGAATAGTCCAGAGGACTCGGTTTGATTGGACGGTGATTTCCCAAAACTTTAGCAACTTTATTTGGTTTGGTTCTTGTTAAAACTGCACTTAGCTTAAGCAGATCAAACCGCCTGGACAATGTCACATCGTAGTCATCCCCAAAATAACCACTGAAGTCCGTCCTGTAAAATATAATATAATGTATAAACTTGCTATAGCTTCATAGATCATATGTAAACTTTGTTGGTGAACGCTTAACAATATGAGCTTGCTTAGTTACCTAAAAAGTCACCCAGTAAGCACGCAGAAAGCATAAAAAAAGCTGACTGATGCAACACGGTGCACCAGTTGTTGCAATGCAAGTGTCGAACAGAAAAGTATCGGCTCATCATGTGAGGCTGCCGCCCCACATGAACATGTCTAAACTGAAACAAAAACCTTTTCAGCTGCCCCCTGCAGGTCATTAATAAGAATGCAGGATTAAGGTATTTTTGCTTTGGCTTCACTTTTCAGACCTTGAGGCCGCCTTTTTCCTTTTCTTTTTTAAATTTACAGTCATGATTAGGCATGATAATCGTAAAACCGGTTCCTCTGGGCCATCGATAAGAAATGGATCAATTTCCCGGAATCGAGTCTCATTTTGAGCATTCCCATTATCAATGCCTTAACATCACTTTCGCAATTTCTGCTGGCAAATTCCCAACTAAAGATGGAGCGGAAAAACGGTCGAGGGCATGGGTTGCTGTATGCAACCACTGTGACGCTGCACTCTCCTGTAAGGGGGGGTAATACAACCAATATGTTAAAACATTTGGAGCCAGTTCACAACCTCAATGTCCGAGACGCCTGATGTGTCTTCGAGGCTTCTGACATCACATCTGCTGCCCAACACAAATGAAACACCAGGCTGCCTGGTCAGAGTTCAGTGGTTGCTCTTCAGTTCCAGATAAAGCTGCCTTTTTTTTCCCTGATGTTTTTGTTGATTTTCTCCTATTTTTCTGTGACATTCTTATCTGCTGATACTCAAACATACAGCACAATAAATAAAAGTAAGCTTTAGTTACAAGCCATAGCCTATATTATCTGTTTGTTTGTTTTTTCCATATACGACAACTTATCAAGCATTGGAAAGAAAATTGATAAAGAATCGAATCGAGAAGCGGCATCAATAATGGCATTGACATCGATAATTTCTTATCAGTTGTCATCCCTAATCATGATAACAACTAAAAGATAAACTGATTTCTCATTATTTAGTATAGAACTAACAAACAGAAAAGTAAAGTTACTTTTCTCCAGTAGAAAACCAATGACCTGGTAAGTGCTGGTTTGGATTTTCTAAAACAGAATAGCAGTTAAGGACAATGCAGTGGATTGAAGGAATAGCTAAGCTGTGTTTTTCTTGCTCAGAACAAAATTGTTACAAATGTTATCACCTCCCTATAACTCAAATTGTTGTCACAAGTGATAAGAATGATCGATAAGCAGATGATAAAACAAAAGCAGGAGCCATGTGTAACACAACTGTTTCCAGTGAAAATTGTTCACTGCCAGTGAAATGAAAGAGCCAGCTTACAACAGCTAATAAGACGTGTCTGCATGCAGCAGACGTGTCACAACAAGCTGGAAATGAACAAAACATTTATGCCAACAATAATCGTGCTGTATCGGAGGTTTTAATATTCTGTTTTTGGTTTGTTTGTTTTTTTTATCATCGGTTCATGGTTATAGTCATTTACAATGGTCTTCTGGTACTAATGTCAACAGTTCACCATCAAACAGCAACTTCATCTCTAAAAAGGAACTGCAGTCACGCTGTTGCAACAGACTTTGCAACACAGTTATGCCAGTCTGTTTCTTCATGTGTAAGCACAAATCAATCCACTTCGTATTTGTCTTCCAACTTTAAAAAAAAAAAAGAAGAGAGATTTCTTTGACAGTTTCCATTTCCTCTTTGGTGTTGCTTTAGTTTTTGTTTTTCTTTTTGTCAGCAATTCCTTTTTCAGTGTTCAAGGAAATAACTCCTACAGTTTGTTAATAAAAATGATAACAGATTCAGTCCACAAAAAATCTTTATCTCATGTTAATCAAGATATTTTTTCACACTGAGGAATGTTATGATCAGTGAGGCATAATCCATGTTTGTAGTGTAATGATGAATAACAGGTTTTGTTGAGTCATTTTTTTTCAACTGAAATCCATTTCGTAGATTGCTGGGAAAAGGTCTAATAGCATAAGGAAGCTTGGAGCCATCTTAAAAGAGGAAACTCACTAATGGACTTTCAGACAGGGTTATTCCCCTGTTAAAGCATTTACTATCACTTCTCAGCACAGATAGAGATGAAATATGATCCATTTTAGATCACATTTAAATGATAAATGAATGACAGAGATAATTAATCTCTGAGGAGAGTTTTGGAAATAAATTAAAGAAGCGTTCAACCGCTGTTTCCAGTGAATACCCATTCATTCCTCTCTGCATGTCTTCCTGCACCTCTAATTTTAGAAACCACCTCCTGAGGAACTTGCTAAAGGCGGTTTAAGCGGTGATGAAATCCCCTTAAGTTCAACACATACTGCTAACCTTTGCAAAATACAGTGTCAGCATCTCATGATCTCAAGACTTAACACCTACACAAAGTTGATTTGATTGTTAAGAAATGGCAGAGATGGAGTAAAGTTTCCTGAGATATGAAGCTCAAATAAAAGATCTGAAGAAAGAAGGAAACTATTTAGGCACTAACTGGTGACCAGTAAGAAGTTTTCCCTGATAAGATTGTGTGATAGAAATGGCAGGTAAGATTTAAAAAAATTTTATGGACAAAAATTCAAATCAGGTCGCTGTTGTGTCCCCATCAGTCATAAAAAGGGGCAAACTGGAGCTTAGAAATGACACGAGTGAAACACAAGAAAGCTCTAAAACCTCTGCTTTATGTAAAAAAAAAAAAAAAAAAAAAAAAAAAATAAAAAATCACATTTGAAAAGATATGGTCCTTTTAAGTTTTTGAATATTGACCTGGGCCAGGCTTTCAATTTATGCAAGCTTTCATCAGTGTTGTGAGCAAGCAACAGGTTAATATCTGAGTCAGATAAGAAATAAGGATGATTAAGATTTGTCAATAAAACAGTGTTTGTTTCATCAAAGCTGGGTAAGGATCTATTTTTTGATCCAAATCTAAAGAAACCAAACAGAAAGACATCTTTTTCATGCGTTGGTTGCTTTGAACTCAATTACCACAGCTGATAAAAGCAAACAGGTCAGATTGGTCCCCTCATAATCATCCGTACACATCAATGGTGCTTTCCCAGCTTTCTTCAGGTTCTGCTGAGTCTTGAATTTGGGTTTGACTCTGACATCACATCTGCCGTTATTCACACCCTCCAGAGCTGCATTCTCGCTGCCATCTCTGCCAAGTAGTAGCACCAAACGTTCAGGGTTTTTTAGGCTTTTAATGCACTTTTCCTTTTTTTTTGTTTGCCTTTTCTAAATTTCTTAAATTTTGTGGGGTATTTCTGTTTTTGGGATTTTTTTAATGATATCCACAACCCACTGTGTTCTTGAGGAGAAATATAAGTAAGAGGCGCTCTCCCAAAGCCCACCTACCCAACCTGAGCCAGTAAATACACTCTCTGCTGATTGATTGGGACACAGTGTCATAGATTTTAATCTGCATTCGCTTTTCTTTCATATTTGAATTTATTGCCTACAGCACAGATAAGGAGAACTGCTTGTTTTCCTTTATGTGATCTCACCAATTCTTTAAACACTAGTCATTTAGGAGCTGAGGAGACCAGATATTGGGGTTTTGAAAGTTGTTTCATCTGTGGTTAATTTCAGTGACTCAACTATTCAGGGCTTTTTTTGTCATACTGTTTTGTTTCTACTACAAATGTTTTCAGCAGGTCACATCTGAACTGCAGCAGGCTTTACTGTTGTCTCATCAAGGCATGCCCTTTGCGTACATGCAGAATGTGGTTTGGAAATTTTTTCCAAACCAAATTTCAGATTTTAACTCATCAGACCACGGAACTTTTTCCACTTGCCTCATTGTCTTTGTGCTTTTCTTCTTTGCACCTGGAGTGTTCACAATGGCTTTCAAACTGCTCATATCTTGATCAAATGTTAGCTTGAATTTTAGAGTAAGCTCATGATTTTTAAAAGGCAACAAGTTTTCCATAATTAGATTTTTTTTTTTAAAAAAGATCTTTTCATTTAGAATCGCAACTATTTTAAAAAACCAGCTTGTGTGAACAAGACATCCAGCAGGTACCATACTGAATGTGCAGTGAAAATGGTGTTACCTGTATTGACAAACCCACATCAAGCGATTTCCTCTTTGTACAGCTCATTGTTTAGTTTCATTGCCCACATCTTCCATTTTATTTTTAGACCGATGTATTACGTACAGTTGGCTGTTGTTTTCTGCCAAAACACTCAGACTGACTTCAGCTACACTGCCTTCCTAGCACAAAGTTAGACAAATGAAACAACTAACAGGTGAGCAAAGCTGAGCATTTAGATATTCATATCTTTACAGTTTATGGTCCTAAAATACTGAATGTTGGACTTCATTATGTAGACACAAACAGTGTTATAAATCTATATTTATATAGTCCATTGTTTTAAGTTTATATATACAGTAGATAATATGTTATCTAGATGATATTAGTGTTGTTTATTATCTTCATAGTTTGGTTTCACTAATTAAACAAAAAAAACATACATCAGACATTGATCACAGTATCAACTATGCTGTGTGAGCTTGATATCAGTCTAAGATTGAACACATTTCTTTAAATATGGGACTTATGCTGTCATGGCTGAGGGATTTCTCTCCATTCTTACATGCTGGTGGAAGCAGTCTCCTCTAAAGAGCCAGTAACTGTCTCCTCTCATCCCCGTGTAATGATCCTCCACTGAAACAGGATCAGGAAGAGAGGGTTAGAAGAGTCCACAAGGACCACAAGATGGAAAATAATGGGTAGTATGGAGTAGACATCCATTACGTGGTCTGTTTCCTGAAAGATGCAGCAGTTATCGGCCTCAAATAGCATCTTGTATTTGCTGACAGGATGCACTCGTTTACACCAGACAAACTGGGTCCGGGTACATGAACCCTCTCAGTCATCAGGATATTGAAGTACTGACTCAAAATCAAATTAAACATTTATGCTAAAAAAATAAACAGCAACTACTCTTACAAAGTTAAAAAAGATTACCTGATTGCTGCAGCTTTGACTTTGGAACATTGCGATGCATATTTTCCACTATTTTCTGTAGGAGCCCTAAAATGATTATTGTTTCACTTTGAAGACATGTTTCCTGTGGTTTTAATCTGAAGATGCCTTTTACTGGCAAATACTGAAAGTGATATGAAATATCTTGATGACTAAAATAGCCATGAGTTTTTCTTTGACTCAGCTCTACTAAGTTGCTTTTGGTGGTGACAGATGGATGCATTTGCACAGATGCAACTTGCAGCTGCGTGCCAGTTTATGCAGTGCTTGTCTAAACGTATTTTCTTTTGCTGAATTACTCAGAGTGTGGGAAATCAAAGCTTTCTTTGCCTGCATGACTGTTCTTATTGTGCTCTGCCTTTGGCCTGCTCCTAAGAATACACAGCGATGCATTAACATGGTCCTGTTTAAGTAGAGCCTGACATGTCATCAGTCTTAGCCCTGCAGCCTGGAGTGCTTGGAGAGGACAGCTTGTGATTTGTTTGCCTCTCTGCAGGGTTTAAGGTCTGCTAAGAGTACCATAAGAGGCAGGGTGGCATGCTGGGGCAGACGCACAAGTGAGGGTGGTAACGCGAAATGAGACAACAATGACAAGGATGATGCAGAGCATATGAGTTTGAACGTCTGGCTAAAATATTTCTGGCGATGCTGCTTGATGAATTAAGTGGATAATACAGCTGCAATGACATAAATTGTGACCAGCGTGAGGCCTGTTTCTGGGTTATCACTTGAGACAGTAGAATCATTTTCTTGTTTTATGGATGTTTTCCACATTTATTTTCTGAAGCTCTTAGAAAATCTCTTGGATCCACTTTGCTAATTTAAATTTGGACCGAGCTGCACAGGCTCATTTTGTGATTGTTCTCATCTTTGCCACAAAACACACCTGCTGATTATCAGTCTTTCCTTTCCTTGTGTGAGTATTTATATACAGTACTGCTCCCTTGGTTTCAGCATCCTCTGTCCAGATTGTTTGTTAGTTTTCTTCCTCTCATCCCTGTTTTTGCCCTGCCATCAAAACTGCCTGCATTAGTCTTTTATGGACCTGTCATCACACTTTTTAAGAGAGAGCCAACTTGTACCTGGCAATGAAAAAAAAATCACTTAATGAAAGCAAGCTGCATCACATACACAGATTAGGCTACTTATCATGACACATAAACACCAAGCAAAAAGACTGTCAGGTGTTACTGTTTTGTATCCATCTCAGCCAGCTCACAGGCTGCTGTTACCCATCTTTCTGACAATTCGGAGCATTAGAGACATTTCATAAACGCGACTTTCTAATGAAGTAAGCAAAAGATGAACTGAAGGACAACTTATATCTCTAAATCACAGAATTAATAATCACTTCATAATGCAAGTTTTCTGATGCCATGCACAGGGGAAAAAAAGAACACTTTAGACATCAGTAAAGTCTAACTTACTAACTCAGACATTTAGGTTTAGACATGATTAAATTGACATTTGAAACTCAGAAAGAGTTTAAAGGAAGAACTTAAAGGTAGAGTCCAAAGTCCCCCCCACCGTTTCTGTTTGCAAACAACAGTATTCAAACTAAGCTAATTACAGGCAGGGTGAGAAAGAGTTGCATTCAAACGCACCACTGCACGCGTGTAAAGGCCCAAAGGCGCGGTTTTAGATGGATTTCGCTTGCACAAGTTTATTGTTTATTTTCTGGAGGGAAACTTTGGACTCTACCTTTAACAAGAACCCAAAGCAATCTGATCCTGAAAAGATACATAACACAAGTGGATGTTTTTAATTTGATGCCAGTACGGTAACTGAAGCAAAAAACAGCTGAAAATAGTACCAGGATAAACTGTGAAATTATGTTTGTTTTTATGTCAGTTGCAGCCAACAAAGCTGAAAACACTCAGCCATTATTCAACTAGAAGCAAAAATCCAGATTTAATTTCAACAATGTTCTTTGATTTCTTTCTATCAACAATAATAATGAATTAGATTTATCTAGTGCTTTTCAAGGCACTGAAAGTGCTTCATGTACGTAGTAGCCACAGCTACCCTCGGGAAGGCTGACGGCAACATGGCAGCCAATACACACCAACCTCTCTGACTGGAGGCAAGGAGGGTGAAGTGTCTTGCCCAAGGACACAATGAGAGATTGACTGAAGGAACGGGATTCAAACTGCCACCCCTCTGGTCATTTGACAACCCACTCAACCACCTGAGCCACTGCTGCCAACAAAGTCGTCAACATCTGGACGTTTCTTTCACTTTCCTCTGAGACTCATCTTGTCTCATCTGTCATTTTCATCACCGCTTGTTATGAAGAAAGTCCTGGATTCAGATCCAGTTGGCTTCTGTATTCACAAATGAATCATTTATAGTTGGGCAATGCCCTGCCTCAAGGAAAATGTTATACTGTGCTTTTTTTTTTTTTTTTTTTACAAAAGAATCTACTTGGTACCGTTGACTGTTCCTACCATCCTCCTTGATGGAGGAAATTACCTTACATGACTAAGCTCAACAACTTTTATGAGAAATTACTAATAATTTCCTATTTTTTTTGCTACTTTGCAGTAAACCCCTCCTTTAGTAAAGCCTTCCATGGATCAATAAGTGAATGATTGCCTCTTTACGAGGTTTGGCCAGTTGATGAGTGTACAGAGGTCGTAGTCAGGTCTGTGTCTCATCCCTCCGGTAGTTTCATTTGTCCTGGCTCTGGACTTGCTGCCTCTGGCCTCTTGAAGATTGTCTCCAGCTTATTAGTTTTCATCCCAGGCCTTAGCAACAGGGAAACATTTACACCAATGTACAAAGGATCTCAATCAGCACAAGCCATTAATTAGACTACTGTTTGTTGGATATTTCACAGAGGAAATGGAGAATTGTTGATAGAGCAGAAGAGCGAGGTGACAAAAAAGCCTCCCTGGGCCAGCTGCTGCTCCTCTCTCTGCTGGGGATGAGTCAGCAGCCAGCTGCTGCTCTCTTGGCTGCCTCTATCACAGCTTAAAGGTCAATGCAGGAAAATGTTGCATGGGTCTGTATTCAGAGCACTTCATGACTGGGAAACTTAAAAGTACTCACGCCATGCATATTCTGTTTCCGACGTACGCTCACAAAGATGATGCTGTGGTGTGTCTTGTTGAGACACACCTCTATGGTAAACTTTGTTGAAGTTTACCATAGAGGAATGACAGTCTATTTGCTGTTAAGGAAACTTGAATCAGGTTTGATGTGGCTCCATCATGGAGACAGAATGCAGGATCTTGTTTAGTATTCAGAGTAAATAGCAACAGTATAAAATAAATGTTTGAGCAACATATTAACTGACAAACATCCAAGCAGACAATTACAACAGTCGTATGATTTTTTAAATTTTTTTTTACAAATACAGGTAAAACACTGCTATTTAAAATGTAAGTAACAACCCTTCTGTTTTTTTGTTTCAGTTTGATTTACTGTAGGACAGGAAACTTACTCTACATACTGACACTGTTTCAGCACTGAAGATTTTCCAGAGTTGCTCTTTCATGTGTGCTTCTCACTGCTGGAAACACAAGTTAGGGTGACATGTAGAACGGTTTGGATGCACAAAGTACAAAATGTAAGATGGCACGATTGGCTCATTATGTGGTCATAAACGGTAAATTTTCGGCTAGCAGTTTCTTGACATGTGGAACAAACAATCAGAAAACTTCTTTAAAATCTTAGTTCCTCCTACGGAAGAGGATTAGGGCCACTGAAAAAAAAAAAAAAAAATCCTGAGATTAAAGTCAGAATTCTGACTTTTTCGGAACTTGAAAAAAAAAAAATCCTGATTTTTTTTTCTTTTTTTTTTTTTTAATGTGCTGTTTTTTTAATGTTCTGAGAAATTAGTCAGAATTTTTTTTCTTCAGTGGCTCTAACCCTCTTCTGTATCCTCCAGAAGTGAAAGGGCTGTATCAGAATTCATCCCTCTCCTGTGGAAAGCGTTTCCTCCTTGTCTTTAGTCGGTTTGCTCAAAACTCATTTGTTTGCCCTGTGACATTTTTGATACTGTTCAGTCTCCAGGTAATTCCTCAAAATGATGCAAATAATGCATAAAAACGGCTTGATTTAATTTTTTTTTTCAGTTAACATTTATCTTGCTCAAAAAACAACAAAGTCTGTATTTAACCGTAACTTGTGTTTCTTCAGATTGCAGGCTTTATCAACGCCATTCATCCATTCTGTGGTGACGAGGAGAACTTGACAGCTTTTCGTTTCTACGCTCTCAACCCCATTGTGGATCCATGGGCTTTCATCATCTGCCGCAAGTCTGTGTTTCAGCACCTACGTTCTCTGCTGAGCTGCCACTTCAGCAAAGGAGCTGTAAAGACATCACCACACTGTGCTCTGTCTTTACCTCTTGATAATGCCATACACCACAACCCCTAGATGTGACAGCTTTAAGGACCAACATGAGTTAGAATTTATTTACATTCTGGGCCCCTGTAGAAGCATGTACTCTGGGAAAGGATTGGTACCGTTTGTAGATACTGTAGGAAATTTTGCAAGAACAAAACGGTTGTAATTTTCACATGACTCCTAAGACCAAAGTTATCAACTTTATTGTATCTCTGCTGAGGACATTAGGAAATTAACACATTTTTATTTTACTTCTGGAGAATATGAGTTTCTGTGGTTGATGTTTTAGAATGGGCCAGCACAGTGAACCAAAATGTCAACTTGCTTACTCTAAAGCCAAACTAATGAATTTAAATGTTAATTTTTATCAGCCACGTTTACATGAGAGTTTTAATTCCAAATTAAAAATTCTGCTTTTAAAGGACCTGGATAAAAATGATAATTCCGAATTAAACTTAATTTGGAATAAAGTGGGTGGTTTATTCTCATTTTGAATTCCAAAAGGAATAATTCCTCCTGTATGTATTTTTTTATTCAATTTAACTTAATTCCAGTCATTCTGCGCATGCTCCTTTTCTCGTCCTGTTGCAACACGGCTATGAAGCGCACGGGAAACAAGCGTCGGACTCGAGCCAGCTGGAGCCAGCTGAATTAGTGTCGAGCTGCTGCTACAAAACTACAATCCAAATCAAAGTTGAAATCTGTATAATGTGGTTTTCCATGTTGTAGCTGAAAAGAAAAAGAGTAGGAACCAGAGTTTGTGCACTTTTTGGTTGATGTCAAGGGACAAACTGCTGGAGAAAAGTGAAGCCCGGAAGTAACTTGAAACATTTGCTGTTCTCTCTTCATCCGCGTGGCATGTGGAAATGCTCTACAGAGCAAATCCCCATAGACTCCCAATTTAAAAAGGCCCACTTCAAAGCAGAAATAAACAGCTTGGTTCAAAAAATCATTTTAGGTTTAATAGGTCAAGTTTACCGTCATGGCAACTGTGAGGAGGGTGAATTTTTTTTCTTTTATAACTCATCTGTTTAGATGTTATTTAATCTTGAAATTACACATAATTAGGGGCATGTACTTTTGTTTTACATGCGACAGACCAAGTGCCGGTTTTAGCCGTGGTGGCTAAAAGTTAGCTGCCTGCTAGCTCCCAGGAATGTCTCAGCCTGTCGCAGAGTTGCACAACAGCAGTTTTTAGCTGGTTAACAATAAGTTTGAGCGCACCTTACCTTTAAACCGCCTATCTTCGTTCGTTCCTGTTCACTTCGGATTAGCTCGGTTAGCATTTAGCTTAGCAGTCAATCATTTGCCCTGTGGCTCGGAGCAGCCCTGTCTTTGCCTATTTTAGCATTTTTTGGGAGTAACATCACACGCGACATGGCAAGATGGCGACGGTGGGAAACGCCCAACAGGCTTCACTTTCGGCTCTTCAGACAGAACGGGATATTAAGTCCTTTTTTTTTTTGTCTTTGGTAGACATAAATATGTCATGTCTGCCTCTGTCCAATCAGAACCTAACTACTAGTGCTAATGCGGAATTAGATAAATGTGTTTTCCATGTAAACCTTAATTCAGAATTATTTTGAAGTAAACACAAAGTAGAATAATTCAATTCTGAATAATTCTGAATTAAAAAAGCATCATATAACTGTGGCCATTGTTTGATCTGAAGTTTAGACTGCTGTTACAGAGTTAGATATTTTATTGTCACATTTTTGGAGTGTTTTGCTTATGTAATAGTATTAACTTGTAAAAATGAACAAAGTAAATGAAAATGTCCATTTGTTTTAATATGGGCTAAAGCTAAAGGTTTAATGTGAATTGTTGTGGGCTTGTTCAAAGGGAATGGGCTCTATGCACAGCTTCACTACTTCCTGAACTTGAGGTAGCTCCTTTGTTTCCTGTCTTTCATTATTGGAGGAACTGATTTATCCAGGTGTGTCTAGCCAGTTAATGAGGTCAGGCACACCTGGATTAATCAGTTTGTCCTTTAATGAAAGACAGAAAACAAAGGAGCTACCTTAAGTTCAGGAAGTAGTGGAGCTGTGCATAGAGCCCATTGTGGGTTCCTTTTTACAGTATATAAACATGACTATTTTGTTGTGACTTATTGCCACAGAAATAAAACTTAAATGAGCCGAAGGAAGGTGGATCAGTTGGTCTAAGTTGGGACTATTTTATTCAGTCTCAGTCTCAGTAATATTTAAGTGAGAAGACCACCATGTTCTTAAATGAAGTTGATTTCTACAACAGTACAACCCTTTTCGTTTCACTGAATGGCATAAGGTTCGTTTCAAATCTACCCACAGTGATTGTGAATGTTTTAAGTTTTTGCTTTAAACTTATCTGCTACTGCATAATGCACTGAGAATGTCTTTTTGTAGACTTTGTTGTGACCTAAACATTTGTATTTATGCCATTTACATAGTGCTATGAAGATTTGAATTTGCTTTGAATTTGTTTGTTTTGGTTTATGCACCAGAATGGAGAGATGAAATGATATAAGCCATGCTCTTTTTTGTTTGTTTTTCTTTTTAATGCAGTTCACATTATTTGTTTAATTTTTGCCTATGCGACGTCATGCATGACCTAGCTAAACGCATTCCCACCTACACGTTTTTCTCTAAAGGTACATTGTGAATCACTGTATTTGGCCTAGAAATCTATTAAAATGAATAAAATAAAACCGTTGTGGAAAAAACGTACTCACAAACAGTATTTTGTCCATGCAGTTTTACCCCCCCTCCCCCAGTCTCATAATTTGTGTCCACAACAAGCAAAACTTGCAACATCAACATACGGTCTACACTTATTTATTCCATACAGGATCATAGGAGGAGGGGGACTCTGTCCTAAAAGCACCTATAAACTGAGCATGCATTATTTTGGATTGTGGGAAGAAGGTGGGGTACCCAGAGAGAACCTACATAAGCACAAAGAGAACATCCAAACTATCCAGAAAGGCCCCGGCCGAGATTCCAGTCAGGAACCTTCTTGATGTGAAGGGACATGTTAACCGACACACTACTGTGCAGCCCAGCTTGCAGCAAATTCATGCAAATTGTGATATTTTATTTCCAATGAAACCAGAGCAAATTTGTTTGGTTGTGATAGCCTTTGATAACAGCACTGTTTGACACTCAGTGCTCTGTTCTGTTTCAGAGTGCATACATTTTGAACTGCAACTCTCATCCTGTGCTAAATACCAAAGTATAGTTGGTACTGGCTGTTTGGTTGAATCATTCTCTTTAATAATTCTAATTGCTGTTGCTGGAAAGCCTGATTAGACACCTGTACAGTGAAGTATAACTTGCGAAGATTGTACTTTTCACAGTAAAATCTGCAGTGTTGGAACACTTAAAGGGACTAGAGGCAGGAACTTTAAAAAAACCAAACATTCAAGTCCATTTTTTCTAATACTAATGGGTGATGAAGCGCTAAATACCACTAAGAACGTTTCCACCCACGTCTCTCTCCGTTGCCTTGAACAGGCTGTGTGCTGCAAAATGCACTGCAATTCGGTGTCCGAACTTCCCGCGCTGCCCTGCGGATGTGACGTCAAATGACACTACATTGACAGTTTTGATACAGGAAGAAGACGGTCGCGGTAAATTCAAACACTGTAAGCGATAGTTATGGATTCTTCTGCCGTCAGCAAACGATCCAGATCAACTGAAAGACACTAAAAAGTGTTACTGCGAAGAAAAGCCTTAGTAAACAACATTATAGCTCAGTTTGTGCACGCTCCTGTGACGGCTTGGTCGCGAGGTTCGTTTCTGAATCTTGCCTCTAGTCCCTTTAAAGAGTCACTTTTAACACTAAGCCAGGTTACGTATGGTCCTGCCCTGTACAGTGTTAAAGTTACACTGGACCTAGTGTTGAATTTTTAGTGTTAACACTGATAAGAGTTGATTTTCATTATAGAGTTAAACTTGATCAACATGGACATTGTTAATAAGCTTTTACTCTTTGAGATAAGTAACACCCTATAGCGTTGATTTTAAATGTCATATCAGAAGTGTTGGACACATCTATTTCCTTAACATTTTTACAAAGTGAAATACAGTATGTCAGTTAATATTGATTTGGGTCCATTCAAGGTTTAATCCAGGATTCCTGTCCTGGATTACCTTGATGGTAATTGGGGATTATGAAGAGAGGAGTCATCTATCATCTTTGACAACACTGACAGTTGAAATTCTGATAACACACCAAGGAAACATAACCTGAGGACATATACACTTTACTCATGGTGCAGGATTGAACAGGAGTCACAAAGCATGATGGAATTACTCTGAAAGAGTTAATGTGATTTAACGATTCAGATTTTACACAGGGGATTTTGCTGTGTGGAATGAGCAGTTCGCACCAGAGTGATCAAAACAACTAGCAAGCAGTGTAATCAGACTGGTGACCAGTTTGAGGAAGGAGCTGTTGTGGTTGCTTGTGGAACGTTCACACTATACTGAGGTCTCTGAGAGCAAAAAAGGCCAATATGTGCCATTTCTTCCTTATTACTGTAGGAAACTGCAATCATCCAATCCACCAAGTTACTCAAACAAAAGCCAATTACAGAAGAACGCTGCAGGAGATTTCTGTACGAAGCACAGTCCTTACAAATTGTACTGTACCTTGCTGTGAAGTGTGAAAGTGACAGGTCAGGGTTTCCAACATCAGTACTATTAAAGTGATTAAATAATGGACAGATTACACATTTTCTTGCTTCAGAGGCAAGTTTCTATGCAAGTCTTGTTTTAAGGAAATGAAAGAAGTAGAGCATTCCATTTCAAAAGTTTTTCATTTTTACATTTTCTATTATGGAAAAAAAAAAAGATGGGACCATATTGTACAGTGACTTGTCAAAATGTGCTTTGTAAGTGGATTTTGTCTTAGATTTATTAGATATAAATTTCAGCAGTGTCAAGACAAACAAAAAGCTACACGATGACAGTAATATTTACATTTTGTTGGTTAACGTAGAAAAAAAACATGTCAATAAAAAGTCATATCACCTCATTTTAAGTTGTCAGTATGCTTTATATTGGAGGTGCTTAAGTTCAGTCCCTGAGAGCCATCCTGCTACTTGTAGAGCATACTTGCTCCAACACACCTGCATCAAATTAATAGCTCGTTACCAGGCCTCTGCAGAGCTGAATGATCAGCATGAGGGAATTAAGTCATTTGATTCAGGCATGTTGGAGAAGGTATGCCAAGTTGTAGGACTGTAGCTCTTAAGGACTGGACTTAGGTACTCCTGCCTTATATAGATGTCATCTAGAAGTGTGGGAGGGCTGTGCTGCAGCACCACCATGTGGATAACTATTAGACATCCAAAATTTAACATGCACTTTTAATTGTATTCCGTTTTCCAGTAACAATAAAATGTGGATGAAATATTGAGCCATAAATCTCGACACACACTCTTCCAACATCACTCATTGGGTCTGAACTAGTTACAACCCACATCTCAGAGTAATTAGTGTGTGGTTCACAGAGGTTTAAGTAGCTGACTAACTGCATCGCTGACACAGAGGGCGCGAAAATATGTTTGAGGAAGTTATTTTTAAGAGATGAACCACAAAGTACAATTTCGTCACAAGATTACAATGATTAGACAATGTTTTTTACATCAGAGCAGATTGTCATTGTCCTCTTAAACAGCTTTTTAACTGCATCAGTTCCATCTGCACAAACCACAGCACATACAAAGCAAACGCTGTACACGTCCAGGTTTTACTGGTTTGTAATCAATACATTTATTTCACCTTTACTCCAGTAAATTCCTGTGAACAGTAAAATATTAATTTCCCACAGGTTTAAAAAGAAACATCACAAATTATGTCACACCCAATCATTTTTATTCTCAGCAAATATTAGAACTTTAAAAAACTGTTTTCAGATATCAGAAAATCTCAATCCAACCAGCTACTCAGAAGCTCTACGAGTAGCTTCCTGCCTTGAACAGTTTGATTACCATGGCTTCATGGGGCTGCAGTTTGAGCGCGTACAAAGAAGTAGAGCCCAGGTGGTTCATCCCTGAGCTGGCCACAAACACTCCTGTTTCAGGCAGGCTGGGGGCCCAAGCAGGATCCAGGGAGTGAGCCTTGGCCCCAACGTTGAGGAGAACAAGGAAGTGAACGCAGCCCCAGGAGCGCAAGAAGGCCAGGATAGGAGGAGACGAAGGTAAGGCAACAGTAGCATTGGTGGAAGAAGAAAAGTTCGAGGAGGTGTTAAAGGGGAGGAAGGTGAAGCTGCCGTACATGAGGGCTTCCTCTCTGGCCTTGGAGTTGCTGAGGGTGGTAAAGAGAGCAAGAGCTGAACTCCTCGTCTTCTCCTTGTCCTGAGGATGGGGCATAGAGATAGAAAAGTTAATCATCACCCAAATAGTACTACAGCTTTGCATTATACCGTATGCAGTTTTGAATAAAAAGGATAGAGCAGCTTCCAAGATTTCTAGAAACAGCTGACATTACTCACTCTGTGGGCATTCGATGACTCATCCATTTCTTTTTGTGATGATGCTTTTTCCAGAAGCTCAGTCTGCATGGAAGAATTTCATCTATAAAATCAAACTTTTAAAATGATCGATGACTACAAGTCTCAGACAAGTATGTACCTTTGTTTGATCAATCTCTTCGTAATATTGGACGGCAGGAGATCCAGGCAAAGTCATCATCAACACCAGGAGTAACCTCTTCAGCTCATGAGAGGCTGGACCTCCAACCTGCACAAAATATTGCAGATGTGGCGTGAAACTGATGCTCCTCATATCTTGGTCCCCTCTGGCTAAGAAATGACACAGTCACCTAGTTCACCAGAAGATGAGAATGTTGGTATATAGTGATAAGTTTTCCCAAAGTAAAAATGCTCCCATTCTCACATATTTCAAAATGTGTCTTTGTAATGTGTTTGGAATGGGACCAGTATCCATTTAGCTGTATGAGTTTTGGGATTCACTTTGTCACTTGTCCAACAATGATCAAAATCTGATGGCTTTTCACAAAGCATTAAATAAAATAAACAACCATGGCTCTGAACGAGACACCCCTCCACACATGCACATCAACAGGACCAAAGTCTTACAGTCCAGCTTGGCCATATGTCTTCCTGCTGTGTTTGGAGCTGCATCTCGATGGCGTCAGCTACTTCCTGAGCAGACAGAGGGTGATCCGAGTGTGGCAAAATGGACTTTACGACTACATTCACCAGTGTGACGTTGCTCGGACTGTCATTAAGTGGAAGCAGAACGTCTTCCGTCTGCTTCACCACCACGATCCTAAGAGGTCACGCAGACACATTTTCTCAGCAATCTTTCACATTAATTTTGTCATGTAAAAACTTCTACCAACATTTCAACGTAAAACCGCACCTTTCTTCCTCCTGAGTGCTGAATTCCTCAAGGACACTCCTCCACTCAAGCAGAGTCTGCAATGTTAATATGGATATTTGGGGAATTTTATTTTAAGGACAGACTGCTTTTAAGAAAATGAAAAAGGTTGATCATTTACCTTCTCTGAATATGCTGCATCTGTATCACATATGAGAAAACCTGCTACACCTTGCTCCAACCAGAACCTCAATGCATGCTGTTAATAAAAAAAAAATAGTTCACTAAAATAAAACAGATGATTAAAAAAGATCCAGAGTCAAAGGCTGTCTTACCAGAACAGCAGCTGAATGGTTTGACTGCTTGTCCAGGCTTCCTGCAACATCCTGAAGTACCAAAGGATCCACTTTACAAAAGTCCAACACCACTCTGAGATCTGCAGGATTGAATCATTAATGCAGGGAAAGCTCATGCAGGCCAAATCCACAAACAGACGGGACAAACATGTTCTCACCTGCTTTGTTACTCTCTATGAGCAGATGTTGGATCTGAGCCAGCGTTTCCATGTTTTCAGCAGTGACGGTGAGCTTTGAGGGAGATGTCTTCTGACGAAACACACCCTCCAGGATGAGAGCTCCAACACCCAAAGACCTGAGGTAGGGAAAGCGCTCGCATACCGCTTGAGAGAAAACAAAAACAGTTACCTTCATGTTAATATCAAGGTCAAATGCTCAGTTTCTCTTTATTTTCCAACCTTGTAGTCATCACACGTCATTACTATTTGTTGAAATTGTTCCAGTCATTTGGCAATACAGCATTTAGTTTTGATCACATACTTTTGAGAAGCTAAAACAATTTGCCACTTGGTGAAGAGCCATGTGTTCATGATTAACTTTGACCTCAGATAGGTAACCTCAGTCTTAAAAGTCCTGTTTGGGCTTCTTTAACATACAAATTTTCTATGTTCCAACATATGAATGTACCTGTACTGATGTTTTGAGGGGACTTGAAGCCCTTCGGTGTTAAAGCAGCTTACATTTGTTTAGACAAACTAACCCCAATGGAGATTTTATAATGTACACCGACTCAAGAATTTATTCAAATCTATAGTTTCTTTGGTAAGATTACATGTTGGCTGCCTTTTTTATTACTTTTCTTAAAATCAAGATAATTCCACACTGCTACAATGATGAGGTCTGAGGAAGATTCATCAGTCCATCAGACCTGTTGCCTCTGTTTTTCAGTGCCGTTCTTGTATCATTTAGCATGGCTCATCTTTTTATCGCCATTTACTTTCCTTGAGAATGCCTTCTTGAACGCAGCCCTACTATGGAGACCATTTCTGACAAGTGTTTAACACTGTAGGGCTGCAATCATTAGTCGATTTATCGACTCATAAAAATCGACTAATCGTTGACCATCAAAATCGGTGACCAATTTTATAGTCGACTAATTTACGGTTTTCAAAGCTTTGTTTTTCCTCTCAAAACTGCCACTGTACCTTCCGCTGCCTTGTATGTCTTTCTGTCTGGTCAACTTTTCTTGAGTAGTTTGACATAAACAAACACACAACCAGTCAAAACTTTGGACGCGTTTTTCCATTACATTCAATGAGAACGTGTCCAAACGTTTGACTGGGACGATAAATATGCTGCAATTTTTGCATGATCCGATTAGTCGACTAATCAACAAAATAATTGGTGACTTATCAAAATAATCGTTTGACACAGCCCTAAAACAATGAATTCACAGCTCCTGTGTCTTTTTTTCCTCACTTTAAGATCGTCAGACATGACATTTTCCTCTACTACTACTACAACAACACATAATCTTACAACTAACTGACACTTTATCCATATAGAGCTTGAGGAGTTGTCGTCACAGCGCGTCGCCCCGCCCCTCCGAACCGGCGTTCCGACATGTTGTTGGTACGCTTACTGAGAGCTACGTTGGTCGTGACTGGAGATGCTGGGTTATAATGTTGAGTGAAGGACAGTGCCAGCTCTTTGCACAGTCAAGATGATCAAAAAAAAGACAAACAAGGGCGAGTTACGGTTTTTCAAGATCTCCGGTTTGAAAAAGAAAAAGAAAAAAAAAATCAGATTGTAAACTGCTGAAGTGACAGGGGGCGCCAAGTGGCTGACAGCTGCAGTCTGAAGGAAAGAGATCAGCAACATGCAGCATGCCGTGTGTTCTCCAGCTCGTGATCCCTTTGTGACTGATAATTGTGGTATCCTTAAAAACTACTCCGTGATTCTGTCCTTGCAGATAGTTTTAATAATGAGGAATCAGTCAGTACGATGTGGCCGCTAGATCCTTCCCTCACACACGGCCGTGCTCAGCTGGGAGCAGTCATGTGGAACATGTCATCGTGTGTGCAGGAACCAGTAAACAATATTCCAGTCATACCAGTGTGCCTGTGAAGATGCTGCTTTGCTGTGAGAATGAACCGGACACTACGACCCTGGATAAGATCGTCCTTGTTTGCTGTGCATTTGCAAACGTAGCTATGCTAAATCGTTGTTGTCAAGACGAGCACTCAAGCTAACATGAGTTGATGAAAACTCCGGTTACTTTCTTTTATCTGTTTACTCGTGATGTTCGACACCACTGACATCTGCCTGACAGCTTATTTTGGTCTTTCACAAATCAGACACACACTAATCACTGTTTTCTTTTTTATAAATAAATGATTGAAACCACGTTAAATATCGTCCTCCTTACATGTTTACTGACAGCTCACAAATGTTTTCTTAACTAGCAGCATAACAGTTAACTGTGTAAAAGGCAGAATAACACTTCTCTAACATTAACAGAGCAAAATTACAAATATTACCACTGTTACAAACTGATTGTGAAGACTAAATAATTCACAATGCATCAGCCGCATGTCTCCACGGAGGACGGAGGTATGCGGTCCAGACTACCGTCCCACTCTGAGACATTCAGCTCAGATGGGTCCAGTCTGGATATGTCCCCTAGTTTCTCCAAATAAGTCTTCTTTGTGCTAGACATTAAATTATTTCTGTACGGCTTTTCTTCTTTGCTCCTTTTCCCTCCAATGTTAAAACTCCCGTCAGCTCTCGTTTTGACAGTCAAATCCGTACCAACATCATGGCGGCGCGACTCCGCTTCGCTCAGAATTGTCACGTGACTCCTCAGGCTCTATATAATTTTCTCAGTTTGTGTAAATAGCACCAGCTCCTCCTGTACTTTAGGTTGGGGGCTTTATATGTAAATATTTTATAAGTCTACTACTTTAAAAATAACCTGACAATTATCAAAAAAACATTCGGAAAGACCTTCAGAAAGTCTGGAGAACTACGGCACACTTTAAAAAGGTCTGGCACCTTCTCCCTTTTTTAAAAATGCAATTTTTCGTCATTTATTTTTTAAATTTATTTATTTTTGGAAGGAAATTTCGTTTTCCTCTACATTGCTAGGACAAATTGATAAATAAGTCAGGTGTGTAAAGTTGCTCACAAGACAACTGTTCACAACAGAAGTGATCAAACCGTTAATCTACATTCACAACGAAAAGTGATAATACAAATGTGAAATATGTTCACATTATGAAAAAAGCAGCGTGTTGAGCATCGTTTTCCACGCACTTACCGTTTATGCCCCCTGAGCCCTCGGCCTGAGCTTCCATGGACAGGTCGGGCTGCAGCTCGTAGAAAAGAGTCCTCTGCCACCATTTGAGTGATGTCCCAACCGGGCGGGGGCTAACCACAATAATGGCGATGGACACGGCGAGCATGGCCAACCAGGTAAGCCAGAACACCACCACCAGGTAAGTACGGACTTTCCTCCACCCCGAACCTCCTGCAGCGGCCTCCAGCTCCTCCCTGGTCATAGGCTGCCACTCATAAACCGGCTCTGGTTCTGGTTCTGGGATGAGGAGAGGCGTCGTCTCCGACGCCCCCACGCCTCCCGACAGCCCGGCTCCGGACATGCTGCCATAGCCGGTTTCTCCTGCGTTCAGAGGCATGTTGGCCGGCTGCAGGTTGGTGACAGTGAAGCTCAGGGTTAACGACTGGAGCTGACCCAGTGTAGCCGTCTGTTTCTTACACACGACTTTATTTTTAGAGCATGAACTGGACCTGGCACCTGACTGGCCCTACCTGTCTAACACAGCTGCGCTCATTAGTAACCGTAAGGATGGGGGCGGGACTTAGCAAAGGGTCAATTAACCGCTTTGTTGTGCTGAATGTCAGATGGCCAATCCAACTTGAGGGCAGCCATTACCTTTAACACACCAAACATGTTGTCTTGATATTTTCTTGCTAAGCGCAGGTGACATAACATGGGCTGTATTCCGCTTCTGCACCTGTACATGTTCATATTATTTGAAAAGTGATCATTTTTCAAATTGTGGAGATAAACTCAACAAGTTTGGTAAGTTATTTCTCTCCTTAGTTTTACCAATTGATGTAGCCTACATACACTGTGGGAAAGCCCATTTGTCAGTTTTACAATGAAAAAAAAACCCCTGCAATATTCTCTGTTTGGTACTGTATAGGCTACTTTGAGATAGGGGGGGGGGGGGACCAGGTGTGTTCCAGTCCCAGTTGTATGACTGGCACCTAATTGACAGGCTGATATAGCCTACATTGGAAATAGATTCTGGAACCAGTGATTCTCCTGAATCTGAGACCTAACTCCATCCTTCAGGATGTGTCTCTGTCTTTGGGACAGAGGATGGAATGATCCCTCGAGAGTCAGGTGTGCTGTGCAAGAGGGAGGTATGATCTTCATGTTTAGCTGTGTTGCTCATTCCAGAGAAGCACAACCTTAGCTAGCTATACCTTATAAAGTTGACTAATCAGGCATTTCAGTGTTGTATAATACAACACCAGCTGGTATCATTTAGGAGAGAGAAAAAAAATTGACCAATGATTTCCATTCTGTGCTCTGTATTCTTTTAAGTCCATGGAAAAAAAGATTGAGGTTTTTTTTTTTAGCCAAAAAAAGGAAAAACAAAAGAAAATGAAATAATCTTGTCCTGCAATTGCAATTCATGCAATTGTCCCTCCTGGAACTGCAATTCAGTTTCAGCTTCCACTTTAGTGTTTTATTACCAGACACGTCTGTGTGCAGAGCACCTTTATTGGCTTAGTAGGACATATATACACACACACGCACACACAGGTACTACCCAAAAAATTAGAATATTGTGAAAAAGTTCATGTATTTCTATAATCCAACTTAAAAGGTGCAATTTACATATTGTATAGACAAATAATATGCAAATCAATATCTTTCAAACTTTCATTTGTTTGAATGTTCAGCTTTGTCTTGACAATGCCCCATGCCCAATCAAGCATGTATGTTGAGCCAAGATTTTGTACTTTTGGCAGTGTGGGCAGGTGCCAAGTCCTGCTGGAAGATGAAGTTTGCATCCTCATACAGCTGGTCTGCTGAAGCAAGCATGAAGTGCTCCAAAATGTCCTGGTAGGCATCTGTGTTTATGCTGGACTTAATGAAGCTCACAGGTCCATTCCTTATGAAGTCCTCCACACTTTTGAATGGTCCTTTCCTGACCATCTTCACCAAGCTGCTGTCAGTCCTCTGGCTTGTACACCGTTTTCTTCCACACTTCTTCCTTCCACTTAACTGTCCATTAATGTGCTTTGAGACAGCACTCAGAGAACATCCAGTTTCTTTTGCTATCACTTTTTGTGTCTTTCCCACCTTGTGCAGGGTGTCAATGATGGTTTTCTGCACAACTGTCAGATCAGCAGTCTTCCCCATGATTGTGAATTCTTCTAAACCAAGACAGAGACTTTTTAAAGGCTCAGGGCACTTATGGAGGTGTTTTGGATTACTTACCTGATTAGAATGTGACAGTCCGAGCCTACAATACTGGAGCTTTTCACAGTATTCTAATTTTTTGAGTTTTTGAATTTGAGGTTTTCTAAAGCTGCAAGTCCTAATCAGCATCATCCAAACAAACAAAAGCTTGAAGTATATCGATTAACATTTTATTTGTCTAAACAATGTGTAAATTGCATCTTTTAAGTTGAATTACAGAAATACATGAACTTTTATTTATATATATATATATATATATATATATATATATATATATATATATATATATATATATATATATATATATAACAATTTCTGTCAGCTTCTGTGGGTTTTAGAATCATAACATTACCTGAGAGCACTGCCTATTTTACAAGACCCTCTACTCTCTGTTTTACTAGAACATGTCTGAAAAATCTTGACTACAATCAGCTCAGAACAGTTCCAGTTCTGGTTCAACCACAACCTTCCTGTTGTGACGCAACAGTAACCACTGGTGACAGTGCTGCGTGTTTAAACAACACACAATTTACTCACATTTTCTGTTTCCCTGACGTCCTTCTCTTCTTTTCTGCCTCGTCTCGCTTTCTGTTTATTGTTGCCCACAAATACTCCCAGCTGAGCAGTGCTGCAAGTTGAATATTTGAGTGATCTGACTTGTCAGGAGTGAGGAGGTGAGAAGGAGGTACAGTCCAATAGTAGGAGCACTGACTCAATTAATACAGAGGTGCTGAGTCTCACCACACCGTTGCAACACATTCTGAAAAACCCATGACTGCCAAAGTGAAATCGCAGAGGTCCTTCATGGGTGACTTGAAGAATCTTGCTTTGATTTTCCTCTAGCTTTTTGGAATTCACTGACAAGTTCAGCTGATCAAAAAAACACATTTCTGCTCTTGGTAGTTTTCAGTTTTCTGTGAAGCTTCAATAGATTATCATACTGAATAATGAGAGATTCATGATACTGCATGTAGACAGCATCTCTTTCTATGGGATAAAGTAATAATTGGTGCATATTTTTCTCCCTTTTAACTCCTTGATGCCTGTTGCAAATTTGTGACAAACCACCTCTAGCTTTATTTATTTTCTTTATTTCTATCTAACTCTCTTTACTCTTATTTACCTGTTTGTTCTTAGATTATTTATTAGTTTATTTTATATTTAGTTGTATTTTGTTATTCCAGTCTTTTTCTCTTTTTTTATCAGTTGGTACAAACTGTACCAACTTGTCTGCAGAAAATAAAGGAGGTCACCGCACACATCCTGACAAACCACATTGCACGTCTCTGCCAAAGTGCCATGGCATGGGGTGCATGTTTAACGCCGTATGAGTGTTAGTTCCTAGAAACATCATGTACAGTATTTTCATCTGCATGTTCTCTTTCTCCTGTCTGTATTTTGACCTCTGACTTCTTCCTTTTTCCTGGTGTACATTTACATTGCTTTTGGAAGCTTTTTTTGTCTTGCTATAGAATAAGGAGTATTATATAATTTTCTTTCCATACAGACCATTTTCATACACTACTATTACGCAATATTGTAAATGAGCTGGCAGAGACAGAGGCTTGGAGTAAATGGTAGATATCGGTCATTGTCCCCCCCGGCTGTATTTGTTTAAATATTAATAAATACCTTCCTGTCAAAAAAGATAAATGGTGATATGTAAGGCTTTGTATAAGACAACAAAACAGCCAGTGTCCAAGTAAATGGGGAGGCCTCAAGCATACAGTAGTATGCAGAATTTTTAAGTCCTTGTTCAAGACTTTTGTGGCCATTTTACCTTTTAAATATTTCCATATTTAGGATTCTGACCCATTTGGCATTGCCCGTTTGAGAGATGGTCACAGATTTTGATCACCCTCTGAGTTATCGTCTTTTCATCTACAGGTATAACATTTTTTAAGACAAAGAAGCATTTTCCTCCAAAGCTGGACTGTTTTGTATGATTGCATCTGTCCCCAAGTTCAATACTTGTCATTAAATTTTCTACACTTTTTTGCCCATGGGCGACAAATTTTTCTGTTGTGGATGAATGAATCCAGATTGTTGATGTGTTCATTTCGAAATGTATAAATCTACATTTTGCAGTAAAAATGCCGGACAAGATTTGTTCTGGTGGTTTTTTCATGAAGGTCCAATTGTTGAAAAGGTCATGAAACAATTTCTAGAACACAGTTGCTGAAGTGTAATGATATGAGGACACAGTTGTGGTATACAGTATATGACTGCACTCTTATTTCTGCTGTAGAACTGTACAAAGAAATCTGCTTATCTGCTTTAAATGTTGCAGATAAAGTTTCATCTGCTTATTTTTTACTCAGTTAACTTTCTGCAGTAATGGCAACCAGCAAAACATTTTACCATATTCTTATTTATGAAGACACATTTTCAGTTTTATAGATAAGAAAGACAATTTTTTTTTAATTAAAATGTCATTTTAATTGACCAGAAAGCAAATATTTGGGCCATTAACTCAAAGTGAGTGTATTACAGAAGGAAAAGTTAAGTGCTCATCTAAAATGTAAAACCTCTCATTCAAGCATCTTGGTCTCCATGGAGATGGTAAGCTGGTGCTGATTCCATTTCCATGGTTACAGTTTTAGCTTGAATCTTCCTCTGATCCTTCGATGTCCTGAAACGTCAAGTGACAAGACGAGAAGACAGTGTCAGCAGAACTGAATCATTTTTATTTTATAGATGACAGTTGTGGCACGTAGATGTTTATGCATGAAGGAAAATAGCTCATTTTTGGTTCTATCCGTACATTTACCTCCATTTTTATCAGTTTGCCCCCTTTTTAAAAAAAAACTAGGTTAAAAATATGTGATTCTTTAAATGCTTAAACCTTAACATTTGTATTTAGAGAAGAGTAAAATGTTAATTAGTTCGCTTCTAGTCAGGCCATAGTACAGTTTAAACCCTACTGACTACTAGAAAAGCAAGTTATCTGCAGTTTAAGCCAAAAATAAAGAGAACAGTGGTAATTCTACACCAAGAACAATGCTTTCTCTTAAGCTGTTAGATACCGGTACATTGAATTTCTTTTTGATGGTTAAACAACTTTGACTTGAAAAATGCTGTATATAAACATGAGCAGAAGATAGTGTCTCACCATCGGCTCCTGAGGCCTGTGGGCCATGACGTGCTTCTGATATGAGGATATGATGCAGTCTCTCCTGCAAACAAAGATATGGTAACAGTTTAGAAAAGACTATTCTGCTTTGATCTCCAAAATACGTCACGTGACGTCATTTGCCATAAGATAACTCACTCACTTGCTAGTGATGCCTCCGCCTGGCGGAAGCCCTGGAATCTCTTCTGCTGCCAGGAATTTGATCACATACAGAAGGTCCGGATCCTCCTCCCTGGACCTCATCATCTGGACGATTTCTGTCAAGGATTAATTGTTAAACAATTAAGTTTTGCAGTTGCGGGGTAACAGTGGTCTAATGTTAAGTATGTGTCATGAGTGAGTTTGAAGTAACACGCGTGCAGTCAATCACCTTCCACCTTCAGATCAATCTGCTGCTCCATCTCTGCTTCCTGCTGCAGCGCCTCCCGTGACACCTGGGGGGCGCCCGGGAAGCAGACGATGATGATGCTGATGTTATCCAAGCTGCCCTGCAGAGGGAGACAGAACACTTTTAGTACGACTGTGGCAGAAAAGATACAACTTAAATTTACTCTTATTTAAGCTGATTATTTCCCTTCTTACTCTTCTAATTGAGTTATTTCCATAATTTACTTTTGCTTGAGAAAAATTTTTAAGGCTTTACTCCGGTATATTGGTCAGAATGCTTCCTGCGCTCTGATTGGAATAAAAAACAAGAAAGCCATTTAATTTTGACTGGATTGGATTTTGTTTATTCATTTACTGATTCAAAAACACATTTGAGCTGAGACTTTGTCACGAACACATAGACTTATGAATAATTTGTAAACATGTTACTGCAGTATTGCTTTTAGAAGACACACATGTTAAGTCCCTGCAGTGTCATAAGCACAGAGCGGTGAGGCGTGGGGGTCAGAGTGTACTGGAACATGCAGACTGTAAGCCTTTTTAAGTGAAATAAATAGCAGCTCATGGCAGTCAGGATAAAGCCTCTGAGCTGGTGTGCACTAAACCGTATTGCCAGGCTCTTGTCAACACACTCACATTCAGTGTTAATCCCAACCATGTGCAGATTTTCTTGCTCCCACATCCTAGGGTGCGTTAATACAGCTATTTATAGGGCAGCCAAAGGGCTTGTCAGTGTTTAGATGGACAGTTACTAAAAGTATTGAGAAGCCCAGTGGTAGAAAGCTACTTATGTAACAATATCGGTGTAATACCTTTGCAGAGTTCATGTTCAGCTCACCTCCTTCATAATGTGAATCTGCCCATTCATAAATCCACCAGTGGTAACACTGTGTGCCATATTGAGCTGAGTTTTAGGTAACTGCTGAGCTAAGACAAGATGATTATATTTCTGCAAGTTCATGCGTTCATGCATTAAGTAGCTCAGTAGAAATTTTCCATCAATGTTTTTATACACTGTTGCAATTGAATGAATGTTTATGAGGAAGATATAGTGCCTAGTTGACAGCAAGTTGATGCACATGCTGGAAATGAGGCATTTATTTATTTATTTATTATTTAACCTTTCTTTAACCAGGACAAAAAGTCCCACTGAAATTAAAAACCTCTTTTTCAAGGGAGTCCAGACCAAGAGGCAGCAGAAGTTACAATACAAGTTATACAATACAAATAATGAAAAACAATTAAAATTTAAAGAGGTTGTTTCAAGTGCTCTCTATCTAGACTTAAAAGCAAAGATATTGTAGTATATCCAACCTCCTTTTTGGTCATTCTGTCTGTTATCTATTATTGTTCTGTAATAAAGAATAAGATGGCATGTGGAAAGGTATTTCCAATTCCTGTGTTTAGTTAATTTATCTAGCAGCAAGAATACTTGGATATCAAGCTCATCTTCATGAGACTGTAGACAAGAATAGGCAAAAAAGAGGGAAACATTATGTTTTGGTATGGATTTGAGGATGCTTTCTTTGAGTGCTTTAACAGCAAATCTTATTGTTAAACTGGCCCATCTAAAAAAATTGTATCAACAAACTTCACTGTAATTGTGGTTTTTACTTATGTATCTGACTTCTCACCTTATAGAGGCAGAGGTCAATGACTTGGGTACAAATCTCTCTCAGGTCATCGCACACCAGCAGGCGGCTGCGCACAAAAGCGCAGAGCTCTTCGTTCCCAATGGCGTCCCACACCCCATCACATGCTAGAATCAGGAACTCATCTTCTGGTGTCCTCTCCATCTCATACACCTCTGGCTCTGGTGACACTAGTTGCTCCGTTTGTGGCCTCCAGTCCACCTCCTTGAAGTCAAAGTCCCCCAGTGCTCTGGAAACAGCCAGGGAGCCATTGACTCTTTGCAGGGTCACTGAGCCTCCTGCATTCTGGATCCTCTCCTTCTCTCTGGGGTTAAAGGGCTTGTGATCCTCTGTGTAGAAGACCACCTGGCCGTTATGGCAGAGCACGGTACGCGAGTCACCACAGTTTATGAAGTAAATGTAGCGTGGGGAAATCAACACGCCTGCTGCAGTGGAGCCGCTTCTGTCCCAGTTTTCCTGACGAGCTATTTTGTGCATGTGGCGGTCGATGTCCAGGAAGCCTTCACGGATTCCCCCCTTAACCTGCTCGGCATCCTCATCTGCTGTGATCCCACCTAACAGAAACAAGATTCTGGTTTTAAGAGAAATTTACACCCTACTTATTGCATTGCGGTGTACACTGTATTGTTTTACTGTATATTTTACTTGAGAAATACCAATTATTAGTCATAATTTAATCACAAGCTGCAAGTCCAGAGTACTAAAGACTACAATGCATTGAGGAGAAATTATCTTTTGTTGGTGCAATGTGCAGCTGAGTTCATTATTAGCAAAATAACAACTTAATCAGCCTCTTAGATTCAGTTTTATAAACTTGAAAAACAACTTTTTTTAAAGGTTTTCAGGATATCACAAAGCTAAGAATTCCACTAATCATCTGTATGCATAGGTACAGTAGGTGTTCTTGCCCTTTAACCTTTCTTTTTCCTTGTTACTAATGCATTCCTGATCAGCTCTGTTGCATTCCTAAAACAAGTAAATTTTCTTTCCTATCAGTGTATTAGTGTACATTCATTATAAATTTTCAGTTTAAAGTTGATAGCTACAACTTTTTCATCAAAACAATATATTTAAAAGAAAATAATGCATCTAACGCCTAGACGGGTGTAGAATAAAAGTACTGATTTTGGCCACCAAATTTTTTTTTATAGCATATAAATAGTTTTATCAATTTTTGATGGGTCTTAAAAGTAAACATTTACATCTGATTACCATGCCAACATCGGGATTCTTCGCCATTGCATTAGCTATTAGAAATAGCATCTTCTTTGTCTTACATTTCTAGAATTCCAGTGAACAAAAAATGAAGCAGGATGAGGGTGAAGATGGCAAAGGGGCTCAAAAGTCCCATGAGGTTGTCACTTTCGGCCAGGACAAGTAGTTAGTTAAACATTTGCTCATGCTAATTAATGGTTAGCTGTTTCTGTAGCAATGCTAATGCCAATCCAGTAAGCCAATGTTGGTGTGCCAGCTACTGGTGGGGAGGAATTAAACTTGTAGCTATGTCACCTTTAAGCACCTCACTTTTTGAGTGGTAGGAGTGACTAAACACAGCAAACTACTTATACTTTGTGTAGCATTACATAGCATTTATGTGGAAGATTCTTTGCTGCAAAGCAAGTTACAGCAAATGCATTTGAAATTAAGTGATGAAGTCTCAAAAAATCCTGCAAGCTCATTCCATCCAAACAAGTAAAACATGTTCATGGTGCATTTAACAATGCTGAATGTTCTGTATTTACAGTATGTCATTAGTGGGTAATGGTCCTGTACCTGTAGCCATGATGTGATCCAGCAGGTTTCTGGCACAGTACTGGGCCACTGTGATGCCTGCATGTCCATCAAAAACAGCAAAGTATGACCATTCCTCCAGGTCTCCACTCAGCTGGGGCATGCAGGTGTGGGCGTCCTCCATCTGAGCCCTCCAGCCTTGCATGCTTGCCACAGCATAGTTCAACCCCATATTAGACCCCCCCTCTGACACATGTTTCTCCAAGATGGGACGCTCCAGGTAGGGGCTCGGCAGAGGGTCGTCCTCATCCAAGTTATCCTCCTCTCCGGACCCTGTTTCCCTGGATCCCCCTTTGAAAAAAAATGTTACCATCTTTTCTGTTTCTTTCACCAACTGGCGGAGGAAGGAGGGCACCTCCACATTGCTTGCACGTCTGGCCGTCCTCATCACCCCACGGAGCCTGTGCTCAAGCTTCCTACTCGACTTGGCAACGGCCCGTCTCCTCCTGGTGCCCCTCCTCCGGCCGTGTGTTTTCCTCAACAGGTCCAGTGCAACAGTTAAGCTGCGCCAGCCCAAACAAAATTGACAACCAACTTCAAGTAAGATCCACTTAAATGAAAAACTGAGCTGGTTTTGTATCAGACAATATCAGGGCTTCTTGTTAATCTTTCAGCTGATTTGTAATTCCATCATCTACAATCATTCTTTTTCCTTGCAATACGAATTCACTGTGTTTGCTTCTGTCTTGCTGGTTGTGTCTCGTCTTCCTCCCTCTCCCCTGTGAGTCCTACTTTTCTGCTGGCTAATCTGTTAGTGTTGATTTATCCCCCTTCTCTGCCCCACCCACTGCATCTCCTCCCTGTGTGTAACGTTGCTGGATAATCACCTGGTCAACAAGCCAGCATAAATAACCTGTGTCTTCAAGCGTGCATGGATTATGAACAGAACATTTTACGCAATACAAAGGAATCTCATTATGAGTCTTGCATATATACAGTATATGGTGATTATATGTCTGACTCTGTTTTTCTGGATTGATTGATTCAGCATTTTGCTAATTTGTTTTGGTACAGTTGCAGTCAGTTATGTTACAAACACCACTTGTTTCTGCACAAGACTTTTAGACAGTGTTGAAAAACTAAGGGTCTAATCACTTAACATTTTCCATAGTCAGAGTTAATTTTTCATCTTGAAACATCAGTTGACAAAACTACCTCTTTTCAGAGTTACCGGTTCTAAAACTTGAGCTGGAGCAACATGTCTGGTTTCAGAGATGCTCCCAAAGACAAGAATTGATTTCAAAACCATTTCTTAAATGCATCAGAATAGAATTCTCATTTGAACACCTCCCATCTTCATGAGACTTGCAAAGCAAGATTTTAGTTTTCTCACAGATTGCTGTGGTTAAACTCTGTAGCATACTTACCATGAAAGCTGACCTACAACATAGATTGCTTGAAATTCATAATGATTCGTGAGAAGAAAGAACTTTTTGCCCTCAAGGCTGCAAGAACAAGAAAAAAAATCTTGTTTTTGTCAAGTCCAAGTACATACTCCATGAGAAGCTCTGCGACCGGGCGCATGCGGGGAAAAGGAGGGGGGGGGCAACAGTGTTCACCCAGTGATTATACTTTTACAATAAACTTCATCCGTGGCAGGATGGGGTTGCAGTGGTGTCCACGTATTGAAAGCCAGAGTTGGTAATCCTGTTTAGAAACACTTTTTGTTATACTGGGTGAAATGGTCTTTCCATCCTGACAGTGGTCAATACGTCATGTATTCATAAAAAGGAAGGAGAAAAGTCAGACATCTGTGAGAGCTGTAGGTCTGTACAAACTCTGACCAATCCCTGTCATTCACGCTGAAAGGCAGGAATTGGTCATTCCCACTGTATAGAAAGAACGAATTGATACCTTTATGTCTCGTCTCTGTCCCTCCCCTCTCCCCATCCCCCATTTGTACCGCTCACTGTAAACAAATAAAGCTGACTGACTGCTAACTGCTGCTGCGCCAAAAAAACCCCTAAACAAAACAACAGATAAGGATCAAGTCTTGGAGGCGTTGACATTTGCACTGTGGACTTTCTACACTGCAGAAGGAGTTGAAGGTGAGTGATAAGGCTTTTAGAAATGTGGTTCATCAGCCGTTTACTAGCAAGCTAACGAGCTAGCCGCTGTTATCGGTTAACATGCTTGTAAAACATCGGCGCACACGTCCTGAAGGTGTGGTTTCTGGTGATTTGTTTTTTTTTAAATGTAGCTTGCTCAACAGTTTTTCCAACATTGCCAATCCAAGCTTTAAATTCAGCTTACCATCTGCCATCACCAGGTATGAATAAAGAGTAAATCTATAATGGATCCAATGTAAGCACTTTGAGTGCCCAGCAGTAAAGCGCAATATAAATCTAATATATTATTATTATTGTTTATTGTTGTTGTTTATTATTATTATTTCTATTATTATTATTATTATTATTATTATTATTATTATTAGCTGGTTTAGTGATTGGTTGGAACAACTGCCAGACAGGATTTTTACCTTCTTGACCAGGGATGTCCACGCCTGCTTATGACCATACCGTGACCAATGCAACACATGATTAGTTGTGTACCACGGCTTTATTAGGTGCTTTTGACAGTTATCATAACACACCCTTTAGCCGAGGCTGGCCCACCGTGGGCTGATCAGACCAGGGTGTGTGTCGCACTGTGCAGCGTGAGAAACATGTTAATAAGGCAGCCCATACAGCATCCCTTTAGTTTAGCCAGGCCAGTGGTTGCTCCTCTCTATGGTGTTGGCAAGTTCATTCATCGCTTTTTGCTGGGCCTGTCCGGTAATACCCACATACTTGAGGAGCTTTGAAGTGGGCTTAGCTACTGGGATCGGGTTGCTGGGATTGTATCCTAAGCAATGAAGCCCAGACTTCCCTCTCCCAAGCAACTTTTTCAAGCTCCCCTAGGGAATCCTGAAGCATTCCCTGGCCATCCGAAAGATATAGTGTCTTCAGTGTATTCTGGGTCTTCCCTGGGGCCTTCCCCCAGTGGGATATGCCTGGAAAACCTTTCCAGTAAGGCGTCCACCTCCCATAGGTCCTCTCAATGCAGAGAAGCAGTGTTTCTCGGAAGCAGTGTGCCGAGAAGGTGTGTGTCCCACCGTCGCCATCTTGCCATGTCACGTGTTGTCACTTTCGGAAAATACTGTAATGGGCAAGCTGCTGAATCAAAAGGTGAAGCTTTTGATTTACAGATGAATCTACCTTCCTATGCTCACCTATGACCATGAGCTGTGGGTAGTAACCAAAGGGCAAACTCTGCTGGAGAACAGTGAGCCACTTCCCCATTGCACAAAAATTGTAGTTCTTTCCACATCCGCTAGGGGCTGGCTCCAAAACAGAGCAAATCCCCACAGACTCCCATGTTAAAAAGACCAACTTCACAGATGAAGAAAGAACGACAGCTTTTGTGGAATGTGGAAGTGGCTCACTGTTCTCCAGCGGAGTTTGCCCCTTGGTTACTACCCACAGCTCATGGCCATAGGTGAGAGTAGGAAGGTAATTCATCGGTAAATCAAAAGCTTCACCTTTTGATTCAGCAACTTCTTCACCATGACAGGCTGATGCAGAGAGCACATCACTGCCAACACCACCTGTATCCACTCCATTCTTCCCTTACTCATGAACATGACCCCAAGATACTTGAACTCCTCCACTTGTGGAGAGGACACAGTGGTGGACCATGTTAACGGATTTGATGTGCTGATCCGTTCCCAATCACTTCACAGTGAGCTGCAAACCATTCCGGTGAAAGCTCGCTGCCTGATGAAGCTAAAAGAACCACATCATCTGCAAAAAAAACAAAGACCCAATCCTGAGGCCACCAAACCAGACTCCATCAAAACCTCAACTGTGCCTAGAATTCAGACCATAAAAGTTATGAACAGAATTAGTGTGAATGGGCAGCCTTGGTGGAGTCCAACCCTCACAAAGATTAATTCAGTTTACTGTCAGCAATGCGGGCCAAGCTCTGACACCAGTCGTACAGGGACCAAACTGCTTATGCAAATGTGGCAAGGTACGTGACAGAGGGCCCGGGCTGGATTTGATCCCCAGACTCCAGGGTGAGAGTCATGCACGCTGACCATTCAGCCAAAGGGACATCCCTGTGGCCAAGTAGCCAGGGCACATGATCAGTCAGAGGCATAGTGACAGGACAGTCAACTGCCACATCTTTCCCCCTCTTTCCACAAGCACGTCCTCGTGCTCCGCGCTGGGTGCCACCAATTACGAATCCATGGACTGTTTACCAGCATTTTACATGGATCCTACTGACAATGCCAGAATGTGGCAAGGTACGTGACAGAGGGCCCGGGCAGGATTTGATCCCCAGACTCCTGGGTGAGAGTCATGCACGCTGACCATTCAGCCAAAGGGAAATCCCTGTGGCCAAGTAGCCACGGCACATGATCAGTCGGAGTCATAGTGACAGGCAGGGGCGCCGCCAGGAATTTTGGGCCCCATGAAAGACATTCATGTTGGGCCCTCCTCCCTCAAAAAAATTGATGCAAGACTTAAAAATGTTATAAAAAGAGTATTATTTACAGTTTCAATGTATTTTTTGTAGGGCTGTCAAAAAATTTATCCTGATTAATAGCGTTGATCACTTCTAGAACACATTTAGGATTAAAGGTGTCTCAGCAGGAATTCAGCATTTATCTTTAGTAGACTAGACTACTGAAACCCTGTCCTTACATGTCTCCCTAAAGTCCTTCAGATGGTGGCAGTTTAGTCCAGAATGCTGCTGATACGTCCTCACAGGCTGACTTAATAACTGTATTAATGTGAAGCTGAGATTCAGGTCTGAGTCCTGGACGACTCACAGATATCTGGTTTGGTTTTAGCCTTTAAGTTATAAAACAAAAGTTAATGAGTTTTCTACATATAGCACCACTAATTAATAAAAAAAAAAATCTCTTGTTTGACAATAGGATTAATTTTTTGACAGCCCTAATTTTTTTGTTGTTCCTCCATTTCTATACTTCTTTCTGGCCAAACCTGAGAAATGTAAGCCAAGACTGTAACAGTTGTTACATTTATATAATGTAACAACAAATTATATCATCTAATTACATTAATTATCAGCAGCTCAGTGTGACCTCACAGCTAGATTGCAAACAGGTATTTATGGTGCAACTCAAGCTGCTCAAATAAATTAACCGTCTTGAGAATAATCAAGATTTACAGATGTCTTTTGATGGCTGTAATTCAGTCTGAATGTAGAAATCTAACTGAACTATTTAAATTGTGACTTTGATTTTAATACAGGCTGCAGGTGGCTACTCAGTGTTTACATTTAACTGTCCAGTATCCTGTACAAACAACTACAACTACAGGACATTTTTATTTTATAGAGATCATTATGTTTTTTGTTTTGCTTTGTTTTTTAAGTGTTTAAATTTTTATTTTAAAAATGCTTCATTCTTATTTTTGGAATGGTAAAATGAGACAAATTCCCACAGCAGACTCTGTAATGATGCTAACTTGTCCCAATGTTGCTTACCTTCTTCACTGGGAATGGAAAGGGGGGTGGGGGTGAAGAGATGGGGCTGCTGCTGGCAGATCATCTGTTTACAATGATTACGGAGGGACAAGGACAGTTATTTAATAGTATCTTGCTAAACAATTAATAACACTCAAGTGATGTTGTGAGAACTATGTTTTGCCTGGTCTGGTTGTGTAAATGTAAATTCTCAGCTCTGAGTTTTCTGGCTTATTTGCTTGGCTTCTGTGTTTGTTACAGACACACAATAAGCTCATTACAAATGCTGGAGAGTCCTGGTTTGATTTTTCTTAGAAAGAAAAAAAAAGGAAAATCACTTTCCGTTTAAGATGCACTACCCGGCATCATCAATCATGTGATCCCACTTCCACCTTAAGGAGGATTAACTAAGTTGTAATAGTCTGCAGATAGCTAGGTTATTTCACTTAACAGGTTCATTTGAACAACTCAGGCAACAAACCTTTCTTTAAAAACTGTCTCACGCTTCGTTCGTCTCTTCTCTTTCTCCTTTCTTTCTGTTCTCATTTGAAAATCATACTTTCATTCCTTGGGGTGCTGTGTTCTTCGTCTGCGGTTGGACTTTTTTCATACTGCTGCTTATTTACACATTTTCCTGGTCAGTCGTTTTATTCGCTGTCACTCTGTCAAATGAAGCGCATGCAGCGATAAAGGCCCGATACCAGCAAACCGCGGTACTAACAGGCAGGGAGCGGATGCGCTGAGGCAGTTCCTGAGGACCAAACCATTTCTTGCACTTTCACGGGGGTGGATTGGTCAATATATTCATGCTTTGTTTTGCCGTTTACTGCTGAAAAACCAGTGAGAACATGAAGGTAATTTATTCTACTACTGCATTTTCTTGTTCTATTTGAAATGTATATACACATATTATTTGAAATGAAGGTTTAATAATTTCCACATCTTTTGGGGCCCCCCACAGTCATGGGCCCTTGGAATCTTCCTAACTTTTCCCCCCATTACGGCGCCCCTGGTGACAGGACCGCCAACTGCCACACAAAGGAGTCAGTTACTCTATACTCCCAGAACAATCTGCAGAATTCCCAGATGGATAGGGTTGAATGCCTTTCCATGTCCAACAAAGCACATGTAGACTAGACTCTCAAACTCCATCTGAAACCCTGCAGAGGGTGTAGAGCTGGTACACTCTTCCATGGCTGGGGCAAAAGCCACACTGCTCCTCTTCAATCTGAGCTTCAATTATCCAGTGGACCCCCCTCCTCCAGGACATCTGAATGGACCTTACCTAGGAGACTGAGAAATATAACTTAAAGTCTCACTTAAACTGTTTTTTTTTCCAGCTTTTTATTCATCTGTAATTGTATAATTTTACTTCTTAAATGGCAATCAAAAACATCATTCACTCCAGTTAATATTTCTAAAAACTAAGATGGAATAATCTTTTGTTTTTCTTTTTTTGTTTTTTTGTTTTTTGTCGTTGCTTCAGGTTTTTTGAGTTACAGTACTGTAGGTGTCATACTGTATAATCAGCCACTGTTTAGGAGAGAGGGTTTAGAAGGTTTCCAAACACAAAACAAAATTGCAGTATTTTAGAATACCTTGAATATCATATATACGTACTTGTCATAATAATGGAAAAATAAAATAAGAAAATTAGCCCACTGAAAAAAGGTGCTACGGACACAAGAGCATTTCGCATGGTGATGTAAAACACTGTCTTAATTAAAAGGGAAGAAACACACTTGACATGTTACTGTGGCTCAGTTTGATTTGACAAAGTCAATCAAACTTACAAAGTCAAACTACTGTAAGCAACTAGGAACAATATAAGAAGGATGTAAAAACAGGTTATAAAACAGGGCCTGTGTCTAATGCCTCATGTAACCTGTGTAGCCCTGCTTATTAGCTCAAACTTGAATTTTTTTGTCACCTGTGTTAGGATAATGTTTTCTTTTATGTATGTGTGTGTACTCTGTTAGGCTGTAAAAACATTTACAAACACTTCATTCATTACTGTCAAACCTCCTAAGCTTGAGTTATTTATATCCTGGCACTCTAACCTGTAATATGTGTAACTTTCTGATCCCTTGTCGTCATAGGTTGACCCCCTTGAGTCTTAATCTTGTTAACTTTTGTGTATTTGTAATCACTGGCCTGGTTAGGTGGTGTTGAGGACTATACTGTATGTGTGACACTGCTCTTGTACAGGAAGTGCAGAATTATTGAGCAAATGAATATTTTGACCACATCATCCTCTTTATGCATGTTGTCTTACTCCAAGCTGTATAGGCCTAAAGCCTACTACCAATTAAGCATCAGATGATGTGCATCTATTGACATCAACACCCTATATCAGGTCTATTAGGCAAACATAATTATTAGGCAACTTCCTTTCCTTTGGCAAAATGGGTCAGAAGAGGGACTTGACAGGCTCCGAAAGGTCAAAAATAGATATCTGGCAGAGGGATGCAGCACTCTTAAAATTGCCAAGCTTCTGAAGCATGATCATCGAACAATCAAGTGTTTCATTCAAAATAGTCAACAGGGTCGCAAGAAACGTGTGGAAAAACCAAGGTGCAAAATAACTACCCATGAACTGAGAAAAGTCAAGCGTGCAACTGCCAAGATGCCACTTGCCAGCAGTTTTGCCATATTTCAGAGCTGCAACATCACTGGAGTGCCCAAAAGCACAAGGTGTGCAATACTCAGAGACATGGTCAAGGTAAGAGAGGCTGAAAAACGACCACCACTGAACAAGACACACAAGCTGAAACGTCAAGACTGGGCCAAGAAATATCTCAAGACTGATTTTTCTAAGGTTTTATGGACTGATGAAATGAGAGTGAGTCTTGATGTGCCAGATGGATGGGCCCGTGGCTGGATCGGTAAAGGGCAGAGAGCTCCAGTCCGACTCAGACGCCAGCAAGGTGGAGGTGGGGTACTGGTATGGGCTGGTATCATCAAAGATAAGCTTGTGGGGCCTTTTTCGGGTTGAAGATGGAGTCAAGCTCAACTCCCAGTCCTACTGCAAGTTTCCGGAAGACACCTTCTTCAAGCAGCGGTACAGGTACAGGAAGAAGTCCGCATCCTTCAAGAAAAACATGTTTTTTATACAGGACAATGCTCCATCACACACATCCAAGTACTCCACAGCGTGGCTGGCAAGAAAGGGTCTAAAAGAAGAAAAACTAATGACATGGCCTCCTTGTTCACCTGATCTGATCCCCATAGAGAACCTGTGGTCCCTCATCAAATGTGAGATTTACAAGGAGGGAAAACAGTACACCTCTCTGAACAGTGTCTGGGAGGCTGTGGTTGCTGCTGCATGCAATGTTGATCGTGAACAGATCAACACACTGACAGGATCCATGGATGGCAGGGTTTTGGGTGTTCTTTCAAAGAAAAGTGGCTATATTGGTTACTGATTTGTATTTGTTTTGTTTGCGAATGTCAGAAATGTATATTTGTGAATGTTGAGCTGTTATATTGGTTTCCCTGGTGAAAATAAAAATGGGTATATATTTGTTTATTAAGTTGCCTAATAATTAAGTTTACCTAATAGACCAGGGGCCTGTACGACGAAGCCGGATTAACATGCCCGGGATTTCTCTCTGTTACCTGGGTTGACTTAACCAGACATCTGCGGTCTTGATAAACGGTACTATGAAGCTGGTTATCAACTCGGTAACTCAACCCAGGGTTTTCCAATCTTAATCAGTGCGCGCTCACATAAAAGAGGCGGCGTTGGAAGCATCTGACCAATCGCAGACATGGAGAAACAGAGAGCGACATATTTCACCATGGAGGAGCAGACGATGATACTTAAGAAATATGTAGAATTCAGGATCATCATTCCTGAATGATAACACGACATTATGATTCAGGAATGATAATAAATGGCTCCATTTATGCTGCGGCAACACAGTCGCCGCAGCAAAAGCCAGGAATTAATGCTGGCTGTTAATGCGCAGCAAGTCCGTGCGATTGTACAATCATGGAACAATATCGGACTCTGATCATTTAGTGTTTATCACACTACAGCGCTTCCTCAGTATATTTGCTTCTCATACTGTGCATATGGATATTTTAGGCTCATATCGTTGAACGTGTTGTAACCCTTCACCATGCCGGCATGGGTGGGTGTGCGCTCCATAAATTCATGTTTTCTACATGTGTGACCTCTTAATCACATTATTTCAGCGCAAGACGATCATGGGAACAAGTAAAGAACAAACAAATATATAATCCAAACCGGCCATTGACGAGATTCTATGCTGCCACACTCTTTCATGAATGAATGGAATTTCATTTAATATTTGTGCAGCCCACAGGGGAAAAGCGGGTATTACATGACATGTTTTTGCATACGTTTTCAGTGTCGCCAACGGTGTGCATCAAACTACCAGTGAATGAATGAATGAATAAATAAATGAATGACGTTTTACTGAGTGGGACCATGAGCATAATTCGGCCACAAAAAATAAGCTTTTCAGCTACATCAGTACAGCACTAATTTTTTTTTTCACTCGAGGTGAGGCGTTGGTCTATATCAAAATTAATTCAATTAGTCTAACATTAATAAAACCTCAGTGTGATGAAGAGCATCTGTGGTGTTGTCGGTGTCCGGCTGCGATGCGTTACATTAGTGATGTGCAGCTCTAACAGCTGACAGATGTAACGGAGTCCAGCAGAGGAAAACCTATATCTTTCATATAAAGTGTCATGTGGCAAATCAAAAGGGCACCATCTCTGAATATTCTCTCTCTTCTAAGAACTCCTCTCACGATCTGCGCACCGGCATCGACAGGATCTTCTAAAAATGGGCAGGCCATTTTCCAAGAGTGCTGATTGGTCAGGGAGTGGTGCTTTCATAGTCGGAGATCTCTTATCCAGAACTTAACCTGGTCCGGACCAGGTTAGGCGTTCGGCATAAGTTACCGGGGAGATATAACCCGATCAGAAGTGAACCCGCGTCATAGGACGAAAAACCCAGGGTTAACCCTGAAGTTACCTCGATAAGAGAAAATCCGGCTTCGTCGTACAGGCCCCTGATGTAGGGTGTTGATGTCATTAGACCACAGCCCTTCTCATTACAGAGACGCACATCACCTGATATGCTCAGTTGGTAGTAGGCTTTCGGCCTATACTGCTTGGAGTAAGACAACATGCATAAAGAGGATGATGTGGTCAAAATACTCATTTGCCTAATAATTCTTCACTCCTTGTATAGCTTTAAGTAAAACTAAACCTTTTACCAAATGATTTTGTCTCAGCTGGCAATTCATTATGTTAATTATATTTGTTGGTTAAGCAGGTCACACAGTTGGTGGCTAACTTGAAGAGTTGATTTTACTGTTTGTTTGTTTTTTGAAGACTTGAATTTGATGGCATCAGCACATCTTTAAATAGCTGGGATAGGGTCGGCAAAAAGATTAAAAAGCAAGTGGTAATAAAAAGTGACAGCTAAAGAAATTTCCAGGCTCACGAGGAGAGTATCTGACTTATCAGCACTCAATGAGCTCTACGCACAACTCCACTACTTCCTGAACTTAAGGTAGCTCCTTTGTTTCCTGTCTTTCATTACTGGACAAACTGATTAATCCTGGTGTGTCTGGCCAGTTACTGAGATCAGACACACCTGGGTTAATCAGTTTGTCCAGTATTGGAAGACAGGAAACAAAGGAGCTACCTTAAGTTCAGGAAGTAGTTGCGCTGTGCATAGAGCCCATTCAAAAGCCTGCATCCCTGATGGTCATTGGTTCCATTAATACCTAAAAAACTGGCAACTTGCACATATAGAAAAGCAACATCAATGCTTAGCGGAATAAGTTTTGGAGCAGCACATATCTGCAGGTCTTGCATATTTCAGCAAAACCATGCTAAACCACATGGCTCTGTAGATGTGTCCTGGTCTGTTCTGACCAAGCTGCAACCTCAGCCGAGAAAAATGAAGCCTCTTCCGTGCTGCCAAAAAATTGTAGTTCACTGCTCATCCGCCAGGGGCCTGGTTCCAAAACAGAGCAAATCCCCATAGACTCCCATGTTAAAAAGGCCAACTTCATTCTGTAGCAGAAATAAACATGTTTACAGCCTGGTTCAAAAAAATCAGTTTAGGTTTAATAGGTAAAGTTTACCTTCATGTCAACAATGAGTGAGGGTGATTTTTTTTTTTTTAAATATATAATTAATCCGTTTAGATGTTATTTATTCCTGAAAACCCTTGACAGGTGGCAGACCGGATGCCAGCCCCCCAGCTTGTGGCCATTAGTTAGCTCCTTGTTTGCTCTCAGGAAGGCCTCAGCCTGTTGCAGAGTAGCACAACGCTGGTTTTTAACTTGCTAACAGTAAATCCAAGCATGCCTTACCTTTAGCCCACTGATTAGGGGGCTGATCTTTGTTAGCTCCTGTTAGATTCAAGTTAGCTTAGTTAACATTTCACCCAGAGTATGTTGGCTGTCAATCATTTGCTCCGAGGCAGCTCTTTAATCATTTTTGTGTTTTCCAGGAGAGACGACACACACAACGTGACTAATGAGACGACAGTGGGAACGCCCAACTGGCTTCACTTTTAGTTCTTCAGAAACCAATGGGTGATGTGAGCGGAGGGTTTGTCCCTCTTTATTTACGTTTATGGTTCTGATCTTTCAACAAGAAAACATTTGCCCCATGATGAAACACAAAATGCAACCGCCACAGCTCAGGATTCAACATTCGATAAAAGTTTAGGGCACCAGTCATCATCTTCTATCAGTACTGCAGATATTATAAAGACGGTTGCTGATATGCAGAATTCTACTCAATCTAGCCAAATTTACTGTCATAGAGAGGCACATAAATGTTCAGGAAATCGCTTTGCAGTTAATGTTTTCCTCAGTGCAGGGATTTAGCTGCAATCCAAAAAAGGGGAAATAAAAAATCTATGATAGCTTGTAAAAACCAACATCACAACTTTTTTTTTTTATTGCCAGTCATATGCGGACACAGTGATGTATTGCACAAGACATGTCATATCCAAGAGTCCTATTCTGGTTTGTGGCCCTGGAAATGCTTGTATTGTGGACTGCACTATTTGCAAAGCATCTCTGTACTTCATATTGTGTTTGCACCCCAGTTCTTTGTTTGCAAGATCATAAAATCCCATAATTCTTAACAATTCAGAGTTTCTACAGGCTTTGCATATTTTAAATACCAGCTGATGTAGAAATTAGGTGATAGTTACTGTTGGGTTTTGAATGTGCTGGAATGAGCAAGATTTCACATGATCTGTGCAATGTACAAACCATAACAAAGACACATTTTTCTGCAGCCTCTTTTTTTTACTTCTCTAACCGAATTAGTTTGTAGCAGTACAAGTTTACAGCTGCACATTGCTGCCCCCTACTTGTCATTACTGTGCAGATTTTACCTCAGTGTTCTTACTTATTTTCTCAAATGCATCATTTTTGTGTACATTTAGTATATCTCATGTTCTACATTGTTTATGACTTATCCCTCTGTCTGACATCTTCCACTTATACATCACTGAGCTGAAACCACATGAAGGAGAATAGGTGGGGGTTGGTTTGCTATGAGTGGAGGATGAAAGCAGCCTCACACAGACACGAGTGCTTCTCTACGTTTGCTGTAGCATGCGCTCCTACTGCTGCAGTCACAACGATGCAAGAGAAGGTGATGAAGGGAGGGAGGAGAGGGGAGGATGGTAGAGTGAGGCAGGGCGGGGCTGCTGAGTGACAGAGGCAGGAGGAGGAAGCTGCTCAACAGACAACCAAGAAACAGAGGGAGGAGGAGGAGGAGAAGAAGAGTGAATCCACAGGACGTGAGTGCTGGCAGCAGAGGAGGGAGGGGAGGGGGGGCTTCCAGACTGGATGGGCCCAGCAATGCCTTGATGGAGTATGGGCCAGGTTTTAGGATTCTCCCACTGCCGTGAGTCTGTTTTAGCTACATTTCCATCTATGTTCTGTATACTGCAGGTCTGCATTTGTCAGTCTCACTAGATCATTCTCATGTATTCCTCAGCTCAGCATCTTTTCTTGCTAATATCTTTGAGCATCGTGTTTGCTAGCTCACCCTCTCTTCCTCTCTCTGCTCCTACCTTTAAGAAACACATGGCTGGATGGATGGCTGCAGCACAGTAGCAGGCTCGTTTGATCGTGGCTACCTTACAGTGTTTTGCAGGCATGTGTCTGCCTGTGTGCAGGAAGCCTTTGCAGACAGATATGTTAGGATTATATGTTGAGTTATTTTTCCCAAGAGGCTTCTGGTGTTTTGTTTGATCTTTTGGTCAGCATTGAGCTGAACCAGTCTATAAATAGATTGTGGGAGTTGAATATTTGCTTGTGTTCACACATGTAGAACAGAACATAAGGCTTTCATTGCACTGCCTATTTGATTTATACGCTAGTGTTGTGCTTGCCACCTGATGTAGGAAAGGCCTTTTACTGTTCTGTATGCAAAAACATAGAAAAATGCACTGAAAAGTGATGAATTAACAGTTGTATGTTTCCATGTTAGATTGTAAAGACATGAAGATTTTTTCATCTTTTTTGAAACGACTGGACAGTTTTCTGGGAATTCCTAAATAACAAAACTCTGCTCACTATCACTTCCAAGAAAGCACTACAGTGTTTATTGGGCTTGTATGTTGTGTCACATACAGGTACTACCTAAAAAAATTAGAATCTTCTGAAAAAGTTCATGTATTTCCATAATTCAACTTAAAAGGTGCAATTTACATATTGTACAAATAATATGTGAATCAATATATTTCAAGCTTTTATTTGTTTGGATGTTGCTGATTAGAAGTTGCAGCTTCCTCAAATTCAAAAACTCAAAAAATTAGAATACTGCATAAAATCAAACAGAGAAGGGTTTTAAAATACAAAAATATTAAGCTTCCTTAAGTAAAATCTTGGATCTCCACTTAGTACTTGGTGGGGGCCATTTTATTGACTGCCTTAACCCGATGTGGCATGGATGCTACCAGCTTGTGGCAAATCTCAGGTGTTATGGAAGACCAGCATGCTTCAATCACAGCACTGAGCTCTTCTGTATTGTTTGGTCTCTTCCTGTTTAGCTTTTTCTTGACAATACCCCACAGATTTTCAATGGGGTTCAGGTCGGGTGAGTTTGCGGACCAATCAAGCATGGTAATCCCACGGTTGTTGAACCAGGATTTTGTACTTTTGGCAGTGTGGGCAGGTGCCAGTCCTGCTGGAAGGTGAAGTCTGCATCCTCATACAGATGATCCACTGAAGCAAGCATGAAGTGCTCCAAAATGTCCTGGTAGACGTCTGTGTTTATGCTGGACTTGATGAAGCACAGAGGACCAACACCAGCAGCTGACATGGATCCCCAGGTCATCACAGACTGGGAAACTTAACACTGGACTTCATGCATCTTCTATCTAGCGCCTCTCCGGTCTTCCTCCAGACTCTGGGACCTTTGTTTCCAAATGAGATGCACAACTTGCTCTCATCAGAAAAGAGGACTTTTGACCACTGGGCAACAGACCAGTCCTTCTTTTCTCTAGCCCAGCTAAGGCGCTTCTGGCATTGCTTGCTGTTGAGGAGTTTCTTGACAACAGGAATTCGACATTTGAAGCCCATGTCCAGCATCCGCCTGTGTGTTGTTTCTCTTGAAGCTGCAACTCCAGCCTCAGTCCATTCCTTATGAAGTTCCCACACTTTTGAAAGGCCGTTTCCTGACCATCCTCTCCAGGCTGCGATCAGCCCTCCAGCTTATACACCGTTTTCTTCCACACTTCTTCCTTCCACTTAACTGCCCATTAATGTGCTTTGAGACAGCACTCCGAGAACATCCAGTTTCTTTTGCTATCATTTTTTGTCTTTCCCACCTTGTGCAGGGAGTCAATGATGGTTTTCTGTACAACTGTCAGATCAGCAGTCTTCCCCATGATTGTGGATTCTTCTAAACCAAGACAGACTTTTTGAAGGCTTAGGGCACTTTTGCAGATGTTTTGGATTACTTATCTGATAAGAATGTGACACTCTGAGCCTACAATACTGGAGCTTTTCACAGTATTCCAATTTTTTGAGTTTTTGAATTTGAGGTTTTCTTAAGCTGCAACTTCTAATCAGCAACATCCAAACAAACAAAATCTTGAAATATATTGACTCACATATCATTTGTCTATACAATATGTAAATTGCATCTTTTAAGTTGAATTAAGGAAGTACATGAATCTTTCAGGATATTCTCATTTTTGGGGTAAAACCTGTATATAGTACACTTGTGCTGAATGTTTACGATAAAGACTGTTAAGATGGATTTACTTAATCTATCAATGTTTACCTGTATATTTATGCAAAACCATTGTCTTCCAGAGGAATATGGCTCTGTGGCATCCACACCAGACTCAACGCCTCCATGTACTGATGGTAAGAAGCACTCAAGACTCTTTCCATCCATCCACTGAGATATTTATTGAGTTCAGCTGAGCACAGCTGTCGTGTAGCTGTTCTAAAGCTAGCAACTAAGATACACAGGTAAGAATAAAGGTGCCTTTATATTTTGAAAGGAGAGCGGATTTTCCTCTTTTCAAAGAAGGCCTCTTCTTTTGATGGCACTCCTTTTTTTCTTCCTAACCTGTAATGGCACTCCTGGGTCCTTTCATCTGACTCATCTATTCATTAAAATCAGTTACTTTTCAAACACTGTGCTGTTACACTACTGCAGAGCTATGATTTACTCCTCTGCTCTTTGCTTTATCTTTTTGTGCACTGTGATGACCTTAGTCATGTTTTTGTCTCCATCCAGGCGGAAATGAGGAGTCAGAGATGTATGAGCTGCAAACAGCCAGAGAGTGGTCTGATGATGAGGAGACGGGAGATGGAGATCCAGATGATGATGATGATGAGGGCCTGGCTTCATCCCCCTCCATCTGGGGCACCCCTCGTCAGAACTCCTTCGAGCTGACTTTCTCTTACATCGCCATTGCTGAGGCAGAAGCAGTTGGAGCCTCACGGCATCATCGCGAGCGCCGCAGGGGCGGTACTCGGGGAAGTCGTACCCCTTTGATCCGAACAGACACTCTTGAAACTCTGTTGGACTCCCCTGATGTGGAATGGGACCCACAGGCCTTCCTCAATCAAGAGGAAGAAGAAGAAGCAGCATCAGAGAGGATGGACCAAATGACAATTGAGGCAAGGACAGTGAGCCTTGCAGGGCGAAGGGAAAGAGAGCAAACTGAGGCTATCACAATTCAACCCTCTCCCCAAGTCATGGATTCAGAAACTCAAGGGAGAGATGCAGGAGTCCAGAGAGAGGAGCATGTCCAGAGCATGAGCCAGACTTCCCAACCTCCCCCCTTGACCCAGTCAGCCCAGGAACAGAGCCCCTCACAGATGATTCAGGGTGAGAAACAGGAAATATGTACAGAGTGTTAGACTAAAAGAATTGGTGGCTGGAAATAAGAACATGAATTACTTTAATTATCTGCTGGTAGATTCTCAATAGAAAGGATTTAGACAACTGGTTACTACTTTCAACTAAAGTATAAACATGTATATCTATAACCTGGAGGATAATTTACAAACATTTACCTAATTAATTATAAAACCATCTTAAATTTAGCTGGATTATTTTATACCTGACTTGTCTGTTATAGATACAGTAAGCAAATTTATTGAAATTGTATGTTTTTGCCAAAAGGCTAATAACTTTTCTCCTGATAACTTCTTAAAGGTAGGTAGATTGTCTTGATCTGATACTGCTTGAGTTTGTCCCTTTTAAATTGGACTGAATTATCATTTTTCATTTAGAGGATGATTTAAATAAACAAACCCAATAATTTACTTTTCTTCAGAGAGGAAACATCAAGCTTTCTAGATTACACAATTAAACTTCTTCCTCACTGCCTGTAATTGTACGTCTCAAACCTTTATATTTCTAAGAGCTTGTTGTAAAGCAGGGGTGGGGAACCTTGGCCCTCATCCTGCAGGTCTTCCACTTGTCCTTGCTCCTACACACCTGATTCAAATCGAGTCTCTGTGGAGAACTGGATTGGCGGTAAAATCATTTTAATTGGAATAGGGGGGGTGGGGGGGGGGAAAAAGAAAACCTGGGGGGGGACCGGCCCCTGGGGGGGGGGGGCCCCCCACCATTGTTGAAAAACCTGAAAAACAATGACCTTTTTATGTCGTTGGTTATTGGGCAGGCAGGAATGAGGAGTGAATTTAAAAGTGGGGGGTCTTGATTTAAAATAATTTTGTTATATATAGATATATATTTTTTGTTTGGATATGTAAATATCCAAGTATCATTATCAGAGTGATCATATTCTTAAGCTGATTTAGCTGCTATCACACCAGGCTATAGAGACCATTAATCTAATGCATCACATGATTCTGCAGTGCTGGGTTGATGTAGCTTTCTCACACAGAGAACTGTTTTGATAGTTAAGCACTTTTTCTTTTTTGTTTAGTCCACAGTCCTTTAGATGTGCTCTAATGGGGGTGTCATCACCATAGTGACATCATCTTCTGTTTCCCAGCAGCAGCGGCCTCAACAACCTCTGAGCCTGAGTCTCCCATCGCCAGGGAAACCATTTCAGCGAAGCTGCTCACATCTGTGTCACCCAAAGGTCCAGTTCTCTCCTCTCCATCTGTCATTGGCCTTAACTCTCAGGAACAGCTGGTCAGCGATCACTTGTTATCAGCACTTAACCCACTAGAAGACCTACCAGTATGCAGCCTCATAGCAGGTAAAAGATCATCACCTTTTTATCTTTGTTTATGTTTGGTTATATTTTGATTAACTGACTGCTGTCCTTCCTCCTCCACCCTTCCTCTCTTTGTCTTTGTGTCATTGTTTCGAGAGATCTTTCCACTCAGCTCATAAATCAATACTTTGATCAAAGTAAATATCAGATTTCGCTCTCGGCATGTACCTTCAAGAGGAGGCAGACAAAGATAGACCACCGGAAGGCCAGGCTGCTCATTGGGTCTCCATAGTAACTCTCTCCCTTGGGATTTCAGGAATGATTGGCTAATTGTGGGGAAAGCATTCCTGGCTTTGGCTGACTTTTTCAACTGGCACTCCATCAGAGCTGATATCAGCATGTCGCCATTAGAAACGCACTCTGAGGAAAGTCCAGTGTGTTTGTGTGGAACGTTTCTTAATATGCAGATTTCTGGAAGTTTGTTGGCAGTGTAAGAGTGAGAGAGACACAGAAAAGGGAAGCAGGAAAGATAAGATTCTGTTTTCCAGCTTGGTGGCACTTTAAGTGGATGGCTGCAAAAGTCAGAATGGAGCTTGGGCCTATTTTAGTTGATGTAGGGGGGTTGTAAACCCTCAGACTGTTGATGAATGTGTGGTCAAGCTGATGACAGAGTTTAGGGTGTCCTGAATAAATAGCTCACATATTTATGGGATCATTGTATTTCCATTATATTTTACTACTTTTTTAGGGGCAGATTGTCAAACTTCCCTGCATCTTTGGACACATTGACCATCAGAAGCTGTAAGATATTAATTACAGAATAACTTTGAATATGCATGAGGAGTTATAGGAGATTCTTTTTGTCCAATAAATGTGACTTTCTGGTAATTTTAGTTATCAGGAACTATAAAAACATTTAGGGATAAAAATGCAAATTTTTCCATTGCTTTTCCATTTTATGTCAGGGGTTGTGTTGTAGGAGGACTTGTCTGTGTGACTTGACAGAAAATTGATTCTTGTTCTCCCATTTCAGGTGCTGAATGACACCTAAATATCACCACAAATCCAAATCTGACATTAAAGCAATAGGACATATTAAGTCAGACTCTGATTGGACATTTACTCGAGCTAAAAACCTGATAAGCGTGAAAATAAGTTGGTTTAATTGCAAATCAATCCCTTTATGTGTGAAGTTCTGGCAGCCTTGAAGAGTGGTGGGCGGTGCTGCGATTGAGATTATTTTGGGCTGTCAGGACTTCGGACTGCTGAGCGAGCAGTGGGTGGCCAAAAACAGCTGAGAGGGGCGAGGGGAGCACAGTGGGGACACATAGAGGGACAGAGGGTGTGTGGAGAGACGCTGGAGCAACAACCAAAATGGCCAGTAAAGGTGAGACCTTTAGGATTCCAGTTAAACTGGAGGATTATGCACCTGTGTCGTTGACCTATAACTGTTTGATAAAGTGATAGACGACCCCTGCTGTAGCTGTCTTCGATTTAAGTTCAAACTATGCAGGGCTAAAGGGATTCATGTCGGAAGAGACAGAGACCACTTGTTATCTTTAGTAGCAGGCTAAGCTTTGTCACTTTGGTCCAGTAAAGGCCAGGCTGTCAGGGGACTGAGGGTGGGAACACGGCAGATTTCTCGCCTCTCTCCAATCAATTTACAAGCCAAGTCTCTGGAGACGGCAGTTTCCATCACCTGCAGGTGTGCTTGACTTTAAACTGATGAGCTGCTCAGATGTAGCGCAGTAATCTCTCTATCAACAGCCTTAATTCAAATGAGCACCTGCCATTCAAATGACTTTAAACTGTGCTGTTAGCAGTAGGTTGTTATAGTGTGTAAAAACGTTGCCAGCTGGGTTCTCTTACATTTCAGTGTTTTCTGCTTTAGGCTGAGCAGCTGCTGCACGCAGAGACATTTCAACCTGCAATGGAATGACTTTGACGTTATGGCGCTGATGTGACCTGAATGAAATGAAATAGATGATCAACTGTCAATTAGAAGCAGTCATATTTGTTGGCATAAGGCACAAATAAACCACATTATTTGTGTTATTTGCAAACTTAATGGTAAATGAAAAAGAAATAACTGAAATAAGTTATTGCCTGTAATGTTTATGACATTACAGAGGCATGGTTAAAATGAGCTGAAACTGCAGTTTGTTCATGATGCATACAGTATGTGACAGCTCATGTAAGATTCAGATGGATAAAGAAATTTGAATTATGCTGATTCTTAGATTAAATTATAAGTACTGTTCATTGGTCAGAATAGCTTAGAATGAAGAAAACTATGGCTTATTGATTAACTTGATTATGTTCGTTTAAAGAGCTCAAAACATGCATGTTGACATGCTTATAATTTCCTTTTCTTGAGCCCTTTTCATGCTCTTTTTCCATTAATCTGGTGGAAGGTGAACATGTTTCTCTGATCTGCAGATGACTTGGTGCCTTCCTATAAGATTTTAAGACAGAATCGGACTCGGTTAGATCTAGTACATGCATATCACTTTCAACAGGCCCCAAAGTGTGAACTGTTGCAGTCACATTATCAGACACATACACGGGTTGGTCGGTTGGTTAATTTGACACATGGTCAGCTGTTAGAGGAATCCAGCAAGTTGCCATATTAAATGAATCAAATGCTGTTCAAATTTTCCTCCACTGTTATTACATGCGTCACTTTTTTTCACATCTTAAATGAGGAACTACTTGACCTACTTTCATCCATCACTGTTTAACACATTCTTCCCAGTATGTGTGCTTGATATGAACCGTTATGGAAAAACAACATTTTAAAAATGAAAGAAGCTGTGACTCTAGAAGGAGCTATAGACTAATCTGACGAGCGTTTTGTGTGTTGCGCCATCTTGCGGCGGTGCCATTGCTTAGGGCTCCAGTCCCACCTCCTATCTGGTCATGGAAAGCAGCATGAATATCAGGATTTACAACATTGGACTATCATCTAAGGTAATGATAACCTATAGGTATGTTATCCAGAGATCTCCAAGTTATTCTGACATATTATTTTTACATTGAAGCATTAAACTATTATTCATCTCCAGAAAATGGCTTTAATGACAAGCCATACTGGAGTATATAAGGCTAACCTTGTTCTTACTTGCATAAAAAAAAGCTCTTTCAAAGGTTAGTTTTCTATTTTATCACATATTTGGCTTTTGGTATTGTTTAAGGACTGTACAGACCACGTAGCCTTCACATGTCCTGCAGATGAAACTAAAGGCTGCAGGACACCGTCTTCCTGATCCGTTTGTGTTTCTGACTGAACTGTTTTTATTTTTTGGTCCCAACGTTGCCCTGATCAGAGCAAATAACGTTATATTTCAAAATTTCTCCCAGATTAGTCATTAACTCTCAGCAACACCACAGCTGTCTCTGTTAGCATTAGCTAGCATAATAACGTTATGTGGTGCGTCATTTTTGGGAGCATAGATACGTGAAATAAAGTGTCAGATTAATGAGTGTTCATCAAATTTTACTGTGTTTTTGTTGTTGGGGATTAAATTCAGTGTTTTCTCTGCCGTGGCAGCATGTTACTCTGCTCTGTGTGTCCGATATTCCTTCTGTCCCCGATACCAACCCATTGACATCAGTGGACAAACAGCAGCAGCACCGTCCAGTTTTGTAACAGACGGCAGAAATCTTCATGAAATAAATGTCCGTGATCTTCTTATTCACTTATTACCACAATTAAAGTTTTCCACTGGTGTTCCAGCAACCAAGGAAAATGCAAGTCCTTCCAGATTTCCTCCATATTGTTAAGAAAAAATTGAGATTCTGATCTGTTCTAATTACACACAGAAAGGCTCCCCGAGCAATGGCGGACAGTCTGCTAGTGGCATTTAACTGGATTAGTCTATAGTTTTGTATGAAGATGCAGCTCTTGAGAGATGATGTTCTCTAGTGAAATAAACATTACATTGACAACACCTACTCTGTTACTGTCATGCCATTCTAACTTCATAACTCTGACTGCTTAGCAAGCATAAATATGTAAAAGAGTGATATTTTCAGCTGCTGCTTTCCACTGCTGCTGTTTAACACAATTATTTAGAGTTTGGCACAATGATATGAATTGCTACGGAAACATGACAGATCATATCAGCAAGTCAGTCAGAAAAGTGAAGAATTATTATATTATTACCTTACAGCCATAATCCAACTTAACAGCACTTCATGAACAGAATCTCATGTTATTTGTAAATATTGCACAAGTCCATCATTTTTACAGGCATATCTGAATAAACGCTGAGGAATGGCATGAATGTGTGAATGAATGACTGAATGTCATTATGTTGATAGGTTTGAAAAGCCGTTAATGCTACATAAATAATGTATCAAAAAGGGCTCCATTAAAAGTTAACATATTTTAGATTCTGCAGAAAAAGGGAAAAAAAAAACACCATTGGAGCACCTTCCTTCTTAAATGCTTTGAATTAGCTCAGCCTCTGTTTTATCACCTAAATTGGTCAAATCTAGAAAATACAAAGCAGCAATTCCGTCTTTGTTTTAGGTCTAAAAATCATCCATCAGACAGGTAATGTCAACATGTACAAAATCATATAAACAAGATAAGGAAGGGGGAAAAAAACAGCCATAAATAAGTTGATTCAGGCAGATCGAAACTGTTCTAATAGGAGAGATCGGTACTTCCTATACACTTTGGGTTTTGTAAGTTTGCAGACTTTTTATGCTGTACATAAAATTAATAAGTAAATAACCTAAATGTAATGTCACGCAAATAAGGAAAAAAATTGAATTAATAATCAGGGAAATTAAATAATAGTTTGGCTTAATCTAAAATTAATTTAAATATCACAGCAAACAGGAGGGGGCCTCTTCATGTCTCTGCATATTTCTGCCTTTTATTATAAATTTGCAGCTTTGACTTTTTGTCAATTAACAATATTAATCTGATGCATCGGGCTTTAAAGACCAAAACCCGCCTGTTCTTCAGGTCTGACCGGGTTTTGGCTTTTTTTCATTTTTTGACGGAACCAAGCGGGTATTTCTTTTCTGTTCCAGTCCAGTTCAAGCTGTGTGTCTTCTGCCTGTAGCTGCACTGTATGATGACTATATCAATTATCTGAAAAAAAAAGAGCTTCAAAGGTTTAAAAAAAAAAACTTTGCAATCTTCATGATGAATCATGTCCTGCGCGCCTCTCACTTTTCCCTACTTGTTCTGCTTACGTATATGAAGGGTGTAGAAAGTATTATAGATTGCTACAGTGTTATTAATATGAACATTGTCCCTGAACAAGACACTTTAGGAATTATGTTGGTTGATACTGCTGCTCTTGCATTGTTATCTTAAATTAGTCACCTACTGATTGTCCATGTGCTATCACTGAATGACAGTAACACAAACAAATGGACTGCACAGGTGTGTGCCAGGGATATCGTGGGTATTAATTGTGTGCGGTGATGTTTATAAATAACCCACCTGCTGTCAGTGCACTCTCCTCAAAGAGGCTTCCCTGTATTCTAATGCTGAGGCTTAGCATTTCACTGAATGACAAGTACAAAGAACTACGTCTGTGTGACAGCGTAGTCCTGATCAGCTTACCTCATGATGACACGACTCTGAAATACAGCTTTTCTGATGTGTTTTATGCATTTTTTTGCATTATAGTAAAATCATTCATAGCTAAAGTCAAAGTTTTGCTGTTGCATAACAAGCTAGCTATATGATATTTAAATTATCTACTGTAGTAAAATGTGGTTCAATGGAACCCTCAGTCTCCACGGCAGCTGTTGCTGGGCGACAAAGAGAGAAACCATTGGGGCGTGTAGAAATGGCTGGTGACGGGCTGACGTCTGACAGCAGGTGCTGTAAAAAGGCTGCTTTTAAATTCTCCTCCACTGCTTGCTATCCTCTCTCATCTGAGGGCTAAATTTAGCCGAAGCCGGAGCCTGACGTGTCTCTGCACTGTAGCTGCTACGTGTTCTCTCAGCCTTGAGACTGGAAATTCCTTTTTTTGCCTCATGTCTTCCACGACTCTGCCTCTTCCTACCCATCCTGTTCAAGTGTCAGAGTTGCTGTGCCTCTGCCTCTCTGCCCCTCTGTACAGCCCAAAAAATAAAGCTGAGGAGTTTGTGTGATGTGCTGCTGGTACTTTATGTTTGGGAATGTAGTAATGAATTTAAGGACATAATTGTAATTTTATATATATGTATATATATATATATATATATATATATATATATATAATTATTATTATTATTATTTTCTTTTTTTCCTCACTGAAATTCAGGTACGTGTGACAGCTTCTCTGCTTTCGTTATTTGTAACCTCTTTTCTTTGCCTCCTCTCTCAGTGATGGACCTGATCTACTGGAAGGACACGGAGCGAACCGGCATGGTCCTCACGGGGTTGGTGGTGGGCTTACTTTCCCTGTTCCAGCTAAGTATAATCACTGTGGTCTCCACGGTCTCCCTCGCTGTCATGTGCTTGACCATCTCAGTGCGCATCTACTACCAGTTCCTCTATGTCCTCAGCTGGGGCGATGGAGTAAATCCATTCAAGTAAGTTACTTTTATTTTACTTAATTAGATCTATATATTTCACTTTTATTTTTCTCAATCTTTGATCAATGGCAAACTTCCATTTTATTTCTGTCTGTGGCTGAGATGTTATGTATTTATGTTTTATGTATCTGAAAACTCCGGTGATGGTTCCAGCTAACTGAAAAGGCTCAGCCTCGTACAAGCAGGACACTTTCAGAACAAGCATTTCAGAAAGTGGTTGATATTCAGACATGAAGGAATGCAAAAGTTCAAAATGTTGTAAACATTTCTGTCTGTTGCTTATACGACTTAAGCATTTGACTCTTCTTTCTTTGTATTTTAATTTTTCTTTCAGGTCATATTTGGACCTGGACATCAGTTTCAGTGGCGAGCAGGCCGACTTCTACATGCAGAAAGTCATCGTTATGACTGTATCTGCTGTTGATGCTCTGAAAAGGCTCTTCTTTGTTGCAAACCTTTTTGAATCCCTCAAGGTGAGCGAAGCTTGTAAACTATGGGTGTGTGGCGACCGTTAGTAACCATGACCCCCTTCTTAAAGATTTACTGAACCTTTTCCAGAACATTTCCTGCTCATTATCCCAGACATCAGTCCATCTCTGCATTCTTTCATTTTGCTTCATCGTCTGACATCCCCTCCTCTTCCTCCAATCATTCCGGCTTCCTCCATTGCTGGAGATGGAAGCACTACAATGCAGTCCCTCGCTCATTATGCCAGCTCACAACTGACGACTCTCCTCCTAAATAAGAGCAATAGCAGAAATGGCAGCTGTCAGTCCCGGTGGTATATATTTGTCAATCATCTGTAAAACAATTTGCCCATTTCAATTTGAACTGAATTGAGTCTGACAGTATGAGAAGGATGTTCCTGTTTATCCAGCCCCTGCATAGACCTCTCTTGGTACCAAAACATTAAATAAATCTGGCAATATCACGTAATTACTGGTGAAGTATGTTTTTAGAATCTGTTTGCGTTTCCCAGTCTCACTTTGCATTAAAGGAGTCGTATTATGCCTTTTCCCCCAAGCAGACACAATGTCCTAAGGCCTTAATGAAAATGCCTGGGACGTGCTTCAGTCAAAATAACACAGAGACCCTGCAGCAGCTCTTTATTCCGTCATAGTTTTACAGCTCTATTCAAACTAATCATGTTAGGAGCATGAAGTGACCCACAGCTCCACCCCCTCAGACCTTCTCTTCCTCAAGGTCTGCCTCTTTTGACATCAAAGTTCAACCTTTGACAACTGCTAGGCCGTGGATCCCTATTTTAGTCATAGTCTTGTGGTGAGTCATGTGTTTGCTACATACGTAACATGATGGCTGCTGGCCGGTTAATAATGCCAACAAAAACTCGCATTGTAATTCTTCTGTCGCCTCATATGGACTTCACTGTCGCAACATTCCTCTATGTTTTAGGTTTTTAGTTGCAAACGTTGATAAACGTTGCTTTTATATGGCTGATATTTCACTGATAGTGACTTTGTGAAATGGCAATGCAGTGCTGATGGTGCATTCAATGAATAATGGGGAATAGGGATGTAATGATATACATAGATAAATTTACTGTGATCAATAATTAGATCTGAAGTTACTAGCAAAGCAAAAAGCAGGAACAAAATTTTTTTTTTTAAAATTCTGGTGCACAGTAAACACAGTATTAAGCAGACTAGAGTGGAAGTAGATAACTTAATGTAACCTGACTAATAAGTGTAAAATTGGACATTGGACTGGTTTTAGACATGGGTGTGATGCAACTAGAATCCCCCTCACTGATGTAGTGGAACTCATGATCACCTGGTTATTGGTGCACACGCTCGTCTGGATTTCACACCAAGTTCAACTCCTAAACCTCAGCATCCTGCTTGTGCTCAGATTTTATCCATCCTGACAGGTTGAAGCATTTCTGATGAATTATAAGTTACTAGTTTGCTTCCTTGGTTCGCACTAAGGGGGAATAAGTTTTCACCTCTACTCCAAATGTGGAAGCGGCCAGCGTTTGTTCAAAGCTGACCAAACAGCGGCAGTGTGAAGGCACCTTTTGTGTCCGATTCCTTAACGGTTCGTTCTGGTTATTGATCTGATGGACCCTCACTGTCTGGAGGGGGGATGTTACATATGATTTGCACATGAATGGAAGTGGAAAGGGTTAACTGCCAGACAACCAAATCTGGGTCCACATGTCATTCACCTGCGAAAACAAATGTCACAAACCAAAAGAATCAATCAATCATTAAATGTAAAAGCCTGCCAAGATCAATGAAAACATTAGCAAAAACCTGAACATTGCAGGATTGTTCCTTTAAAGTTGACGTGGATGAGCATGTTTATGTGGATGATACTTGGAGTCTGTGTTTGGCACGATATCAGGATAGGTGCAATTAAAGACACATTTACTAGACCTCAGTGTCAACTTTCACCGCTATAGTAAGTAAGTCCATAGCTGGCACTGAAATAAATCTTGTGGAGATCTATTAATAATAATATCACTCACTACCATCCTTTTTATTTCCCTTCATCCTTGACATAATTACAGTATTTTATTCTTGACAAGCAGAGAGAATGAACACATTTGCAGTAAATGTAAATCAGTGTGGGCTGACTGAGCAGCTTAATCCCGGGACCTCCGGGCCTCAACTCTGACCTGGCCGGTATGTGAAATGACTCACCGGAGTCTGTGCGCAGAGACCTCCAGGATAAGCTGGAGTTTCTTTCCATGGCAGACAGGGGTGTCCCATATCAGGGCAACTGGATCCCATTCCCAGTGACAGAGACACTGGCAGATATAAGCTGAAACACTCAGATCCATATTGGGAGTTTTGTATTTGCAGCTTCTCCTCTTCATCAAGGTTAGCTGTGGATCATATGTCAAGTTCTGCATTAGATGCTCTGCATAATACAATGGAGGGACAAAGTAGTGCTGCAGTGTGCTGGACTGCTTTCTAAAGGAATTTCAACCATGTCTGCAGACATCTTTGATGGGAGTTAAACTTGCTCGCTGTAACTGTTTCTGTTTGTCTTTGTCCTAGCTTCTATTTCTGATGTACCTCGTGACATACCTGGGAGACCTGTGCAATGGCCTTACTCTGCTTATCATCAGTAAGAAAAATACGAGTCACAGAACGTGTCGAGTTCATCCAACTGCACTTTTGATCACACATCTACTTCTTATCCTCTATTTTCTTTTCAGGTGTGATAGCGGTCTTCTCTCTACCACTTTTCTATAAACGACGTCAGGTAATAATTATTTTCATTTACACATTAACTAAAGCCTGATTTCCACAAATATATATATTTTTTGTCCTAACTGACATTACAGGAGGAGATAGACGGCATCATTGCAAAAGTGCAGGCCCAAGTTGACAGTATCAAAGAAATGTGAGTATGGCGCCATCTTTTGGCACAATGCTGCCATAACCACAGCATGATGGCTGTTTTTTTTTTTTATTTCATTCAAGCAAGGCAAGGCAAGTTCATTTGTATAGCATATTTCATGCACACAAAAAATTCAAAGTGCTTTACGTCAGAAGAAAAGCAGTCTGCAGAGACCAGGTCCACTTCCTTTTGGCCCACCCTTATTTTGTGCATGGTCCTAGGAAGGAAAAGACACTGGATACCAAGGTGAAGTGATCATTCAGCTTTCTAAATGAAGAATTTTCAGGTGCAGGCTGTAAATAAAGTTATATTTTATTCACTGAGACACCATTATAAAGTATTAAGTCAAGAGCACCAAAGGAGGAAATAAGGGTCTGTCTTCATGCCTACAGTGTACCAGTTTTTGCTAAAATGAATAAATAAATAGTGCTCAGCTGTGTAATACACAGCTTTTACAGGAGCTGCCATATTATCCAGGTGTCCCTGTAAGACAAGCATGGACATTTTTCTTCAGCTCACAGGGAATTCATCAATGATGACAATATCTTAGTCATACAATTGATTGGGCTCAGATGCTTTGCTGTGTTTATAATAAATGACTATGAAGAATCAGAAACCCTCTAGTACAGGACCAATGAAATTAGATCAAGTATAACATCCAGAAACAGAGAAAGGTGAGGTAAAGCAAATGCATCAAGCTAGTTTAAGACATGAAGCCAATTTGTTCATGTTTTTCGTTCATAGAATTGTTGCAAAAATCAGAGGAGAAACTTGTTTTAATGTTTAACCTTATTTTTTGAAACAGCGATTAAAAAAAAGATTATCTTGTAGAACAGGAAGTTGTGAATACTGTCTGGGTATCTCCTGGCTGTACTGAGATGCATCAGCATCACACTGCAGATCACATCCTCATTTCCTGCCAACTATTCAACTAATGTTGCATGGTAGATGGAGCACAGGGACACTGTTAGCTTTTAGTAAATCAGTGCACTTGTGCACCAGGTGCTGCCATCTGCTGTTAATGGTGTGTGCACAAGACTTTTTAGCTTAGTGGTTTTCCCTCACATGAATACACAGACTTTTGCTTTTTACAAACAAAGAACTGGATACTTTGAGTTTTCTTTTGTTGTTACGATGATTTAAATATAGCTGTGGTGTGAATGCAGTCTGTCTGTCCTGGATGTTTCAGACGTGGCTTTGTTTAACACCTGATTAGCAAACTTAGATGTAATGTAAGAGCTCACTGTTGTTGTCAGCGTGTGTAGACCATTTATGTTGTTAGCTTGTTGTCTTGCAGAAACCTTTACCACAACTCTTGTCTCTCACCTATAGTCTGCGAAGACTGGTCCACGGTGGCGGCCCTCTTCCCGATCCGACTCCTGGTGGTGCCAAACCGCAGTAAACACCAGTGGACACCAACTTAAGAAGAGCTACCAGAGTTTCAGGCTGTCAGTCAGATGTGTCAGCAGTCTGTGCTCAGAGCTCCAAAGGATGGAGCTCCAGAGTGGAGAAGGGAGGTTATATAAAAGAGAGATGAGGATTGCGCATGGTACTGTTTACTCTAACTGTATCTTAAGTCATAGTGGTTAGAAAACGGGGTTGAGATAATTCTTCAAGGTGTATGAATCTTGGGTGAAACTCTTGCTGCTGATGTCAGAGAGCGGCATCATCTTTGGAAATAATGTTTTTAAAATGTAAAAAAAGACTCATGAAGTGTCTTAGGTGAAGCTGTAGTCCAAATGAGGTACCAAGACCACAGGTGGGAAGTTCTCACACCGACAGCTACATATCTGAAAACAAGAGTTGGGCGTTATGGTGATTTATACGAGAGGAAAAAACAGGGGTCATTATTAATCATGGCAGCGTTAAACTGGCAATTAATGATGCATGTGTCAGCACATGTGTATTTCTGAATGCATATTCATTCTCACAACTGTTTATCTATGTGAATGCAAGTGTGCGAGCGAGCGTTTGTGTGCGTATGTGTGTGTGTTATTCCTGACATGCAGCTTCCTGAAATGAAAATGTTGCCCACAAACAATTAAAGTCACATTTCTTCTTTATTTTCCAAACCGTTCTGTTTCTTTTCCCATTCACCACATCACTCTACGTTTTACACCTCATCGCTCACAGGACACCAGTGGGTGCTGCTTTCCTGCATTTTTAAGTAAATGGAAAGTTGAAAGTATTCAGAAAGAAAAATGAGATCTGCAATAAGTTCAGTCATCACACCGTTACAAAAGTGCAAAAGTTAGTCATTACCAGGATGTCCGCGGTCTGGCAGATGAACAATAAAGAAAAGTGCTAAGATTTCAAATACATTAGGTCCTCCCTGTGCTCTTACTGTGCTTATCTCCCGTGCTAGAGGAAATGTGAAGCAATGTGGAAGCGAGATACAGCAGGTGCCTTTCTAACTGCAGGTAATAGTGCATGATTTGATTCACAGTACTTACAACCGCTTACAGCAAACTTCTCCCTTAACGAACCACTTCTCATGTTTACCTGACCATTGCCTCCTGGAGAATGGTGTTTTGTATGTGTACAGTACTTGTGTGATATACATGGTTACAAGGTATCTTATACAGAATTATGAGTAGTTCAGTTTTAGGAATAATAAAATTATTCAGGATACTCAGCAGTTTAGATCTACATTTAGTTTTGACTGATGCTTTAAAAGCTTGCACAGAGATTTTGTTCCTTTGCCTTATCGTTGCACAACTTGTGTGTCCTGCAGAAAAGCATTGACATGTTAGCAGACATGAACCATGAAACCCAACCATGATGGCATGTTAGCCTCAGACACTGTGTGCTGCTTATTAGAAATGGACCCTCAGTAGTTTGCACACACACCTCCTTTAGTCTCCCTGTATTTGCTTTCAATACTAACCCAAATAAACATGTTCAGCACTAACCCAAGAATTTATAGTGGACATCTGTAGAATGATGTATTATCGACATGGATTGGCCTGTTTTTTCCCGGACATTTGTGCTGTGAGTTTCTATTTAAACGTTTGCTGTTTTACTCAAACTGATCCTTTGATTGCAACTGTCTCACTCAGTGTAACTAGGCTTTATCTGGGGTTTGATATTTGCTATGGGGACAAAGTTCAATCCTGTCTTGAAAAAAGTTGGAGTGCTTTGTAATATGTAAATAAAAACAGAATGCAGTCATTTACTAATCATTTAAACCCTACAGTATGTTCAATTGAAAATAACAAAGACATGGAGGTGAGAAACTGCAGTGTTTATGCTTCAGGCCCTTCTTTCTTGTACTTTTAGTTTCAAAGTAGATCATCTTAGTTTTCAGTAAGTGACAGGTCCGGGCTGCAGGCAGGCCCATTTAGGACTTGGAGTATTTTACAGTGGACCCAGGCTGTTGTATTTCAGAATGTTGTTTAGCTTTTTTCTTGAAATAAGCAAGATATTCCCAGAAAACGTCTTAGTAGCAACATATTGCTTTACAACCCACATATGTTTTAACTTTGATGCTGCCTTTACAGACTCGCACCTTGTCACAACAATGAGCCGTTTTCACCGACAATGGTTCTCAAGTATTGGTGGAGTTTAACAAAAATTGCTGTTGCCATCAAATTCAAAATCGGCATATATTTTCCAGCAAGCAGAAATTTCTCAGTTTCAGTATTTGTTTCATTGTCTTTGAATTCTGTTTTACATGACAGGGATTAAATGAATATCATTTCTTTGGATTCTGTTTGTATTTACTCTCCACATGCATCCCAATTCTTTTGGAAATAGGGTTGGACATCCAAACATGAAAGTGGCTTTTAGCTGATTTTAAATCAATGGTTATTTGCATTATAGTTATGCACTGATTATTTTGTATTCTTGAAAATGACTAGACTTTTATCCTTGGAAAAATAAACATGGTGAAAAGAAAAAGCAAGATTAAAGTGTGACTTTTTCTATTCAGATTTTTATCATGAAACTAAACATCTAGCACAAATACACACTTGTTTAACAAAGGAGTAGAAATGACTGTTGTTTTTTTGTTTGGTTTTTTTTGCTGTATCCAAGAGGGAAATTCAGCTTAAACTTAAGCTTAAGCTTTGTGAGTGCTTCATTCTTTTTATGTTAAACATCTGAACACCCAAGAAAAGGGACAAGTACTTTTGATTTCAACAGCGCTCAGAGAAATTTACTCCGCTACTTTTGGAGAACATGCGGGCCAGAACCATCAAATTAACCAATTTTGTCCTCGAAATGTGGCACGCCTGCTCATAGAGATCAATGTTATTCATCCAGCTCGGAGGACGGCTCGTTTTCTCAAAAATAACGGTTTTTAATTCTTGTAGCTAGTAGTCTGTGCTATTATGACGTGAAAGAGGTGTCATTTGTGTTTCAACAACGCTTCGTCTCAGAGTTATTGATCCCGGAAGTCCGAATCTGTGAATATCGTTCCAACTTTATCGAACTTTTGAAAATGAAGGCACAGTATGCATTTAGGGACGTCAAGGTCTTATAGCTTCGACCACAAGGTGGCGACAAAAGTCAAACCATTCAATAGCGACCAACGTGTCACACAGGTGAGAAAAGCGGTCACCTGTGCTACCATATGGGTGCTACTGGGAAGTTTTAAAACCCAGTCAGTCAGGGGGAGAGTCACCTTAAATCGCTCCATCTCTCTTTTCTTTTTCCCTGTTTGTATTCTACTTTAGTTACAATTTGTGACCACCAGCTGTTCTTTGCTGGCTTGAAACAGTTTAAAGTTTGAAAGTATAAAGTAGGTCAGGAGGTCTGACTGGGTATGAAATTTCAGCACTTATGTCACGTTGGAAATGGACTTCAAGTCTGTCTCCTTCATTCTGGTAAGAACAAGTCTGGACTTGTTTGCACCACGTTTAACACACTGACCTCACAACTCTGAGGGTCACTGTTTAATTTGGTCAACATAGAAGACAGACTGAATCATAAAATTGAGGAAACAAAACAGACAGATTGTCCATCAGCTGTCCGGTTATTCCTGCACGATCAGAAATGTTCCAGGTGTTTAAGAACCTTTCTGATCCAGAGACTTCACTCCTCTGTTCACCCCTCCGCTGCTAGGAGGGGTCATGGGTGGGACTAGTCAAATTAATCGGAACATAAAGCGCATTTGACCCCGCCCTCACGGTTAAATCTGAGGTAGAACTACTTTGGGGATGGTTATCTGCAGATCTGGATTTGACAGCGCGCTGGAGGAGAGGAAAGGCTTTACGCACGAGTACGGCTCACGATAATAGGCGTTTGGCAAACAGGCAGAAATCTGTTCTCATGGTGGGTCCTTCCTTTGCCTGTCGATGAGATCGCGGTAAAGCGCTGGTCCATTTAATGTCCCCTCCGGTCACAATGGATTACGGACGGACCATGGCCCCTCCGGTGCCGCCGCACAAACCCAAACCTGTCCGACCAGGGCAGGCGCAGGAGCGGCTGCTGAAATGCGTCTTGCTCGGTGACGGAGCAGTCGGGAAAACCAGCCTGGTGGTCAGCTACACAACGAATGGATATCCAACCAAATACGTCCCTACTGCATTCGATGACTTTTCGGGTGAGCAGAGATCAATAAGTTGATTTATTATAGATTTCCTCATCACTGTCGCGGATAAGGAGTTGAGTATAAGTGAGCATTTACGCTTAACGTTGCCCGCGTTCAATGCGATTATAGTTTGGGATTAAAATGAGATAAATAACATTAATTAAACTTTAAAATCATTTTAAAGGTTCCTTTGTACTGTGTGTTAATTTCCACCCAACTAAATCAGTTTTATTTGCCAAGTCAAGAGGGAGTCATGTTATACACGATTTTTTACTGAACTCCTTTTCACCTTTTCATGTTGCACAAATTTTCCCCCACCCCACCCAAATTCTCCCATTTCCCCCCATTATTCCACTGCATGATAGATGTGTTTGTGTTTCCTGTTATCTCCCTGACATCTGAAATAATGTGCATGTGGTATCCTCCCTGATGTAGCAAGGTTTCCATTTGGCAATGTTTCCATTTTCCAAACTGTATGACTAACCCATTCAGGTTGTGTTTGTGCAATGGAGCGTTTGTTTGAAACTTATCTGTACTGTCATGGAGTCAACAGACCTGTGAACTTTACTGATCCATGACCACATCTCCAAACTGTTGCTGCTCAGCTGTCCTTCAGAAATGTTGAAGGCTTTGAGGTAGTTATTCACAACTGACTGTCTTCCTGCAAAATAAATTTAAAGTTGAGCCTTTTTTATAAAAAAAAAAAAAATGAAAATCTTATTAAAATATCTGGCAACATAACACAGATGAGCTGTAAAACTAACAACTTAGCTGAGATCAATCCTATGAAAACAGTGAGAACACGACACACACACACACACACACACACACACTGCCCTTAGAGAAGTTCTAGCTCAACCTGCCTTACAGAACAGAAAGCTTCTCCGGTTCAGGGGTTTTGAATTGCACAACTCTGCCTATTGTTGTCAGCCTTGACCCACAAGCCCTCTTTTCTATACTGGAATGGGCACATCTGTTGCAATGGCTCTAAGGCAGAGATTGTCTTTCGCCCTGAACTGACAGAGAGCGATTGTGCAGTTGGGGCCCTTAATAGTGATGTCATTTGTGAGTGCCCAGAATCAGGCCGTTCCCCTTGAAGGCTGACTCCGAGCAGTTACGCAATGCCACAGGTGGCAGAGATGCAGTGAAGGGGAAGACGAGGGTTAGTTTTGCTCCAGAGAATCAAAGGAGTATCATATGTCAGGTATTAGGAGATGATTACCTAAACATGTTTCTCCCTCATTTTCCTTCCTTTACCGCTCTTTGTCCTCGCTTCTGTCAAAGCGCGGGGTGCTGAAATGGCTGTCTCGCTGCATGAATTGTTCCAGCAAACTCTTTGATCAGGTGGCATGACCAACCGCACACTCCAGGCGTATTGTAAACGTTTCCATGTGCCTGCTGCTCTGCCTTGTGTTCAGTCCTCTGAAAAGAATAAATGGCCCTGTAATGAAGCTGGCTGTAAGATGACTCATCCACTTTTCCAATTTTGAAATGAGGCCTATTGAAAGGGAGTTACTGGATAAACAAAATCTGCTTCGTTTTTAACCCCCCCTTTATTTGACTACTTCAGAGAGGCCTCTGCCAAAAAAACAGCACAGAACAAAGCTCACTGAGCGGTCCGAGCGACAGTAAAGCATTATGGTCTCAACGGTAACTGGCAGAGTGGGTGGGCGAGACACAGAGAGAGAGAGAGAGGGGGGGGGGGTGGGGGGGGGGTGCTTTGTGTTTTCAACTGGCAAGCTTTTGTTTATTGCAGAGAATATTGTGGTGTGTGCTGGTAAAGTGTCAGGTGGGGGCTTATGTACAGTCTTAAAGTCATGTTGACAGCTGTGACTTATTTGCTCCGTCTGTCTGTCTCTGTGTCTACAGCTGTGGTCCAGGTGGACGGGAGCCCAGTAAGACTACAGCTGTGTGACACTGCGGGACAGGTGAGTACACTTCACACACATACACACGGATCTTATTACTATTTTGCACCTGATCTGGATCCCAATATAATGTTGCATTTAAATGTCACGTTCAGTCAGTTCAGTGCTGGTTCGCTGCTTCATCTCGTTGTTCCAGAGTGAAACAACAGCACACTACAACAGTATTGTTATTTAAACCTCTATTGACATGACATTTATTACAATGCATCTTTAATCTCTCAAGATCTTCCCAAAGAAAACTTTGCAAAACCAAAAACTACATTTTAAACTTTTTAGTACTGTCAGTGTTTGCTGTTACATAAATGTCTTTCAGAGATTGAACCTTTGATCTAACCATTGTAATTTGCTGTTCTTTATGACCTAGATAAAAAAAAAAAAAAACAAAAAAAAAATAAACGTTGGGCACGTGTCACACAAACAATGACATCATATAAAACGTGCTGAGTGAACTGGCTTTAAAAGGCAAAGCATAAAAATGAAGCACCTGGTCTAAAAGCATATGCTGCTTCCAGTTTTATGGGATTAGGCCTAAATTAAGCTTAAGATTTGTCTTTTCCAGCCTCTCACACACGAGAATTTGCTGCATATCCATGCTTTATATCTTTTTTCATATTATCATAAACTGAACGTGCTTAAATGTGGCTGTTTGTAGATGGCTTCTTTATCAGACCGAGAGCGTCTTTAGTACATTTGAGTTTTGTTTTAACCATTTTCTGCCCTTCAGTGGTTAAAACAATTTGCAATATTAATTAAAGACAGGCTGTCCTTGGCAGTTTTAGTGCAGGCCACAGAAATGCACAGTCTGCCAGGTAATTTTACTAACTCGCTTTTGAAATCATTGGGTTGTGAAACGCTGTTTGTATTTCTCTGGGGCATGGGTGGTAGTTTCATAATCCAGCTCAGCACTGTAGCACCCTGCCCTGAGAGCAGCATATTTGACATTCACAAAAGCTGTGAAGGCGCTGCCACTTCTGCACGGAATCACAGAGTTTGGCTTTTTGGAATGAACCTTTTAGTGAACCCTTAATACGTGTAAAACCTCACGCCATGCGGCAAGCTGAACACAGTGTTAAAACTGCACACACAGAGACAAGCTTGGGCAAATACAGTTTGATAAGAGTTGCCAAACACTTACTGAACTGATGCAATTCTCTAAGTAGGGAACTTGTGCCAGAAACAGGTCAGGATGTGCCAACAAAGCAGAGATGAGGGAGTGGAGCCAGAGGGATGATAACAGCTGCCGCTGAAGCTGATAAACAAAGTTGCTCCTCACTAATAGATGTTGATATGTTTTCATATTCTGATGGTGGACCTACATCATCGGATTGCAAAGCTTGTGTGCGTCATGTCCACTGCTTTATTATCTTGGGCTTTAGGTCAACAGCTGAGCTGTTTCTGTAGATTTCAGCTGTGTTTTGAGATTAGAGGGAGTCAGTTTCGACAGTTTAGTGGCTTGGCCAGAAAAGGATGTGTGCCGGAAAGGAGAGGGTTAAATGCAACAAAGGAGAGGTTTGTGTCAGGTTTCTACCAACCTTAATCTGTGTACTCAGGGATGTGGGGAGGGCCTTGTCAGTCAAAGCTTTGTGGCTCCAGTGTGTTAATTTAGAAGATTTACTGTAGATGATGTAAACGAAAGGGCTTGATCTGGCTGTACTGTATGTTAGTTTAATATAAACACTGTTTAGAGGGTTTGTTGCTGAACAGCTTTGGCTCCATTTCCTTTCCTGGACTGAGCTCGAGAGTGTTGAAGGGCATCTGTGTGTGGTCAGTCGTAAGAATAAATGAGAGGGAATAATTCTTGAACAAGGAAAGCATTTCGTTTACTGATTTCACTGATTGTAGATAGTGATGCACGATATTGGAATTCTGGCCAATATCCGATATGCCAATATTTTAAAACTCATGGTCGATAACCGATATCGATACCTATATTAAAGCTGGAAAAAAAACAGTCATTGCAAATAGCAGGTTTTTTTTATCCATTTCCGACGCTTTGAAAAATAGGGGTGGGAAAAAATATCGATACACTCAAATGTTGCAATATTTTCATATGCCGATATCAAATCGATATTTAGAAACGCGGTGTCGATCTACTTTACTTACAAAATCTCGCAAGATTTCATCGTTCTGTTACAAAATCTCACGATTTTTCAAGAATTCTTGTGAGATTTCATAAAATGATGAAATATCGCGAGATTTCGTTAGTAAAATAGATTGATTTTTGAATGCCAATATATCAGCATATGAAAATATCGCGAAACTTTTGTGAATTCTGGCAAGATTTCCTAACAGACTCATGAAATATAGTGAGATTTAATAAGTTAAATAGATGGATAGCGGGTTTTTAAATGTCAATATGATACCAGCATATGAAAATATTGCAATATTTCAGTGTATTGACATTTTTTCCCACCACTAGTCTTTAAAAGCTTTAAAGTCTGTAAAAAAGAAGTTTTTGAAGAATTTTTTTTTCTTTAAAGACTTTAGAAACAGCGGGCTGATCAGCTAAATATCGGCTAAATATCGGTGGGGTGGCTGATGTCCGATACTCAGTTTTAAGGCCGATATAGGCCGATACTGATAGGGGGCTGATTCTATCGTGCATCCCTAATTGTAGATGTTGCTCAGTGTCTCTTTTTCTCTCTGTCTCTCAACCAGGATGAGTTCGACAAACTCCGCCACTTCTGCTACAGTCGCACTGATGCCTTGCTTCTCTGCTTCAGCGTGGTCAGCCCTGCCTCCTTTCAAAACGTCTGGGAGAAGTGGGTCCCTGAAATCCGCCGCCGTTGCCCTCTGACACCCGTCCTCCTCGTGGGCACGCAGTGCGACTTGCGGCAGGACGTCAAAGTGCTGATTGAGCTGGCGAGGCGGAGAGAGCGGCCGGTGCTGGAGGAAGACGCCAGAGCACTGGCAGAGAAGATCGCGGCCGTCACGTACGTCGAATGCTCGGCGCTGACACAAAAGAATCTGAAGGAGGTGTTTGATGCAGCCATCTCTGTGGGGTTACGGCATTCTGATAGGAGAGCGCGGCGGGAGAGGAAAGTTCGCAGCACAGCCGATAAGATGAAAATGCTGTCCAAGGCCTGGTGGAAGAAGTATGTGTGTGTCCAGTAGGAAGGGAGGTGATCAGCCTTCTTTGACTGGTTGAAAAATGGAACTGCTGACTGATTTGGAGGGACTGAGCTGGATGTAATGGCTTCTTTTTACATTCACATGGAGAACCCCGGATGAGCTGGTCTGAATGACTTTAATTCAGTGAAGCAACAGGACAGCAGAGGGAGAGTGAACCTTCCTGAACTGGGGGGGATGGTTTCAGCATGACCAGAACAGGCCCCGCTGTTGACATCGAGAGGCTGTAACCACTGTCTGCTCCTACACATTACAAGCATTCAACCAAAATGATGGCACCAATAAAATGTTCTGGCACATGGACGACATGACATGCTGGACTTGTCCAGGGGAAATATGAGTTGAGTTGGAGGGAAGATGTTAAAGTGGTGATGTTACATACTTAAAGTGTACTCCTTTTTGTCTGGTCTGGTTCCTTTAAATGAAAATTATATTATTATGTGCTCCACACTGTTAAGACCTCATGCCAGTCATATATCTATCTTTATTTTCACAAAACATATGCAAATTGCTTGTATTAAACTCCCAAATCAGTGATGCAATAATTCTGCTGTTAAAGCTAATCCTGCACCTTGTTAGATAAATCAGGGGCATCTGCAAGTTTAATTGCCTTTTTTATATAGGGAAAGAATCTTTAACAAATGTATATTAACTCATCCTTCTCTGAGTTACAATCAGATGTATGTGAGTAATCTTTTTTTCAAAAATCAGCGACGTCTTGAGGACATATGGTTGCAGGCATCACATTTCTTTTCAACCACATAGACCCTTAATTTCCTCACTGACACAAACCTAACACAGTAGATTGATGTAGCTGACAATTAAAATATCAAATTCTTACTGGTTCTGAGGATCAGACCAACTTGTCTTGAGTAACACTGAAGGCTAAGAAGATTTCAGTTGTTCACTTTGACTGAAAAGCTCATCCGACGTGTTACGGCATGGTCTTTTCTTGTCCTCATTTTTCATTACTGTTCAAATGCTGCAGCAAAATGTAGGTGGCACCATTGTAAACTGCACTTAAGGCACACAGTCCTGACACATCACCACCCATCCAGTGTCCTTTGAACTGATGAGGGAATTCTTTAAAAACTGGATGTCGGCGTAGGTAAAGGACATAAGCTGAGCTGTGGGCTTGTTTAGTGACAGTGATACAGAAGCAGCCAACCTGCTTGTTTACTACGCCGCATGGCTGGTTTGAATGATTACAGGGTCTTTTCATGTCATTCCTGCGAGGGCCTTAAACGGATAATAATCCATGTTTGTCGGTCAGTGTATTGGAGCTCTCTCCTCTTTTGAGATTATACAGTAAATGAGGCGAAATCACCAAAGAGACTGATTCAGTGTTTTTTGCTTCTTATTTTTCAGAAGCCTGTTGTTCCGCTGTCTATTTATCTGTTCCACTGGGGCCAACAGCTGATCATGAATCAATAGCAATACAGAGCAGATATATGAAACATATGTCCTTATGGATGTTACATAGTAATCAGTTACAATGTTTGTAATGTCATTGGGATAAATCTGTGTTAAAGTGACTTTCACTGGCTGTTCTGTCCATCTTTAAATGGTACTTAACAGCATGATTGCCCACCCCCTACCCACCCCCCAGTTTGTGTCTGACTCGTATACGTGAAGAAGTTTGTTGAGCTGAATGGGTGGAACAAAATAAAATGTGAAATATTTAATTTGTTTCTGTCAATTATTTAATGGGGGGTTTCTTATTGAATTGTGTGTATGTGTGTGGTTGCATGGGGGGGGTTATTGAAGGATGAATAGACCTTTTCACTGTCTCAAAGGTTGTTCACCTCTTTCTGGGCTACATTGCCATGGCAACTTGCACTGCAAACACAACCAGTTCAAGGGCAGGTTGTGTTTGGGATAAACGCATGTGAAAGCACAGCCTAACCAATCAATTCTCCTGATAAACGGGCTAAAAGAAAGTCTCGTCTTTTTTCCTGACATCCATCCGAGATGTCTAAGTGAAGGGAAGTGCTGATTAAAACCAATTTGATTGATTGAAACAAAATCCCATATACTTGATGATTTGGGAAATTGATGTCAATCAAATTGCCCATACTCTAGTTTTAAGCTATCCTCATTCATTTATTTCATGTTACTGTTGATTTGGCATCTAAGCCATGTCAAATAATAGCTTTTACAGTAGAACAAAAAAAAACCCCAAAAACAAACGAACAAAAAACAACTGGTTGAGAAAACAAAGTTCAATCTAATAGATATATATTTTTCTATTATTCTTTTTATGGTTCAATCAGTCAAGTTTTATTCATAAAGCGCTTTACAATAACAGTGGTTAATTAAGGCACTGTACATGAAATAAAAATTAGTAAAATTTAAAACATTTAAAAAACTTCATATAAAACAGCAGATAAGAAAATATCTCCCAATGTGATGCCAATCTCAGGTTTCAAAGGCCAATCTAAACAGATGGCATCAAAACATATGGGATGCACGTGGTGGTGTGGTTAGCATTGACCCCTCACAGTAAGAAGGTTCCTGGTCCATATCTCAAATAGGGTTTCCATGTCCTTAGTTTTGTGTGGGAACTCTTACTTCCACACTTCAGAAAGTGTAAACATACAAAATGGTTGTTTCTGTGACAAACTTAACAGCCGACATGCGAGAAAATTACTAGAAACATGAATCTTTTTACCAGTCTGAAATATAGCACCAACAGTAAAGCATGACTCATCGGTGCTGCTAAGATTTGGTTGTGAAGGATGTTGTAAAACTTTGACCAAAGCATGTCACATTTTAGTAAGACTTCACAAAATTGTGTCACCTTTACATAAGCTGACAAGTGTTTCTGATCTCGGGTCAATATGATTTGCATTCGTACACAACCTGAAGGAATACAATAGCTTTTAAGCTAAACCACAAAGTGAGCTGTGAGCAAGGCAAATTTATTTATATAGCACATTTCATCTACACAATTCAAAGTGCTTTACGTAAAACATTAAAAGCATAACAGCAGGGTGCAGAAGAAAGGAAAGCATTAGAAAGTAAGAATAAAAAGCATGATTTAGAATTAAAAACAAAAGAGAGAACATTGAAGAGCTGGTGCAGATTTGAACTCCTGAATAAAATCTATGTAAATGCAGCTAAGAACAGGTAGGTCTTTAACCTGGACCTAAATAAACAGTGTTTCAGCTGATCTGAGGCTTTCTGCAGACCACTGAAGCTGAACACAGCTTCTTCATGTCTGGTTGTGATGCTGAGAAGTAATAAAAGACCGGACCCAGATGACCAGGTCACAGGTCATGAGGTCACAGATGTATTTTGGTCTATAAAGACCAGCAACAGAACTTTAAAGTCTGTCCTCTGATGAGCAGGCAGCCATCAGAGTGTAAAGACAAAGGAGCTGGACTGATGTGGTCCACTTTTCTGGTCTCAGTGAGAACTCGAGCAACATTTATGTACAACATTTTTGTCTAAAATGATTTTTAAAATGTACATTTTGAAAAAGTTGTGCAAGACTTAAATGCGATTTTCATGATATGGTCTCAGAGGTTTTGTCGGCAGCAAGACTTCTAACTATGCAGGATCAGATGATTATAATTGCTTAAAATAGTCCTTTCCTCCTATTCATAGCTACGTGTCTACACCACAGTTCACAACAATGGGCAGAGAATGACATTTAGCTCTTGTACTTGTATATAGAAGTACTAATGATAGGCTAGACGGTGAAAAGAGAGTTTGTGTCGTCTGGCAGGCTGCAGATAAGTATGTATTCCAGTCAGTGGATGAAACTAAGGCAGTGGTGGTGCCATTTGGTTTAATTATGATAGTCAGGATGGCTCCACTTTCCACTGATATTTTAGCAGGAAAAACCCCATTGTTGTGTCTTAGCTGGCAGCCATCTTGAGAAATGTCCTGTTTTAACATTGTGGCTAGTGTGATTGACTGTAATGCGTACCTGTCTGCTGGAAGAACAGCTTATTGTCTGGAAGAAATCTTCATCCGTCAGTCATGAAACTGACAAACAGAAAATGTGCCAGGGGCAAGGGTGCACAGATCTCTCAGATTTCCGTGCAGAATTATTTGTTTTACTGTGCCTCCATGTAAAAGTGACTGCTTTACTGTTGACTCTGCTTAATTATATCAAAATTGTCCCTTAAGCAGAAACGTGAACATACTGTACAGTCTACTGTATTACCAGGAGAGGAAAAAATATGTTCATGAGAGTAAATAAATAAAAACTAGAAAAGCACTTGGAGAGCGCAGACCTGTGCCAAGCAGCTCGTGTCCCCTCATATTGTGATTCACACCTGAACTTTTATTGCTACGTGTCTTTTATTGAATTCTATTTCTGTTTATAAAGTTTAAAGTGGAAAGTTCACAGTTCATCATGTACCTTTGTAGAACTCATTGAGATCCTTTCGTGCAATTTTTATTGGGCCATTTATATGAAGTTATATGCAAAAATTCCTCACAATGATAAAGAATCCTTCAAAAAACTCCTGGATCCAGAAGGTGATCCAGATCACCACCAAAATTTAATGGGTTCGTCCTTGGGCTGAGGCATATGGCTGGTGAAGATTTCAGGTCGATCTGTCCAGAAATGTTTCCGTAAAGTTGCTGACAGACAAACAGACAAACAAACCAATGCTACCAAAAACATACTGCAACCTCCTTGGCGGATGTAATAAATAAATATCACTGCCAGTGGTAATGTGAGTTGAGTTTAACTGTTTCTTGATTATGAATTAAACTATGCTTTCTGCCTTGATCAGTTGCTACTGACAGAGGTACCGTGATCAGTTCAGCGGAGCTGAAAAGTTTCTCTCCTTGTGGAGTTACAGCTCTGGTGCCTGTCATAGTCTGTAGAGGATAACCATAACACCTAATGGGATTAGCATCATTTTCATGGATATAAATATTGAGGTCAGGAGGAGCCTAAATTTTTCAAGCACATACACATTTATCTGCACTGTGTGGTTTTTATATTAGGGAATAAGAATGTATTTTCCAAAGACATCTAGCCTCCTGGCAGTATTGTGAAATAGTCAGTGGTCACGAAACATTTTACTTATTAAAAGTTGAATATGGAATACGGACAGAACAGCGACATCACGTGTGTCTAGGTTGTAGTTGCAACAGCAGAAAAACAACTCTAGCTGCTGAGTTGCCAGGCTCACTGCCGATACGCAAGGGACCAACAGCCAGTACCATGTTCAAGTATTGCAGAGGAGTTTATAACTGAGAGCTAACATTAGCCATTAGCAAGTGAGCTAGCTTACTAATCCAGGAGAAAAGTTGCCATTTCTGTGTTTTGATGCAGTGGAAAATGTTTATGTGGGTTCATCTAGTGTAGGCTTCACTTAAATTTACTCCAGTTTTTGCTTTTCTCGTGTCACTCCTCTTCAGAACCAGATAAGTTATCTGAGATAACAATATCTCAGGGCTCTAATGCAGCTGCTCGACTTGCGACTCCATCATATTTCTGAGTGCCAGTCTAGTGTTGCCTAATGTACTATTGGCAACCTGCAAAGGCGGCCTGTGTTGGCTTGTAGGTGTAAATATATAATATATAAATATTGTCGAACCCGTTAAAATTGATTTTATATTTATTTTCAGGCTAAATATAATTTTTCAATGAAATGCTGTACTTTCATTCTGCACCTCTCCAAATGCCCCTTGGAGATATTATTTATTTTAATATAGCTTTTAATAAAAATGTTCCATATTCAACCTTTAAGTGCAGGTGAACACAGGTTTTCCTTTTTTGTATTGTGATGTGGGATTTACATCTTATCATGTAGCTAGGGATACACGATGTAATCCGCCCCCTGTCGGTATCAGCCTTAAAACTGAGTATCAGACATCGGCCACCCCACCAATATTTAACTGATTAAAAAGTTCTTCTTCTTCTTCAAAAACTTCTTTTTTTACAGACTTTAAAACTTCTAAAGACAGTTTCTTTTTAGGATGTTCTGTGTGAACAGAGTTTATACATGGTCATTTGTGTAAATAGCCAAATATCCCCTCTTTTTGGGAACTATGTTTTTTTCTCTCTTGGATTCAGGGAGAAGAAAATCCAGGTTGTTTTAGGATATAACACTCATATCCTATTAGTTTTGTTTGAACAGCTGTCATTAAGTTTGACTTGTTATACATAACGCAAGTTGAGGTATTTTTCTAATTTTGCACAAGGAATGAATATTATATAATTTAATATCGGTATTGATATCGGTTATCGGCTATCGGCCATGAGTTTTAGAATATCATCATACCGGATATCGGCCAAAATTCCAAAATCGTGCATCCCTACATGTAGCTGATAATGTGATAATGTTTATTTAAGCATAATAAGCCATGATGTTTTTCGAGCATGGTCGAGCATTGTAGTTTTGGTGCTAAAACCTAACCAGGTGTAACATTCAACTTTTAAATGTACAGTAATTTCAAGACTCATTATGCACTCTTAATCTTCATTTTATGCCCATTTTTCCACATTATAAACTAGTTTGGGAGGGGGGCAGCAGTTGAGTTTGATTAAAAAATCATCAAATAGCCTAATAGGCTACTCTCAGAACTGAAAAAATGGCCCATTTTGTTTGTGCACAGTGGTATCTTGATACTCAAAAAAGTATTGAATCCAATATTTTGTCTGGCTGGCATCGAAGTATCAATTCCAGGGTATTGATATGCCCATTCCTAGTAGTTTGGTAAGGATGAGAAAACATTATGGTTTGAGTTATAAAGGGCATTTCAATAGAGCATTGCATTAGAATATCCTTTCCTGGATTAGTGAATGCTGAGAACCATCTGTTGGACAAAATGCAAAAACTAATGGACATGTGAACCTACAGTATATCCAACTGAAAGACATTGCTTTGACAGTCAAGCTGGGTGGCAAAGAAAAAAATAGAAACTGCTGATCCGAATCTGGTGGAACATCAAGCTGAATTCATGGAAGCTGCAGCTGCCACATCTATTGCTTGATTTATTGCAAGCATGAGTGGTGTGTTATTGCACTCATGGGTGGACACTATGTTACATAGCACAGTCATATCAATGTGAGATGAGCTTATGGTGTGAAAGAGACGCCCTGGTCAGCTGACTTCTTCAGCTGTAAAAAATCAAGGTGTAGTTGAACTTTCCAGTCCAATAAACATTCCTTACATAATGTCTGAGAATCATTTAGGTAACAATTGAACTCTGACTCGACATGAAAGACCAGCTCTGTAATCAGTTTTGATGTCTTAAACTCAGTGAAAGATTTTTCTGGTACCCCTCAGATAATTACCAGCCTAATGACTTGAGCTCAGCCCTTAGGGTGGGATTACTGACGAACATTAACCATTTTAATCGGGCCTGTGGGTTGGAAAGCCATTCAACCAGTGGACTGTGGTCCATTTTGTACATTGTCCTAAGGATTAAGTGTTGCTCAAGCTCTAGTAATGCGATGCAATATGTCTGGGGCCCTGATTAAAAGACATTCATGCATTGACTGAGTGCGGCTCATTATTCTTGACAGAAATCTACTGCAAACTATTTTAAAAACATCAGTATCTGCAAGTTACTTCAGAGCTTTTCTTAATTGTATTTGCAGGAATTTGAATGCAGCATATTTATATAATTTTGACACAGGTTTTCTAAGGAATGAGAGTATTGCAGATGTTTCAGTATGCATGAAATGTGGTTATATGATGTATGAAATCAAAGCCAGACAGCAGCTCGTTGAATGAAGAGGACATTGTGGTGCTGGAAAGTTAGCTTAGGCAAGTGCAATGTTCCGTTTTCCTTAGTGCTGTGCAACATAGAATATGTCAGACAGACTCTTTTTTCAAACTTTTCATATCTTGACAGTAGCCATCAAAGCTGCTCTAATTAATGTTTCACGTGAATGGCTTAAGCAGATGAAACTGTCTGCCATATTTCTATCCTCAAATAATTATTAACAGATTCTGCAAACGACATGAGATCTGTCTATTAGGCATCTTTCAGACCAGACCTGAGATAAACTCACAACCTTTCCAGAGTCTGCCCTGCCTCTAGCCTGCTAGCAGCTGGGATAAGCTGGCAGAATTAGATTAAGAGGAAAATGGATGGATCTTTTGGGCCACTTTAGAGCATATAGTGTTCTGTGTGCTCTCATTGCTCCACCACCATCTTTCATGAGTATGCGCTGAAGCTATGGACCCATGTTTTATTTATCTATTCATTCATTTTACTTGATGAGTGGTGCATCAAGTATAAAGGTCTTTAAAATATTTTCATCTATTTATCTATTAATCAAAAGTTAGAATGTTTTGAAAAAAATGGAGCCAGATACATGTACGGATAGAATAATGATTTTTTTTTTCTTTTTTTTTTTTATTCCTGTGGAATGAAGTCAGCACACACTGAGGGGGCAGTGGTGGCCTGTCTGGCATGTTACAGTATGGCGTTGCAGGCAGGATTATGTTTTAATAAGCTTATATAAACACCCCCCACAGTGCAGTCTCATTATGGGAAGCTAATTGAGTCACTCTATCCTGGGGTCAGTGGAGCCTCTTTGAAGAACTCTGTGTTTTTCTATAAAGAGGCCCGTCTCTGCCTTCAGAACATCTGTCCTGTTGTCTAAAGCAGAATCTCTCAAACTGGGGGTCCCGAACCCTCACGAGGGTCCCAAGACAATTTCAAAGGGTCTTCAGATCCTTGGAAAAAAGAATACAGCCTACATTTATCAAACAAATTTGGGATTTATACTAGAGACGTAAAAATGAAGGCATTGATGCTTAGAGATTAAGCACCCACTCCACTCCTCCTTTTAGTTATTTTCAAATGTTCTCAGTGAAAAAAAAAAAAAAAAAACTTTCTCAGTGGTATCGAAATTGTGATTATTAATTTTTTAGCCTAAATCACAAAACATGTCAATTTCCAGGATGATTTCTGCAGAACAATTCACCTCTGAGTTGGAGGCAGCGTTAGCGCTAGCAGCAATGCCCTGTCACAGAAATGATCTGGCACAGAGACCTGCAACAGGTCGGGTACCTGATGGGAACAGAGATTAAATTTCACTTGTACAGGTGCAGGCAGATAGCTATTTATTCAGTTGCGAGTGAGAATATGATTTTTTTTCTCACTTATACCTACATCTTTTTTTTTTCTTATCATTTTTGTCTACATAACAAGTGTTTTACTTTCTATCATCCAGCAAAGCTTGTGAGAAACTTCTTCCACAGCTGGAACGGAGAACACAGCTGGAAGCAGAGATGCTGGATGGGATCCTGTTTATGCAGCAATCTCTGAATAACACAAATAAAACCTCCAAGTGGCAAAATAAAAGATTATAAGGCCACAGTCAAATGGTTCAGTGCGATATTATGTAAAAAAAAAAAAAAAAAGATCAGAGCAAGTGCTCCTTGAAATAAACTTTCAAATAACCTATTTAGCCTGCTGTGTTTTTCTTTTTCTTTTTGCAAATGAAAATGTAACAAAACAGCAGTAGGTTATCATATTAAATAGTCTACAGGAAACAATTAAGAAAAGAAACGCGGTAAAGGGAGGGACGGCAGACTCCCGTTGTCGATCCACAGCCGAGCCCAGCATCTGAGAGACAACACACAGCCGATCTCTGGAGGCTGCTGGTCGTGTAAATCTGTGACAGATCCAATGATAACTCATGTTTTGTCTGTTGTCTTGCCATTGTGGTAAAATAAAATGTGAAATAAGTTATGTCAATGTAAGTTCTGAGTTTCTGTTGCCATGGTTACCAACTAACGTCTGAGCCAGTGCATTTACTGTATTTAGAACAATCATGCTATTTGACCAGAACTTCTTTTCTAGGTGTCCTATATCACTGTTTAATGGACACCCCGCAGCCAATCAGAATCGAGTATTCACACAGACCATGGTATAAACAGTAATAACCCCCAGGTTTCATAACAATATTAACTGATAGCTTGCAAATTATTTTAATTTCAATTTTAGTTTGCCATTTGGTAGCCCGTCAGATATCTTTTTCATGTTTTTTGTGCTCTTTGCATGTCTTGCTTGTATATTGTTTAATTCCCATTTTTTATTTCGGTCACGTTCATAGCATGAAATTGGAACATTGAAACATGTCTTCAGCAGCTGGGTTGGATTGTAATTTAGTGAAGAAATCTGCTGTCTCAGTATTTTTTACATAGCATTATGACATACTAAAACTGGCTTTTTTGGGGGGGTGGGGTTGTATAGTTAGCAAATGGACTTTTGATCCCGATATCACACAGCATGTAGGCTTAAAAGAAAAAAAAAAAGACAAAAGCAACAACAAATGAAAGTATATAGAAAAGAAATTAAGGTCTCAAAAAATAGATTAGGTTTGGGTGACATCACTATTTTCTAGCATTATCAATATTTGAATCCCTTTAAAATTCTTTAAAATATATTACCATCGCAAATATATCCAGATGTTTTTGTTCTTCTTTATCAAAATAGTACTCTTCAGCCATCTTCTTTGTGACAGTTAAATTTGGCAAATTCACTGTGTTTTGGATGTTATGTATTAAAAGAGTTAATTGCTTCACAGCTTGCTGCTACATTCTCAGACACACACCTGCATGTATGCAGATGTCATGTGAGGCCTTTACAGTACATTGGTTGTTAAAAAGGCAATATAAAGGAGGTGGTGTAATTTCACTTTGTTTATGGTTGAGCAGACAGCTGAAAAGATAATTAACCACTTTCGGAAAGAATGAGATGACAGAAGTGACTCCATATCTGTTTCTTATCTGCAGTTCTGATACACAATAAAAAAATCCTCCCCAGTGAGGACTGCAGTTAATAAATTACATGAGTTATGTCAGAACGTCTCATTTGCCACCAAGTCTCCGAGGTAAACATTTCGGATTTATGTTCATTTTAGTTGAGACACTAACCAGATGCCGCTTTCTTCTTGATAAGAGGAACATCTGCTATTTGTTGAGTGTCTCAAGTTGCTTACACTGTACTTCGTTTCGGTGCTTAGTGCCAAATGGTATCAAGGGCATGAAAAGTAGTCCTTCCCTCACAAAGTAAGTGATATTGTTGGTGAAACAGGAGCTGAGCCGTTCAGACTTTGTGGTCTAATTCAATAAGGCTTTGATTTCGAGGAGGAACAGCTTTTTGAATGTTTCTTTTTTTCTTTTCTCAGTTGATCAAATTCCCTGTTTGAATCCATCTCAGCAGCTGATGTCACTGACAGCGTTTGTGATTGGCTCACAGCTGCAGCCCACTCGGCTGATGTTATCTGATTGGCCTCCAGAGACATACATTGTTCTCTGTGCATAAATGGCTTATGAGTGTATTGACCTCATTCACTTCAGGATATATGTGAATATTTTCTTCTTTCTTCTTCCTTGTTTCTTTGGTCTTGTTTTTATCACTTTATCCTGCGCTTCCTCGTTATTTCTGTTGCTTTTATCAGTTGCTTATCAGCTTATTTTCCTGGCGTTCCCTCTTTCTCTGCTTGATTGCTGACAGCCTGCAGTGCTTTGATCTCCCATGTGAGACAGATAAGGGTACACGGTGTTTGTCGGTTTGAGTATCTTAATGCACACATTTATAACCCATTTTCCCCTGTCCTTGATGTTGTATCACCATTTACCACCGTTTAGTTTGCAAATCCTCAGTTTTACTGATTTACTCAAAGACACCCCAGATAACAGGTGTAATTCATATTGACATTCATATAGACTTGGTATTATCAACAAATTGCCATTTTATTCCTGAAGTTAAGAAAGAATTACTCCACAGGGTCAACGCTCACTGATAATGCCAAAGATGGAAGGTGATTATTTACCTGCCCCTGTGACTCATTAGTGGCTTGACCAGCCTAACAGGATTGTTGAACCAAAGTGTTCCTTGTTCCAGGGCAAACATAGATAATGCTGTTCCACACATGCAGAACTTGCTGAACTTGTGGTCATAAAATTTGAAAACTCATGATAAAACTGCCTCTTCAAGGGAAAAGGACCAAAAATACACACTGTGGGTACGGAAAGTATTCAAACCCCTTTAAAATTTCCGCACTTTGTTTCATTGCAGCTATTTGCCAATATCAAAAAAGTTAATCTTATTTCTCATTATTGTACACTTAGTACCCCATCTTGACAGAAAAAAAAACAGAAATGTAGAAACTTTTGCAAATTTATTAAAAAAGAAGAACTGAAATATCACATGATCATAAGTATTCAGACCATGCGGCAACCTCCGGTGGTCAACTATGAGTCTACCCGGAAGAAATAATTTTTTGTAGTTCTCCCTTGATCTGCTAGGGGCTGGCTGCAAAACAGAGCAAATCCCCATAGACCCCCATGTTAAAAACAACAACTTTACAGCAGAAATAAACATGTTTACAGCCTGGTTCAAAAGATCATTTTAGGTTTAATAGGTCAAGTTTACCTTCATGTCAACTGTGAGGGGGGTGAATTTTTTTTTATAACTCATCTGTTTAGATGATATTTAATCTTGAAATTACACATAATTAGGGGTGTGTCCTTTTGATTGACATGCGGCAGACCGGAAGCCCAACCTGCCGACTGGTGGCTCCTAGTTAGCTTCTTGTTTGCTCTTGGTAAGGTCTCAGTCTGTGGCAGAGTCGCACATCGGTGGTTTTTAGTCAGCTAATAGCAAGTCTAAGCGTGCCTTACCTTTACACCGTCGCTTAGGGGGCTAATCTTCGTTAGCTCCTTTTAGTTTCGAGTTAGCTTGGATAGCGTTTAGCCCAGAGTACGTAAAGCTGTCAATCATTTGCCCCGCGGCTCGAAACGGCCTTGCCTTTGCCCATGTTAGTATTTTCTGGGAGTGACGACACACGACAAGGCGAGATGGTGACGGTGGGACATGCCCAACTGGCTTCATTTTTAGCTCTTCAGAAACCAATGGGACACATGAGCGGAAGGTTTGTCCCTCTCTATTAAAGGAGTCATCACCCGGAAATCCCACTTTTTCACGTTAAAACAAGTGTACTGGAACGGGACCTCAGTTATAACATGCCAGAAACTCCGGAAAGTGAAAGAAACTTCGTCTTTGAGTGCAGGCTCTCTCTTCTCACCAGAATCGGCCACAAGCACGCGCTCTCCACAGTACGCGAATTGAATTTCTTTCTCCGAATGACGTGAATGAGAGAGACTGCCAGCTGCTAAGTTAGCCTCTTTAGCGCCACCTAAAAGCAGCTGATTACCTGCCACAGAACAGACCGTGGCAGGTAACTCCGACGAGGAGGAGGAGGGGGGAGATTGCCATGCTGAGTTGCCTCGGCCGAAATTCAGCAGTTTTCAATGCTCTAACAGGAGGGACAGCACTACCAGGGAGCAGTGGATTATACTTATCAGTAAGGATGTGCAGTCGGTAAGTGTTGCTGCTTGTGTAACTTATTATCTTTTGTGTAAGAGACCAGTAAACGGTGGTTGACGAGCGGACAAGCTGCTAATGTAGCTACAATAGCAAACACTGTTTGGTTAACTTCACTTCACACGTCCGCTCCTTATATTCATCAGAGTCCAGCCCTTTTACTCCACGGATCCTCTCTATCAACTGTGCCGTTACATTTTTATCACATTTTTCTCTGTTGGGACATCATTTCCTTCACTTGGTCTGTCCTGATAAAACTTTGTTTTGGCTTTGACGTTTGCCTTGTGAACGTGCTTACAGACAGGTCTAACTCTCGTGCATATTCTCGCAACAAACAAAAGTTGGGGATAAAAAGAGGTTAAAATGAGCTAATTAAATTTCCGTCCCACCCAACTATAATTAAAAATTCATTTGAAGATAATTTAAGAAGGATTGTGTATGTAAAACATAGGTTATGACACCTTTAATGGTTTATGATTCAAGCCCTTTGCTCAGTACTGAGTAGAAGCACCCTTTTGAGCTAGTACAGCCATGAGTCTTCTTGGACCTGATGCAACAAGTTTTTCACACCTGGATTTGGGGATCTTCTGCCATTCTTCCTAACAGATCCTCTCCAGTTCTGTCAGGTTGGATGGTGAACGTTGGTGGACAGCCATTTTCAGGTCTCTCTAGAGATGCTCAATTAGGTTTAAGTCAGGGCTCTGGCTGGGCCAGTCAAGAATGGTCACAGAGTTGTTCTGAAGCCATTCCTTTGTTATTTTAGCTGTGTGCTGAGGGTCATTGTCTTGTTGGAAGATAAACCTTCAGCCCAGTCTGAGGTCCTGAGCACTCTGGAAAAGGTTTTCTTCCAGGATATCCATACCTGGCCGCATTCATCTTTCCTTCAATTGCAACCAGTCGTCCTGTCCCTGCAGATGAAAAACACCCCCACAGCATGATGCTGCCACCACCATGTTTTACTGTTGGGATCATAATGGGCGGGTGATGAGCAGTGCCTGGCTTTCTCCACACATACCGCTTAGAATTAACTCCAAAAAGTTCAATCTTGGTCTCGTCAGACCAGATAATCTTATTTCTCACAGTGTGGGTGTCCTTCATGTGTTTTGTGGAAAACTGTATGCAGGGTTTCATATATCTTGCACTGAGGAGAGGCTTCCATCGGCCATCTGCCATAAAGCCCCGACTGGTGGAGGGCTGCAGTGATAGTTGAGTTTGTGGAACTTTCTCCCATCTCCCTACAGCATCTCTGGAGTTCAGCCACAGTGATCTTTGGGTTTTTCTTTACCCCTCTCACTAAGGCTTTTCTCCCACGATTGCTCAGTTTGGCTGGACGGCCGGGTCTAGGAAGAGTTCTGGTCGTCCCAAACTTCTTCCATTTAAGGACTATGGAGGCCACGGTGCTCTTAGGAACCTTTAGTGCTGCAGAAATTCTTTTGTAAACCTTGGCCAGATCTGTGCCTCACCACAATTCTGTCTCTGAGCTCCTTGGGCAGTTTCTTCAACCTCAATTGCTCTGACGTGCACTGTGAGCTGTAAGGTCTTGTATAGACAGGTGTGTCCCTTTCCTAATCAAGTTCAGTCAGTTTAATTAAACACAGCTGGACTCCACTGAAGGAGTAGAACCATCTCAAGGGGGATCAGAAGGAATGGACAGCCTGTGAGTTAAATATGAGTGTCACTACAAAGGGTCTGAATAATTTTGACCATGTAGGCGTAATATTTCAGTTTTTCTTTTTTAATAAATTTGCAAAAATTCCTACATTTCTTTTTTTCTGTCAAGATGGTGTGCTGAGTGTGAGTTAATGAAAAATAAAATGAACTTTTTTGATTTTAGCAAATGGCTGCAATGAAACAAAGAGTACAAAGTTTAAAGGGGTCTGAATACTTTCCGTACCCACTGTAAATGTCAAAGTGACAATGCCTTTAAAGGATAACTTTCTCTTTTTTCAACCTGGACCTTATTTCTAGGATTTTACACATGCATTTACTCACCAGTAAAATTTCTGTATCACTTTGACCCCTTCGGAAGATATTGCGTTGAGTCGCCCTGAGGAGTACATCCATAAAATGGGAGAGACGGGGCAGCCTCTAAAAGGCATTATCTAAGGCAAAACTCCTTAATTTCACGAACACTTTAAGTCGAACGAACAAACGAATGAGTAATGAGTATTGTCCTGTAACTTTAAAGTTACCTCTCCGTTAGTTATTCCCGATGCCGCACATTCCGCACATTCACTACTGACAACTTCTTGAATCTCGGGCAGTAAAGTTTTTTTTTTTTCTTGGGGATTACTACTGAAACCTGACACAGTTCCCACTATAAAAACGCCTCACGGACAGACAACAACACCGGTGAATGAAAAACGTCTCTCAGCTCAGTTCTAAGTATTAGCGTATGATTTCTTTGCAAATTTACTTACTTGTCAGGGGTCTCTGTGGTACTGCGTGTACTTCAAACTCCATATCAGACTTGCAGAGCGCATATAGCTCCATAACAGGCTGGTCCGTTTTATCCCGTCGATTGGAGTCCGATTATCCATCAATGTTTACAAATAACGTCCATGTGAGCTGCCGATGCTACAAACAGTTCTGTGACTCTTCAGAATCAGTGTCTCTTCTGGGGCGACATGTTTTACATGACGTAAAACATGTTGCAATTGGTCGAGAGCTTTGTGGTTCAGTGCAGTCAGCCATCTTACTTCCGTGCTGGAAATTAGATGCATAAAAAAACTAATATTTAACACCAAGTTAGTTTCTGTAGTGGCGATGGGAACATGTTTAGCTTATAAATGCCTGTATTTGACTTTTGGAACGTTTGAAAAGCATGATACAGCTCCTTTAACTCCAAACAATTTAGTCCTTGATATTGTGGTAATAAGGACTAAACCATATTAGCTAAAAGTGGCCTAGTTTTAGATAATAACATCCAGGACTAAATGAGGTCAAACACAATGTTAAACCAAGGCTGGTGCTCACCAACATCATAGCTTGGCTTATAGCTGTCAGGCTTGAGGAAAAAAACAACACGACTCTTTAAATCAACTAGAAATTACATTAGCTCAGCAGTATGAGGCCAAAAGTGGTTATTAGTCTTGTTAACCATGACAACTGAGGCCTCCTAAGAGTGAGAGCATGGTTTCTGTTTCTGTGTGTGCAAACTAAAACTCTGCAGACATGCACATGGTCCTGTATATACAACCTTTTGGTTAGCTGCACTGATGCTTCTCATGGATGCGCATGTAAACAGTTAACAATTCACTAAAGAGGCTTCGATGACTCTGCTTCTCTTGCTAAGTGTGTCCTCAACATAAGCGTCCATGTTGCTTTTCTGCTTGTCTTTCTGAGTCTGGTCTGTTGTTTTGCATATTGAAGATTAATTCAAGTGAATGTGTAGTTGATACTCAGTCGGTTACAAATATTTTGACAGCATGTTATAGGCCACAGGCACCTGGCTGAACCCTATAATTTGTCACATATCACTAACACATCACAGATGAATGGATGCAGCAGCCATGAAATGCCTTTACAAAGTAGCAAAAATCTTGGAGAAATGTTCAAATCAAAACATCATTTCATGCTTTTTTTTATTTTTAAAGCCACGTGGTTATTATAAGTAGGAAGAAGCTCTTCTTTAAAAATAATTTTTAAAAAGTGTGAGAAATGTAATGTACTTCCTTATTTTACCAATTTGAAAAAAGCTCTGTCTAGTAGTAACACTCGTACAGATTTATGGGATCATTTTCCTTTTTTCCCTTTACCTCCCACCTTCATTACTTCATCCCATCCTGGAACATCAAAGATATACAGTTTATCTCTTGTTAAAAATTTTCTCTGAGCCATCAGGCTGGGAGCTGGTACATCACAACGTCATTTGTTTTGAACTATTCAAAATGAGTAAGTGAATGAGCATATAAAAATGAGTGTGGTCTCATTTTCAGTTCTTGGCACTTGATCAACACATATGCTCTCCTGCTCAGCCTGAGGAGATGCATCTTGACGGGAAGCAGAACCTCTCAGGGCCAGGGACACTCTGTTCCCTTTTCTGCTCTAATGTACTTACTGACACACATGAAATCTGGATCAGGACCCATGGAGGCTTTAGCGTTGCAAGCTCGGACCAAGCCAGCTGTTGGCAGTCACTGGGCCGGTTATGTAAGCGTGTCCCTCTCTCCCTGTGCAGCCCGGCTCGCTACCCCATACCGTGCTGTGCCGAAAGCACTTTATCAGTAACTGAGATAACACCTGCAGAAGTGCTCCACTTCTCTGTTCCTGCACAGAAGAGCAATTTTACAGCTCACTGAGATACAGCAGGATCCAACTTGTACATTTGACGTACTTTTCTCCTTCACACATTTTCTTTCATGCTCTTTGATTTGGGCCTTCTTACCCTTTTAATCCTCCTCATTCTTGGCAAACTTTCCGTTGTCTTTCTTTGTGTTCCTCCATGCCCACGCTCCCTCCCTTTTTCACCCCCATTTCTACTTTCTCCAGTTGCTCTTTATCCCACCATGAAATATCTGCATTCATTTTTCCAAACGAATAAGAACAACAATGGCTCATTCATCTGTCCCAAGACAGCGAAATGGCTTTTATCGTTCTCTTTTCTCTTAGCCTCCAAGTCCCTTTTATCTTTATATCTTCTTTGTTTCCATCTGCAACTTTCGCAACAGCTTATTATTTTCTCATTTAAGCCCTTCTTTTTTATTTGCTAAATGGTTTAGTCATTTCGTTCAATACTTTAAAGTCACATTCTGTTAAAAACTAAAGAATATTCATCAATCCATCCGTCGGTCTTCATTACCACCCAAAATACTAACACACACACACACACAAACAAATGCTTCTCAGTTTGCCTGACGTAATAGTCTTTTATTCCCGGCAGTGAGCTCACACTGAGGCCATGTTTGTCCACTGAAGTCAAACACAGTTCTGCCCTTAATGATTGATTGGGGAGTAATCCCACAGAAATAACATGGCAAAAGGATAAAATGACTGACCCTGTGCTGCAGTGCACAGCAGGTAAGGGCCCACCAGAGACACGCCACGACTGGCCAAAACAGCAGCAACTCCAGCAATCATCTTCTTTCAACAGAGCATATAAATGCTTCCATTTTTAGTGTTTAATTGCGGAAACCATTACTGTTATCCACAGTTGCCTTAACAAGCACTGAACTACCCGCTGTGACCCTGCGACCTCAGTTCCTCGCAAGCTTTGAAACCTGAGAAAGCAGCCCTGACCTTTGACCTTCAGCCTCCCACCTCCAATGGCAAAAGAAATCCTCTCTTGCTCCCCCTTTGGACAGGATGTGACCTAAAAGAGGAGCTCTGTAGGAGGGCCTTGACCCCAGACACTATCCAGACTAAGTGTCTGGACCCAACTGATCTGAAGCTGAAGGTAGGATCTGACAGTGAGATCTATGCTGTTTTGATAAATACAAAAAAAAAATAATAATAATAATAATAATAATAAAAAGAATAAAAAAAATCCAGTATTCATTAAGTCTGACCCTGTTGGGTCTAAATCATCAATGTGTACAAAATATCAATCCCATATTACATGAGAACAATTAATATGCAAACAACTATAAAATGTCTCCAGTTCAATGCAACAACAACCAAAAAAAAGCTAGTTTATTTCCCTGGCAGGTGTAGATTTTATGTTATTGGCAGTAAGCACTTTAATTAGCCACCTAGCATGGCCGTTTTGGTAACTGTGCTGAGTTCATCCAGGATACTTGGCAGCTGAGGTAATTATAGACATACTCTTATACACATTCCAGTTTGTTTACAAGTGTGAGGCTATTGATAGCTTGTCTGAAATTTCTAGGTTGCAAGAATAACATAGAGACGAGCAGTTGGTCCGATTCAATGTTTTTCCTAGCTGATTTTCTGAAGTTAAAAATAAACATGGCCACCAAACATTTTCTTCTTCTGACAGCCACAGAGTCGTCAGCACTTGAGGACTTCTTATCTGTATCTTTCATTCTTTTTCCCTGTTCCAGCTGGGTATTTTAATCCCTAAAAGCCATGTTTTCTCAAAGTGGGGCAATTTGACAAAGTTTAATTTGGAGAAAAAGACTCAAGTGACGATGGCTACAGGAAATTTTCGTGTATTTTATAACATTCTGTTGATAATATTGATCAGATGGGGATCCAGAATCCAAAAATCTGTTGAGCATGGCCAGCATTTTTCCTTCTTTACACCAGTTTGCCAAACAATTACTGTATTTTTTCCTCCAAAAGTCACAGTCATAGTAGAATATTAAGGTAAGAGCCAATCAGAAGGAGAGAAGGGTGGGTCTTCACCTCTGACTGGATCTGCCATGGACATTCTTCTTGGCTGATGTGTGGGCTTTTGAAACTGCAAACTACAAGCTACTCTCTAAAAGCTACACATGCTAGCAACAGTACTGGTAAAACAAAAACACATGCTAGCCATTGGTAGCTCAAGATAAAATCAAGTCTTGATTATTTTTTCATACATCTTGTACTGCCAGTTAGAAAAAAGGCCAGAATAAATGTATTTTGGAAACACTGGTTAGACCAGTTTCCATACTTGCGTGCAATGCAATGTCCAATATCTGTTACAGGACTGGGGCCAGAGCATGGACCTCTACAGTATTCTTGTTAACTTTTAAAACTGAAATGCTGAAAAAAACAAAAAAACAAACCAACTCCAACATCTTCAAGAACCGCACCGTCTGTCATAACAACTATCTCACTAAGTGCAGATGGTTAATTCCTTTCAGAATTATGTCAGGTAGGCGGCATACAGCAGCAGTCAGGGATGATTATGAAATTTGAGATGAGGTGACGTTTAGCAAATTTAGGGCACAAATGATCCTGCATTGTAAGCCTGAACACTAACATTTACTGATACCTTAATTCCTGTTTTTAGTTATTTGCTTAACTGTTAATTTTTGGATGACAAAATGATAAATTTAAAAATCTTCGTGTTGAGCTGAAGGCACCAACAGGTTTTTTTGTGCACCTAAACAATACAACTAATGCAAAAAAAATTTCTTGAGTCCCATATGACATTAATAAAATTCATATAAAATGATAATAATTTCTTTACCATCACTCATTTTTGGACACATGCTTTTGTGTTAGATTTATTAGCTCATCTAAGCTACAATTTATTGTCAAAACTTTCTTCTTTTTAACTTGAACACTGAATTTTTTCTTTTTGATTTATCATTTTGTTGCGAAGTCATGTCATTTTTGTATGGCTAAGCAGTTGAAAGTGATTGATGCAAACTTTTAGTGGTGCACTCAAAGCAGTAATAACACATTTTTGACAGGAGACAGTTATTACGTTACAAGTTATGGATTACTCTTCTCAAGTAGGTTTTAGGCTAAAGTCCTAAAGTGCAAGCAGAGTATGCTGAAATGGATGTAAACTGATGACTGGTTTCCATGCATGTACACGAGAGCACAGCATAGAAATGCTGAAGAAGTCTGATTTGTGGTCTCAGTTCTTATCCTTCATATCTGCGTATATTCCAGTATACCAGTTTTAGTCAGGGAATACTGCATATCTTTGTGTGACATGTATCCTATATATACTTTTGACCTTTTTTATTTACCTAACTTTAGAGCTCCTTTTTTTTAATCAAAGCCTTTTCTCACACCCTTTCTTTCTTTGCAGCATGCCCTTCCGCCCCGTCTTCACCCTTTCCCATCCTCCACTTGACATCATGGACGTATTCAGTCACTGCCAGTAAAGTTTATAAGAGCAAACTCTCTTTGTGACGGCAATGTGAATCCACATCATCCATTTGCTTTTGTTTCTCTGTTTAGCAAAGGCTTTTCTCAGAGTGCACCACTGAAAGGTAGTCAAACCAAACCAGTCAATCCCAGCTTCCCCATTGAGTTCAGAAAATAGCTTTGATGCTTTTGACTGAGGCGTTTTTGTCTGATTCCTTTTCATTTTGGACTGCTGATTCTTTTCTTTGTTGGTCTGCAGAGCGTCAGCCAACAAAACATCAGGAAGAGCTGAGTTGTTAAGAGCAGGGAGACCGTTTGGACACGTTTGGAAAGGGGTCATAGTATCTGGTGTGTGTCAGCAGTAAAGCTGCTTTCGCCTCCATAAGATTGAGAAAAAAAAACAAACCCTGCAACGGGATTTTGGTGAGTCTAAATGCCAACAGTTAAGTAATATGTTGTTCTGGGAAATCAAAAATGTCCACCTCAGTGGTCTATAGTGGTCATTTTTGTCATGAATTTCTGGACACACCTGTAGTCCGATATGAATTAAGAGCAAATTCTTACTTTTAAATCCGGATTTATAAACAGTTTTTAAGTGATGCTGAAGCTCAGTTGTTTTCAGAGCTGCAAAGCTGTGATCATACAATATAAACCATCAAATGTGATCTTTAAAAGGAAATATTTTCTCACTGATTCTAACATTATAGAATACATTGGCAAAAAGTTTGGCATGCCGTGTACTGATACTACAGTACACTGCTATAGACAGCAGTGTAAAATTTGCTATTGATGGTCAACGAGCAAAAACTTTTAAATGCCACTTGCATATTATAGGCAAAGTTTAGGATTTCTGCATCACAGTTTGACAATAGGAACTATAAAAGACACAAACAACGACAACAACAAAAAGTGTATGCTAAGTCAAGATGCTAAAAAAAATGCATATTTTGATGGAAAAAAAACAAGTTTTATGCAGCAGAAATATACTATAACAGTAGTATTACAGCTTTTCATTGCATAAAATTCATTTTATATGGCAGAGTTGTTTCTTAATGGTTTCTTAGCCATTTAGTTGTTTCTTACTGGTTTCTATATAGAAACCAGAGTTTTCTATTACTAATGTGAAAATTAAGGGTAGTTATGGTCAAGTAACTTGAGCTGTGAGAACGGGGTAGCAACTCGGAATCTTGTTAATTTTTTTCTTTGCATGTTATAGTAACATTGTGGCTCACTGGGTGCCAGCCTTGACTCCTGCACACAGATATTTATCTGGATGGGACTGAGAAACAATGTTCTTAAAGTTGTACTTCCATGGTCATTTCATTAATATTTCTGTGTTCTCCATTATTATTGAATGCATTCTGCATCGTTTCTGTTTAAAAAAAAACCTTCTGGTTGCTTTGTATCCAGCTGTAGGCTATTTGTATACTAGAAGAGAGGCTTGTGGTCCAACAGCAGGCTTTTCCAGGTCCTTCTCATGAATTTCCATCTGATTGGCTGCCTCCCATCAGTGTATGAGGGAAGCTCCGCCCTCTGCTCTTATTTTGTTACAGATAGGAAATAGAGCCGACAAACAAGTTTGTTCCGCCATGCTAGTAAACAGTTAGCTAATTAGCTTCTCAACTCCGAAGCTACAGTTGTGCAGTCTTTACTTCTAGTGTGTAGTGGAGGGTTACCTGCCTTCCAATGGACAGATAGAAACCCCACGTGGGATACACTATTTGCAATGTGATGTAGAAGTGCAAGGCTGCTCCCGATTCGCTCTTTTCTTCGTATTGTTTCTCTGATGTGAAAGCACAGCCGACTGGGGGCAACACAACGTTAGCAAGTCAGCATGTGTAAGTAAACAAGAGGAAACCCTCCGTATTTCAGAAGGAGCAAGTTAAACGGGTTTTCAGTGGAAGGAGGCCTTTAAAGGTAAATATAACTAGCATTAGCAAATGTTTAACTTAGATAGTCCAGGAGGTAAGTGGCAACCTCCACAGGGCTTTTGAGCCCCTTTGCTACCTTCAATCTCATCCTGCTTTGTTTTTTGTCCACTTGAATTGAACAAAGAAAATGTACCATTGGTGCTTAGTGCTTCCCTACTTTTAAAAAAGTGCATACTGACACAAGCAAAATGCAGAAAAGTGCCAAAATAGAGAATAATAACCACACTGTCTGGTTTCAGCTTCTGTGGTGTGGTCTTCTATTTTTTATGTGAATAGGACTGAAATGCAGAATTTGGAAATTTCTGCACTCCCAACCTTGGAAACAGGATTGTAACACCGATGAGGACCACTTTGGTTACTAATGCATCATTGTACTTTCGGTTCCTTGTCTGCACTTTGTTAGTAATATTCAGATTTGTTTACTTTAGTAAAGGCTTTGACACATGTACTTTCAGGTATTTGATTTCCGCCACCACTGATGAAGGGAGCTGACAGATGTTCATGGTCTTAGTCAAGGCTGGACAGATCATGTGCTCCATGGACACACTCTGCCAACCATGGGAACCAAATTGCGTGTGCATGCGTGCACGTGTGTGTGATCTATATGAGACACTCGGCTGATGGGAGTAAACCTCAGAGCGACAGGGAGGAAGTTACAGAAGCACTGCAAAAGACAGACAGAGTGGAGACTCTGAGCAGAGGAGACAGAGAGTATGATGGGAGAGAAAATGAAAGGGTGAATGGAGAGCGGTGCTCTTTTCCCAGCTTTGGGAATAGATTCATATGACATCTCCAGCCAAATCCAAGAGGAAACTAGATTTGTTGTTTTTAAGGTTTTTGTAAAAATGTGGATTCTTTTAAGGACAAAGTGGGGCTTTATGCCTGCTGGGATTTGAGAGAGGGATGGAGACATGGAGGGGCAGACAGAGAAACATCGAGATTGAATACCTCCTTGCAGCAGCCTCCTAATTGGTGTCATTACTGGGTAACTTCCTGGTGAATGCAGGCCACTCTGACCTTGGCCTTTGAAATATAGACCCATAGCGTCTCAGAGCTGTGGGCCTAAGGAGTACGTGGAGGAACAACCACTCTCTCTGTCTACCAGTGTGTGCCACTATGTGTGCAGTGCACATAATTTAGACAACATGATGTGTGCATTTGTGAGCGCCTCTGTGTTTTTATGTGTATGAGAAGAAACACAGAAGCATTTGTGGGAACTACCAGTGATCCATCCCACGTAAATATGGTGTGGCAACAGCATATATTTCTACGTTCAGTCAGCTGCTTAATATGGATGGGCTCAGTGGGTCTGAGCCATGGATTAGACTGCCAGGAGCAACAGTCTGTGTCTGTCGTTCAGGTTCTCACTCTCATTTATATTGATGACAGTTGATATAGTACTTATTGCTTGGGCATTCTGTGGTAAAAGTCAACAAATGCACCTATTCTTTCCCCTTTCATTTAATTTAATCCCCCATATTTGCTTTTCATCACAACACTTGAAATCTTTTTCAACTATGAATTAATAATGACTGCAGTAAAACATTCAAAACATTCTTCAGAATCAGAAAATATGTCAATTTTCCTTGATGTTGACTGCCTTTCCATTTGTTTCCTTATTCTCTCGTCCTCTGAATTCCCTTCTGAAATCTTTCTCCAACCCTTCATTATGTACATACTTGCCCACAGTTATGGTAAAAATGAAGTGGTATAAGATGAGGTTTAACTGAGTACATATCCCAGTCTACAGCCAACCCTATCATCTGTGTAGATATGCAAATATACTTAGTTTTTCTCAGCTGAGGTTGATGTGGAGTTATGTACAGGAATCCCTTTCATGGTTAAAAGAAAAAAAGCTATTAAATATGGCTGGATAACTTTATTTAAAATGGCAAAGTTTATTTTTTGTTTGGCTGAAAGCACCTACTCTGAGTGTCTTGTTCTTAAAATAAAGGTTTGTATTTGTTCTTCAGCATAGGAGGCCCGTGTTTCACAACCATTTGGGTGATAAGCAAAATGTTATAGCCTATGTTTGGGTTAAAGAAATTACTGTTGATCTGTTGCACATTAAACTAGAGCTATTATCTTTCATTCAACTCAAATATGCACTTAAAGCATGTAAATACATAAATATAATAGTGAAAGGGTGGACAACAGCCACTAGTCAGGAGAAAAGAATAAAATGCAGCTATTCTCGCTTCGTGTAAAGACTGAGGGATTCTATGCTGTATTCACATGCAGTCTTACTCAGTAATTCCTCAAACTGGGTAATCTTTACAAGAACTTTGGAATGAGTGTTGGGCTGGGTTCTTATGTCAGCCCCTCAAGACCATGTCTACAATATTTCATGGCTTCAGTGCATGTGTGAAAACAGCTATACGTAATATGTTGCACAATGGTTTAGCAAGTAAGCAAGATTGCTTGCAATGCTTTCATGTTTTTTTTTTGTTTTTTTTTTAATACATCCAGTTAGTTGTGGCTGTTGTTGACCTAAGTTAGAATCTGTGTTTTGCCACTGGCTGGTATTGTTTTAGATTGGATTGGATACCTCTTTGTATGACATGGTCCATCATTCATTGCTAAATATAACCACTGTCATTCAACAAAATACAACAAGTCACAGCCATCTTTAAAGGATAAGTTTCTTTTTTTTCAACCTGGACCTTGTTTCTAGGAGTATACACGTGCATTTACTCACTGCTAAAGTTTCTGCATCACTTTGAGTCCTTACGTTAAGTCGCCGTTCGGTGGACATCCAGTAAAATGGCAATAACTGGGCAGCCACTATATAAGGCATTATCGGCAACAAAACTCCTTGATTTTCGCCAATACTTTCAGTAGTATGAACGAACGGACGAGTACTATTGTCCTGCGAGTCCAGATTTAGATTTATGTTAGTTACCAGGTAGTTTTACACACTTTTCAGGGCTGCGTGTTCACGATGCGCACTTCCGTGGTACAGCTGAGAGGAGCAGTTCGCTACCCAGACAACAACAATAACACAATTTGTGAAACTCTGAACTCACTGGACAATAGTTCCCATTTGTTCGTTCATTCCAGTTAAAGCATTGATGAAATCAAGGAGTTTTGTTGCAGATAATGCCTTATATCGTGACTGCCCCGTCATCGCCATTTTACAGGATGTCCACCGAACGTCAAACTTAACGTAATATCTTACGAAGGACTCAAAGTGATGCAGAAACTTAACCGGTGAGTAAATGCACGTGTAAACTCCTAAAAATAAGGTCCAGGTTGGAAAAAAAATAAAATTATCCTTTAACATGATGTGACAGAGGATCAGATTTATTATACAGAGAAATGGAACCAAAACAAGAGCTTGGAATGAATGAGGAATTGCAGGTGACAGATTGCACGTCTCCTCTGGCAGTTGGCCCACTAGTTTTACAGTGTCCTCCTAGTCAGTGAAAAAGTACTGACACAGGTTGCAGCAAAGATTTAGCTCACAGTTACATTGACCAACTTTTCACTCATTCATACCAGAAATATCAGTAAACCTTCTGCCTTTGCAAACATTCTTTTTTCTTGCCTTATTATGTACGATGAAGTTCGTTTTCTGTCTCATTACAAACATATACTCATTTGACAGTTTGTCTTAACAGTGGGTTTTACTTCTTCATATGTCTCCTCTGTCATCCACTGAGAACACACCTATTCTGTCTGGTCCTCTCTCATTAAGGCATCCTGCTGTATACCCGTCATGTTGCAGAAAATGAATGTTTGCCGTGTGACTTCTTTTGCCAGCTGCTGCAGATGTCTCAGAGAGCCTATCGATGGACTCTCCCTCAAATGCAAATCAGCATTTGACTCCAAACACACAGGGACACACACACACATTGCGTAAACGGCAGTCAGCACTGACAACAAAATCAAGACAGCTTTTAAATCTAGTATATATATATATATATATATATATATATATATATATATATATATATATATATATATATATATATATATATATATATATATATATGTAGTGTGTGTGACAGCTTTTATATCTAGTATATATATATATATATATATATATATATATATATATATATATATATATGTATATATATGTATATATGTAGTGTGTGTGTGGGTGTGTGTGTGTGTGTGTGAACGCACATGATGTGTGTACTGTACTTGATGTTTTAATACTTTGTAGTGATGCAAAGTACATTTTTGCAGTGCAATATATCAAATTCTATAGCAACCTGTCGTCATTAGTATCATGTTTCTACATAGTGAGTTAAAGTTAGGCTGGCTGTGTTATTCATGGAAATCCTGAGTCCAAGTGACGCCTCATATCTGTTTAGACAGTGTTGTCATCATGGCGTCTGTCTGCTTTTCCATCTGGACATGCATGAATAACAATGTGTCTATCACACCAGTCCAGCTCATCATCATTTATTTCAAATTCTGAGCCCCATCAACCATCTATTTTCACATTTAAGAGGAATACTCTCAAGAGAAAGAAAGGGCTCTCTAACATGTTATTAAAGGAAGATGGGCAGGTTTCTTTCTCTTTTTTTTTTGTAAAAATATTATATTCAGTGTTTTGGGATCTTTGAATGCGTGTTTTGTTTTATATCATTTCAGTGGGACGCAACTGGGAGTGTTTAGGGGTCAGCCAGTGGGAGTGAGAAGCATGTTGATGAATGACATAGAGTGTATCTGTGTCTCTGTCAAAGAGCCTTATTGATGAGCAGTTAGAGCATATTTGCAGATAAACAAGAGGCGGCATTCTTTTAATCCGAAATGCAACAGCTTAGTGTACTGTATGTCCCGCCCTTATGCATCACTCTGTCCTTCCATTGTCCCCCACAATGTTATGTAACCCATCCTCCAAACTTCATTGTAACACTGTTCTTGTACACACACTCTCCTGTGGACAACAGACTTACTGACATCAGTCCAGACACGCAACCCACAAACCTTTGAAGACAAAAGCTGAAATGTTGTACTCACTGTACACATTTTGTACTAGACTTAACCCTGCCTCTTTGATCCAAAAACACTACCCACGACTACCAGAGAACCCACTCTCAAAATTGAATCAGACACTTCTAACACCCAGTGACATAAATATAGAAAGATAAACAGACCTGACAAGTTACTGGATGAAGCTGCTGTATTATATAAAGCCATTGGCCTATTTATGAATATGATGCAAATGCTGTCTTCACTCATCACCTCAAATTAGATGTCCACCCACAGCATCTTGCAGCTTACTACAGAAGAAAATATAGAAAGAGGTCAGGGAAGCATAGTAACACGCTGGAGCCATTAATACACTGACTGATGTGCTTTTATTGCACCTTTGTCTTCTCTTTCTCTTTCTGTTCTAAGTTTATGCCTCGAGCCGGTGATGCAGACAGTGACAGTTAAATCAGCCCATGAGTGGACACTCATCATGTACATTTGGATTTGTAACACCACTACATTCAAAAGCATGCACTGATACGGTGCTGTGTCATGTCTGTTTGGTCAATGTCTTCCAGCAAAGGCAACCAGTGTTAGTGTCAGCTCTGTGTGAAAAGGGCCTTTGTGTGGAGGTGCGTGTGTGTGTGTGTGTGCACCTCTGAGCTGATGGAAAGTGGGCAGGATCGCATGAGCGTTGTTTTACAGCCTGTTGACTGACAGAAGCCCTGAGGCTGCAGACAGAGGATGATATAACTGGGGGATGTAGAAAAGTAAATGATGGGCACAATAGTGCAACTTCAGGCGAGACATCCTGAGCTTGGGGGTGGAAAAAGGGTTTGTTCAAAGTAAGGAGACAGAGGAGGATACAAGGGGGAGGTGAACAACCAAGAGAGGACACAGGGCAGAGATAAGGAAGTGGGAGGTGAGACTGAGCGAGGAGAGGAACTGCGGAAAGTCAGGTAGAGAGTGTTGAGAAGAAAAGCAGCAGTGGGAGATTTTATCGTAAATCCTGTTAGTGAAAGAGACAAAGACCATAAAAAGTGTCCTCAGAATTGATTGCTGTGAAAGTACTTTAAGCTTTGACGTCAGAGTCTTAGTAAGAGGGAGAACAGTAAATATCAGGCCGACTTTGGAAAAGGTTTGTGGGGATTAGGCCTAACAAAGGACACCTGCTTACCATAGCTGCTGCTGCGAAAAGTCCATTTACTGGAAGGCAAGCACACACACATTCTCTTTGAAGAGTTATTATACTTAAAAGAGTGGACTCTGCTCTCTTGTGGAACAGAGGAAGGCCTCTCAGTATTACAGCATAGGTAAGACCAGAGAGGTCTGTGCATCAGTGTGATCATGAAACCAGGTTATTAAAGAAAATCTCTGGAATGCTTGTAGATGTCCATTTGTTTATTCAAGCCCACTCTCATATAAGTCCACGTAAATGGCCACAGGTTGTGGTGATAGATTTCATATCATCACTTTTTCTGTGAAAGCATCAACTAGCGAATCAGGAGTCCTAAACCACCAAACTTCCACTTAAAAGGTAAGCACTCAACCCAGTTAGCAATACTCACCTGTTTGAGATTTATTCGGTGGAGAACCACCAGAACCACGATGTGTGAGGGCCTGGCAGGATGATGCATTCCCAACAACCAGAAATGGGGACTCAAGTCTGGGACTCCGACTCGAGTTGCAGTGAACATAGTGACCTCAGTGACCTCAGACTTGACTCGGACTCTTCTATTTTTTAATGTTTTCTTTGTGATCTCTCCTCCGTCTGATCTGCTGCCTGCTGGATGTGATTCATTTCTCCAGCCGGACATAACATTGCACAAACACGGACGCATCTCAGGTGATAAGCACAATGGCAACAGTGAGCACACCTGTTGCTGTTTGAGTGTCACCATTCACTTTATCTTTTGGGTATAAAAACTTTATACAAGTATTAAATAAAAAGGCAACAAACTGTCATGTCTGTGGCCTAAAAATACAGGACTCTGGATCCACCACATCCAACTACATCAGCTACCTTAAAACACACCTGGTGAGGTTGCTCCATCTGTGACATGAAAACTATTGTTAAAGCTGCCATGACATCAAATTTCACTTTTCTGGGGTTTTGGGGGTATAATATGATCTGTTGTGCACTGATGAGGCCATGTGAATGTCCAGAGTGAGAATCAAAGTCCTGTTTATGGTCTGTCAGCTTTGTTTCAAATGGTCAGGCACAAAATACAATCACCAAAACACACACACAACGCCCCCCCCCCTTGGATTAATCAGTTCATCCCTTGAAAGACAGGAAAACAAAGGTGCAGTATTAAGTTCAGGAAGTAGTGGAGCAAAAAAAAAATCCCCCTTCTCATGTGCATAAAGCCCATTCGGTGTCTGAATTTTCCGCGCTGCCCTGCGGACGTGACGTCTTAAGATGTCCCCCAAACTTAATTAAAAATAGGGAATTTGTAAAAACTGTTGAATTCAAAAGCTCTTAAAATTTAAATGTAAAGAATAAAAAAATAAAAAAAAAAACCGGACGGGGGGAAGAAGCGTGGAGTTGTTGGGGGGAGGGGGGGGAAAGGAAAGAAGGGGGAAGAGGAGTAAGGGAGAAGAAGGGAAAGAGGAAGAAAGGAGAGAAGAAAAAAAATTAGAAAAAAAAAATAAAGGGGGAGGGATCAAAAAAGGGAGGAGAGGGGGGGGGAAAGAAGGGTGCGAGAGGAGGGGGAAAAAAGAAAAAAGAGAATTAAAAAAAAAAAAAAAAAAAAAAAAAAAAAAAAAAAAAAAAACAAAAAGCAAAAAAAAAGAAAAAAAAAAAAAAAAAGAAAAGGGGAAAGGGGGGGTGGGGCAACCTTCTTCTTGGGGGTGGGGGAGGGGGGGGCCCTCGACGGCAGTCGGCGGGAGGCGGGGGGGAGAGATACGGCGGGGGTGGGGCTTGGTGGGCTCGCCAGAGCGATGTTCAGCCCCCCCACCACAACCATACCCCTCGTCCCCCGGGGCCCCGAGCCGGGCGGGGGACCTCCCCCCCGGGGCGGATTCTGTCAACCTCTCCCGTTCTCACCGCTAAACCTCCTCCAACTCGGGAGAGCGGGGGGGTCTCCAGTAAAGCTCAAAAACGGGAATAAAACAAAAAAAAAACAAAAAACAGGCGGGCGTAAATGACGCTAAAATAGACGGACAGTTGCGGTTTAGACAGTAGGCCTACACTCATTAATCATTTCCCCGACAGCACTCAGTCGCGTTTGGTTTGTTAGAGCGTATTTACCTCGTAAGGTTAGATCACAATTAACACAAAAGCAGTTTATAAAGAGTTTAGAAATGTTTCAGGTCGTTGTTTCATGGTGTGAAGCTTGACTGATTTCTCTAAAAAAGCAATGAGACCACAGCACAATGAAACAAAAAAAAAAAAAAAGGGGAGAAAAAATAAAAAAAAAATAGATAAGGAGAGGGAAGAGGGGGAGGGGAGGATTTGGGGGGGGGAGAAAGAGAGGAAAAAAATCAAAAGGCTCCGGGGTATTTATCGTATTAAATCTCGGTTGTGCCGGTTCTGGGGGGGCGGGACCCGGGGGGGGGGTTTTTCCCCGGTGACTCCACCGGCACAGGGGAGTTGGCGGTTCGGCCGGTCCCTCCCTTAAATCCTGCTGTAAGACTTGGAAAATAAATAGGCCTAAGCTACACAGAACAAGATGTCTGAGTTACAGAAGATGTCTTCTGTAACTCCTGTAAATGTGATAAATCATTTCATATTTTTTTTATAAGGTTCGTATAAGGATGCAACAAATTTATTTTAAATCTTGATGCTTATAAGTATAAAAGCATCTAAGTATAAAAGTGGACATCTTTTTTTTTAAAGTGAGGGATAAGAAGGAAAGGAGATGGCTAGAAGTGAGGAAGGAGGGATGATAGAGACACCAGGAAGTTCACAGATGCAGAAAGTCACTGAAAGCACAACAGGGCAAGAAAGGACTGCAGATGATGAAAGTGACATTGGTGATGAAGAGGAGAAGGGTTCGGAGTCAGAGAGAGAGAGACAGACAGTGGAGAAGAGGCTGATGTTGTAAGGAGACATTAGAAGTTACAGTCAAACATTTTCTCAGTCAAATATATTGGTGTATTGAAGGTTACATATTTCAGTGCACTGATGCTGCTGTAATTCTGTTTTTTGTTTGTAGTACTACAAGCAGCAGTAGTATGGGATCAAAATCATGCCAGAGACAATTTGTGTGTGAAAAAAGATTTTTCATGTAAAATAATGTTTTGAAGTTGTATAAAACAAGTCGTGCTTGTAAAAAAAAAGTTATGAACCCACAGAATCATTTTGTGGTTGTGTGAGAAACGTTTGTGTGCAGAAATATTATTTGCAAACATGTAGATCAGTTTCGTAGTTGTGTTTTATTTTTCTGTGTGTGTGAAAATTGAATTTGTACCTGTAAAAGTTTCGCCACACAAAAATATCTGTACGAGTGCGACACCTAGAGCTCGTGTGCGACACTGCACCTACGAGCTCACAAAACAGAAACCTACAACCACAAAACTTTTTTACGGATTGAAGACAAGTGTCAATTTGGCCGTCGGTCACTCCACAGTTTAAGAAGAGGCGTGAGACTTAAATAAGTTTTCCATCTGGTTGGTACAATTTATTAATCATTCTAGCACTGATGATCAACAACCTCTCAAAGAGCATCTCAGTCCTTTTATATCCTCCTGCTGCAGACAATTAGCTGAGATGAACCATTAAGGTGGGAGCATAATACAAAAGGTCAAAAATATATACATAGAAATAACATCCTAAAGAAGAGAAGATAAAGAGTAAATATTTACATATATACATCCCTATAAATAATTCAATAATTCTACATTCACCATCTACTTAGAATAAACAGGTAATTCCTCAAGACTATTTCCCCCCTCCTTGTTGGAATGGTTCACTCCAACAGGTTTTAAGCAGCTACTTTGGCCTACCTACCTCTTTTACCTCAGCCCTCCCAAAGAAGACGACAAAAGGTAAGTAAAGCCATTACTCTGCCCAACATTTTATACCTTGTAAAGAAAGTACTAATAAGTAAACATTTTCTTAAAACCTATGTACTAATTCCCTTCTCTTTTTCCCAGGCAGGATGGCCAGTCCCCCTCTGCAAACAAACATTTTCAATTAGACATTCTGCATTTATTTAACTAAATTGTACTTTTACATATATCAATAAAACATTGTACTTGTCCACTTTAACTTTGCCAATCATTTATTGTTTTCAGTGTAACAAGTGGTGATGGAACCACAGGTCTCCATCACATTTCCTCCCCTCTTCCATTAAAGCTTCCAGTCCATCAGTCTTCATACATACGGGAAAGGGAGTCCGCCACCACGTTTGACTTTCCAGCGCGATAATGCACTGTGAAGTTGTAGGGTTGAAGACTAATATACCACCTTGTGATCCGCATATTGGTGTCTTTCATCTGATGCAACCACTGCAGTGCTCGATGATCCGTTTCCAGAACAAAGTGTCGGCCCAACAGATAGTATCGCAGTGACTCCACTGCCCACTTTACTGCAAGGCACTCCTTTTCCACTGTTGAGTATCTTGTCTCCCTGTCCCGAAGCTTCCGGCTGAGGAAGGCAACTGGACGTCTCTCTCCATCCACCTCCTGCAACAGCACTGCCCCCACCCCAACTCCAGAGGCATCTGTCTGTAGTGTGAATGATTGCGTGAAGTCAGGACTATGCAGCACCGAGTCACTTGCGATGGCTGACTTGAGATCCTTAAAGGCTCTATCACAGTTCTCAGTCCATTTGACCTTATTTGATGCCGTATGCTTTGTAAGGTCAGTGAGAGGTGCTGCCCTCTCCGCAAAGTGGGGAATAAACTTACTATACCAACCCACCAGTCCAACAAAAGAACGCACCTTCCTCTTTGTTGTGGGTACAGGATAGGAGTGAATTGCCTCCACTTTTCCCACTTGTGGTTTGACTTGTCCTTGCCCCACCACATAGCCCAGGTACTCTACTTGGCCCTGTGCCATCTTACATTTGTGGGGATTAATGGTGAGACCCGCTGACTCAATAAGGCTGAGAACATGATGCAGGTGAGCCACATGTTCCTCCCAGGTCTGGCTGAAAATGACCACATCATCCAGGTATGCTGCGGCAAAGTCTGACACTCCGATCAGCAGCTGATCCATGAGGCGTTGAAATGTTGCAGGTGCCCCCTGCAATCCAAACGGCATCACCTTAAACTGGAATAAGCCAAAAGGTGTTTTAAAGGCTGTCAGCTCTCTTGCTTCCGGTGCAAGGGGCAATTGCCAGTAACCCTTGCATAGATCCAGGGTAGTGATAAACTTGCCTCTTCCAACTCTCTCCAACAGTTCATCAATACGAGGCATTGGATATGGATCGATCTTGGAGATGGCATTAAGATATCTGAAGTCAATACAGAACCTCAAAGATCCATCCTTTTTTGGAACCAGCACAACTGGGCTGCACCATTCACTCACAGATGTTTCAATGATTCCAAGCTCCAACATTAGCTCAATCTCCTTTTTCAGTTGTGGGACCAAGCGTTCAGGAATCCTGTAGAATCTCCTGTGAGGGTTGGCATTGTCTTTCAGCTGAATTTTATGTTGCACCAAAGAAGTCAAACCTGGTTGTTCCTGAAACAAATCCGGATCCAGGAGGGGCCTGATATCTTCCTGCTGAGACGGCTGAAGATGTGAAAGAGTCACTGCACTTGGCTCTGCACTGCTTGTGGGGAAAAACTGCTCGTCTCCGTCTGCATCCTCCACCACACGAGCAAAAAGCTGTTGCGCAGCCGGTGGTGGACGTTCCGGCATTCGGATTGGCTGAGCCCCTGGCGACTGTGGATTCAGTCGGGGTGGTGATGAAACAGGTGGCTGCGGCTGAACCAGGAACTCCTTTAACAGATTCACATGAAAGGTTTGATATTTCCTTTTCTTTTCAGGCATGTACAGTTCATAGTTCACTTTACTCAAGCATCGTGTGACTCTATAAGGTCCCTGCCACTTGGCCAGCAATTTACTGTCACAAGTAGGCAGCAGCAACATCACCTGTTGTCCTGGTTGAAAAGTCCTCTCCCTGGCCTTTTTATCGTACCAGGTCTTCTGAGTGGTCTGAGCCATCCTCATGTTTTGCTGTGCCAGTTCCGTCATCTGCTCCAGCTTCTCCCTCATCTGCACCACATATGCCACCACATTTTCCCCGGCTGCTCTTGGGTTCTCCCAATGTTCCTTCAGCAAGTCCAGTGGCCCTCTAACTTGACGGCCGTACAGCAGCTCAAATGGGGAAAATCCAGTAGAGGCCTGCGGTACCTCACGATAGGCGAACAGCAAATAAGGCAGCCACTGGTCCCAATCAGAGCCGGTCTCTGAAACAAACTTGCGTAGCATATTTTTCAAAGTTTGGTTAAATCGCTCAACAAGTCCATCTGATTGGGGGTGGTATGGGGTGGTTTTGATACCCTTGATGCCAAGTAACTGATACACCTGCTTCAGTAGTTTTGACAGGAAATTTGTTCCACAATCTGTGAGAATTTCCCGAGGTATCCCTACTCTAGAAAAAAACTGCAACAGGCACTTGGCAACCTGACGAGCTTTTACTGATCTAAGTGGGAAAGCCTCGGGGTAGCGAGTGGCATAGTCACACATCACCAATATGAAACGGTTACCACTAGAACTTCTCTCAAGGGGGCCCACAATGTCCATTCCTATTCTATTAAAAGGTGTATCTATAATGGGCAATGGTTGTAGCTTGGCACGAGACACACCTTTGTGTGAGGACAGCTGACATATTTTACAGGATGCACAAAACTGCTGCACTTGGGTGAACATACCAGGCCATACAAAGCGAGAAGCAATCCTATGCAGAGACTTCTGGAAAGCAAGGTGGCCTGCCCATGGCACTGAGTGGCCCAGTTCCATCACTTTCTGCCGGAGGGATTGTGGCAAAGCTAATGCCTCTGTTTTGCCTTTACGCTGGTAAAGAACACCATCTTTTACAATGTAAACGGCATCTGCCAAAACATCAACTTTGCCTTGCTTGTTCCCATTAACCTCAGAGACTTTATCAAACCATGGTTTTAATGTTGGATCAGCTCTCTGAAGCCCTGATATATCTGAGGGAATGTCAAAATCTAGACCCTGACTGGGTCTTCCTGGCTGCACATCTTCAAGCTTAGCTGAACCCTGAAACTTCTCCCTTCTCCTCTGAGCTCTAGACTTAGCTGGTTTAACAAAGCTTGGCTCCAGTTCCTCATTATAAAATGGCATCTCTTTAAGAGGATTATTGTTGGTCTGTGATCTTGTGGTAACCAAACTGCAGTTGGGGCCTGTAAACTCTTGGTCTAAATTTAGGTCCAAGCTCTGGTTAATAGAGGTGACCTCCTGACCATAAGAAACATTTTGAATGTTAGCTTTGGCATTATTCACCAAATCAAGCAAAGTGGGGACATCAAGTCCAAGAATGACTGCATAAGGCAACTTTGATGCTAAAGCTACAGGCAAAAGAAATGTTTGGCCACCCACAGTCAAATAAACTTCAGCCACAGGATAATCTCTCTCATCACCATGAACACAGCTTATCTTAGTTTTAACATCACTCCATTGCTCTCTTGGCACTAAGCTGGACAGAACTACAGATTGTGAGCTTCCTGTATCTAGGAGGGCTATTTCACGCTGACCATTTATCAGTACCGGTGCCGTTTGTGTCAACTCATGATCAAAAGTTGGATGAGGGGGCCTAGGGACTGAACATAAAAGGGATGGCTTACTGTGAGTAGTAGCAGGACAGGTATACTGAGTGTGACCAATCTGATTACATTGATAACATCTCACATCTGGCTTTGCGCTTGCAGAAAATTTCTTGGGAGGATTGGGTTTACTAGGAGGGAACTGTCTGTTGCTGGGATTATTCCTATTCTGAACTAAACCACCACCCCTTTCACCCCCATCAGACTTACTTCGACCAGTAGAGAAGGTGTCCCGGCCAAAGGTAATCCTCCTGGTCCCAGTTCTGGCAGACATGAAGATCTCCGCTAGTTGAGCGGCCTCCTCTGCTGATGTAGGGGCTCGTTCCTTGATCCACACTTCCAAATCTGGATTAACCATCCTGAGGAACTGCTCCATGATCATCAGTTCAGAAATGTTTCTCAACGTGGATTTTTCCGGTTTCACCCACTTATAAAACATATCTTTCAGACGGACATAGAGTTCTCTTGGTGTTTCACCAGGATGGATTTCCAGGGATCTAAACCGTCTGCGATAGGTGTCAGCAGTGATCTCATATTTGGCAAGAATGGCATCTTTCACTTTGTCATATTCTTCAGAATCCTTAATATCCATGTGAACATAAGCACTTCGTGCTTTACCTGTGAGCAAGGGAACCAGTCGGACGGCCCACTCCTCTCTGGGCCAACGGCAGACTCGAGCCATCCTCTCAAAGGTAGTCAAAAAGTGCTCGATATCATCCTCTGCCGTGAGTGGGAGTAATTTAGGGTCCCTGTTGGTGGAAGGTTCCTGTCTCGGCACCCTCTGTTGACCAACTACGCTTGGGCCCTCATCCAGATCCTCCCTCATCCTCATCCTGCATCTCATTATCGCCTTGACGTTCAGTCTGGTTCCGCTCATGTTCACTTGGATTTGCATCTGCTGGAACTGGTGTTGCATATTCCTCCATCTTTGTTCCTGGCGAGCTGATTCTTTCTCCATTTTCTGGTCCCTTGTTGCTTGAGACTGAATTAGTGACTTGACCAGGCCAGCTAAATTCCTCCAATTTATCACCCGGACCAGCTGTAGCACCAGGTTCATTGTCCTCCTCCTCATTAGAATCAGTCTTTTTCGCACCTCTGGTCAGCATTTTTTTTTTTTTTTTTTTTTTAAGCCCACACTCCTGACACCACTTGTCAATTTGGCCGTCGGTCACTCCACAGTTTAAGAAGAGGCGTGAGACTTAAATAAGTTTTCCATCTGGTTGGTACAATTTATTAATCATTCTAGCACTGATGATCAACAACCTCTCAAAGAGCATCTCAGTCCTTTTATATCCTCCTGCTGCAGACAATTAGCTGAGATGAACCATTAAGGTGGGAGCATAATACAAAAGGTCAAAAATATATACATAGAAATAACATCCTAAAGAAGAGAAGATAAAGAGTAAATATTTACATATATACATCCCTATAAATAATTCAATAATTCTACATTCACCATCTACTTAGAATAAACAGGTAATTCCTCAAGACTATTTCCCCCCTCCTTGTTGGAATGGTTCACTCCAACAGGTTTTAAGCAGCTACTTTGGCCTACCTACCTCTTTTACCTCAGCCCTCCCAAGAAGACGACAAAAGGTAAGTAAAGCCATTACTCTGCCCAACATTTTATACCTTGTAAAGAAAGTACTAATAAGTAAACATTTTCTTAAAACCTATACTAATTCCCTTCTCTTTTTCCCAGGCAGGATGGCCAGTCCCCCTCTGCAAACAAACATTTTCAATTAGACATTCTGCATTTATTTAACTAAATTGTACTTTTACATATATCAATAAAACATTGTACTTGTCCACTTTAACTTTGCCAATCATTTATTGTTTTCAGTGTAACAAGTGGTGATGGAACCACAGGTCTCCATCACAACAAGTCAAAGTCGTGCCACTAACAGCCAATCAGGACACTGCATTCTGGCAAGCCAAACAGCCAATGATGTGGTGGATTGGTGATGACGTTTATTTTTGGGGACGAAGACGATACCGTTAGCAAAGGCTCTTGGCTGCTAGCAGTCAGAGCGCAGCGGGAGCTACATACTTGTAGCAAGAGGCTGTTCAATCCGAAGCCGGCCACTGATCTGATCACTAACAGGCCTGCTGGAGAAGGCGGCTACTGGCAGAAGAACTTGGCCGGTTATTTTGGTGTTGATCGCCGCAGCTTATTGGATCATCTGTCTTGCTGAACGTGCGTTAGCTTTGGAGAGGCTAACGACTAGCACGTCTTGGATAGTCCCACTGGATTGTGTTCTTTCTCCGCATGTACATGAATGTTGGGGGATGAGTTGTGTTGTGATGAAAGACTGAGGCTAAGCCGTGTTAGTGCTTAAACGGGCATGATACCTCTTACCAGGCGTTCAACAAGGGGCTTTTATTTGCCTATTTATTATTAATTTAACTGGTAAAGGAGGACGTGTAAATGCCAAGTTGACAGGTAAACTGCCTTGTATGGATAACTTCACTGTTTGAGAAAAGCAGTTTGTCAGGTATGTTCAGTTTTAGCCACAGATATTTTCTTTATCCATTTCTTTGTCATTGAAATGCAACTAAGGTTGTTTTTATTTTTTTCCAGACATTGATAAAGCTGGAGTTCACATGATTGTCTGTGTCTCATTCATTTACAACTGATCCGTAAACATAAACAACTGATCAATTATCCAGCGTCTAACATTTCAGCTGGAATCTCAGGTTATCTAATTTTTAGTTTACTTTGTTCATTAAACGGATTTTTTTTTATTCAATGATAAATGTTACTATAATACAATGTTGTTTTAATGTCTTTTTTTTCAACTTTGAAAAGCAAGAGGTCGATTCATGATAGATTTAACATAAACCAAAAATCAACATTTCAAGAAAGGGAAGCCATCGCCAGCAGGTAGTACTGAATAAAAACAATAAGAACTTTAGTACCATGTTTATTTCTTTAATAAAGTAATATAAGTGGAAAAATAGGCTCAATAAATGCTCAAATAAAAGTAATAAAATAAAAGAACTAAAATGCAAAAAGGCGCTTGTGATGACTGGCGCCTTCACTGGCTGTGGATCCATCCCGGTCCGTGGCGGCCGCACTGATCCTCCTCTTGGGGTCCACAACCGTCCTCTGACTCCCGAGCCATGTTTCTCCACCGCCACCATCCCCTGAGCCCCCAGCCAGGGGGATCAGACGTCCTCCGCCAACCTGTCCTGCTCCCCTGTCTCTCTCTCGGGACTCTGTAAATTTCCCGTATTTTAATAACAGCCTATTTGAAGGGAAAAAAAAAATCCTCTGCTTCTCCAAACTGACGTCACCAGCTTCAGGAGAACCGTCACGTGCAGGAGCCTGGAACAGTGTGGTGAAATGCATCCACTAAAAAACACGTTGTCCTCATTATTTATGAAGTTTATGATATCTGTAAAGCCTTTAAGCCCGATTGACACCGCGTGCGTGAGTCGTGGTCCGTCAACTTATGCCAGTAGGTTTTTTCTGTGTGATGCGTGAACAGCAGACCACTGCGCGCTTCTGGGTTTCAACATTGTTCCAACATTGTTCATGTAAAACAATCCTCTGCATTCTGAAGGTGATGCTTGATTATTTTAATTTTGGTTGTCATGGTGACGTCTAGCATGGGTGACGTGGTGGTAATCAGTGACACGCATTGAGCTGTCACTGTCACACGGGAGAGAGAGGAGGGCTGGGTAGCAAGCATTTTTTTTTATCCCTACACAAAGCTTGTGGGCGTTAAGTTAAGTGTGCTGTTATGAAACAGTTTGTCCCGCATCAGGTGAGCTATAAAGCGCCTTAATAACAGAGAAACGCAGCCGAGCCTTGTGCGTAATTTTTATGGAATCACCAGGGCTTCATGCAAATAGCTAGATGAAGCCATCCCCTGCCTCCAGTGTCTGTGGAAGTCACAATGCTTAAAGCAGTGACTGAGTCGATGTCGGGGAATCCCTGCGTCATTAGTGAATCCCAGAGACACACGAGTGAATATCAGAAATTAGAGGTTTGGTAGGCTAATGTAAATAAAACGTTTAACTTGCATACCAATGTGAAATAAGGAGTAAACGTGTTAATTGAAAATATATGCAAAATAAATAAACGTGCGTCATATACAATTTAGTCCTTTTATTTAGGCTGTAAAATAATGTAGGAATGTTCACAAATGATGTGTCAACAATGATGATCAGAATCTGATCGGCCTGGTAGTTAGAAAGTGGTTCTTTAAGATTTTCTATAGCCTATTGTGTCTGATTTTATGTGGCCCAGCGTCCCACTTTGGGCATCAAACGTGTTTTTAACACCGACATCGCGTCTGATCTGGACGGGCTGGCACGGATAGGCTATGTGGACTCCCTGGAAGTCGAGCCCATTGAAACTGAAAATGTTCTAGGTAGCTCTGGCTATTCACATGAGTGACAGGAACACAAAGAATTTTACATTACTTTCCTTATTAGCCAGATAACCGCACATGCCTTTTATAAAAGACTAACGCCGTCGCTTTTTTTCTTTCTTTTCTTTACGACTGCAGCAATCAAGTAAACAGTAGGCTATGTGGTGGCAGCTTACTGCACAACCTGCCAGTAAAACACGATTTTGCTTTTCTTTCTTTCTTTATTATTTTTAAGGGGGCTTTGACACGGTAACCACAGCATTATACGACTCAGGTTTACATGGTTGCCAGCTTCCAGTGGGACCAGCCAAGATGTGCTAGTCGTTAGCCTTTTCAAAGCTAACACACGTCCAGTACAATATACGATTCAATAAGCTGCGGCGATCAACACCAAAATAACCGGCCAAGTTCTTCTGCCAGTAGCCGCCTTATCCAGCAGGCCTGTTAGTAATCAGATCAGTGGCCGACTTCGGATTGAACAGCCTCCCTCTTGCTACAAGTATGTAGCTCCCGCTGCGCTCTGACTGCTAGCAGCCAAGAGCCTTTGCTAACGGTACCGTCTTCGTCCCCAAAAATAAACGTCATCACCAATCCACCACATCATTGGCTGTTTGGCTTGCCAGAATGCAGTGTCCTGATTGGCTGTTAGTGGCACGACTTTGACTTGTCTTCAATCCGTAAAAAAGTTTTGTGGTTGTAGGTTTCTGTTTTGTGAGCTCGTAGGTGCAGTGTCGCACACGAGCTCTAGGTGTCGCACTCGTACAGATATTTTTGTGTGGCGAAACTTTTTACAGGTACAAATTCAATTTTCACACACACAGAAAAATAAAACACAACTACGAAACTGATCTACATGTTTGCAAATAATATTTCTGCACACAAACGTTTCTCACACAACCACAAAATGATTCTGTGGGTTCATAACTTTTTTTTTACAAGCACGACTTGTTTTATACAACTTCAAAACATTATTTTACATGAAAAATCTTTTTCACACACAAATTGTCTCTGGCATGATTTTGATCCCATACAGTAGTTGCTCTGTGTGATGGTAAAGTGAAGTCCTTCTACATCTATTTTTTGTCATATCTGTGCTTTTTCACAGCCCTGAGTGTCACAGTTTCAGAAATATTGGGAGCATAACTACACTTAAGTTTTTCTAAAAAGAAATTCCACTTGAAAACATTTGATTCCCCCCTGATGGACTTAATTTCTATTTGAACTTTCTTTCAGTTTGATATACCTCTTACAATGGACTTTATGCACAACTCCACTACTTCCTGAACTGTAGCTAGCTTCTTCGTTGACTGTCTTTTATTACTGGACAAACTGATTAATCCAGGTGTGTCTGACCATTCTCGTCATGGTTTGCACACCCATGTAAAATTTTCAAGATCCGCCACTGAAATGCTGTTAGATTAATGGTGAGTATGCTGTGATCAAAAGCAAACTGGATGGCAGGCATTTCATGGCAGATTACTCATTACAACTAAAATTGACTTGAAGCTTCAAGACTTGAGACTTGACTTGGACTTAACATTTTTGCCTTTAACTGATTATAAAGTAGCAAACCATATAAAGTTAAGATGATTATAGACTAATTTTATAGCCAAAATGATGAAAGTCACCATTTCTGTTGGTTTCTGGTAAGAACTTCTGGTATTTAGGGCATACACAAATTAACAACATGCATACAAAGAGCTCCCCAACTCAATGATTAAAAATGATTATTGTGAAAATCAAAAAAACATATTATCCTCCCAGTATAATATCATAGCAGGTTGAGGAAATGAAAAAATGCCTTCTTTTACAAGAAATAAATAAGAATGTTCCCGCATTAGCATTATCCAATGCAAATAAGCGCTGATCTTATTCAACCAGAAATGATGACCAGAATAAGAACGATTACGGAAACTGGAAATGCCCTTGAAACTTGTCTATATTAAAAGCTGCTGGACAAGTCCAGTCAAAAAGCGTAGACTAGAGTTTATACTATTAGAAGATAAAGACACATTAGCCCTCAACCTCTTCCTTCAAAGTATCTCAGGGTTAGTAGTATTGGTGAATGCAAAAGGAGGACCTGATGTGTTCTTATAACACATTTGCGCTCACCAGAGTGCATTTATCCTTAAAGGATCTAGAGGCAGGATTAAGAAATGAGACTTGTGAGTGCCTCAACTGGCACTAGTAACTGCAGCCACCAGCCAAGCTGGCACAGGAGCGTGCACAAACTGACGCTATTACGTTGTTTATGTGACAGTGTGGGGTCCTGTCACTATGCCTCCGATAGATCATGCGTGCTGGCTACTTGGCCACAGGCTGTAGCGTAACATGATGGTGATAGGCCCCAGTGCAAATATTTTTTTGTGCCCCACCTGTAAACACAAACGCCCGTGTTGACGTGCGCGCGCACACACACACACACATACACACACACATTCTTGGACTTGCACACACACGGTTTGAGAGAACTGCTGTTGTCACCGTGATGATTCCTATTCTACTAAAAATGCTGCAGCAGGTCGTGGGTAACAGAAATTTTATTTAATTCTTTGCGGACATGAGTGTTTTACTTGGTGCTGGTATGACTTTTTGCGTCACGCATCACCAGCGCCCAGCAGTGAGGGGAGACGTTTCTGCTGCTCAGGTGACGCAGGTGCAGAACAGCTGAAACCAGCATAGTGGAAAACACCACCTTTTTTATGCAGCAATCGACAAATCCTTAACACCAGGCTTCCTCCTCTGACCAGTTTTATAATCTGTTGGCTTAGATTACGTCCATATTTAAACCTTCTCATGTTGGCAGGTGCTCCGTCCCCACCTGCTGAATCAAGTTATGTACAGTGGTTCTTTACTCTGGTCCAGCAAAGAACTGGAGCCTCTTTAAAAGCAGTTTGAGAGCGAGAAGCGCGTGGCTCTGAACCAGAACCAGCTCAGTAAAAAATGGGCCCAAGGTTTACTGTCATTTTAGCGACCCACCTGAGGTATTCCATTCACAAAAACTCAGCCAATCAGAGTGCGTACAGCTGTTTCCATACACGGTATGCATGAGGTAATGCTACATGGACACAGCCCCTGAGTGCGTCTGGGCTCTGGTGCAGCTGCACTGGCTGCACCATCAATACTTACACCTGTGGCCACAGGGATGTTCCTTTGGTTGACTGGTTAGCGTCCGTGACTCTCACCTGGGAGTCTGGGGATCAAATCCTGCCTGGGCCCTCTCTTGCATACCTTGCCACATTCACTACGCTGATCTCTTTTTCTTTGTTGGGCCGCTACTGGTCTCTCATTTGATCTGGATTGTTTTCTGGTGGAAGAAGAATCCATCACTATCCCTTACAGTGTTTGAATTCACGGCGGCCATCTTCTTCCTGTATCAAAACTATCTGGGACGCGCACGGTATGAAGTGTCAATTGACGTCACATCCGCAGGACAGCGTGGCAACAAGAAGAGGGGGTGGGTGGGCTCGTACTTTTTGGTTTTTAAGGCTTCATCCCCCATTATGCATGTATATTCTTTCACAATTCCTGCCTCTAATCCCTTTAAACAGGAAAACAAGAAATTCAGGAAAAGTTCATTCCATCGGTACCACCAAAACAAAAATAAAACGTATGAATCTTTACAGTTTACAGTATCTCGTCTGGCAAACAAATAAACAAATATACAGCACGATTAAAATTTGGACTTGGGTGGAGGTTTGCAGTTTCTGTGAGCAGCCATCACTCTGAAGAACAAGTCTGACTGATTGACTGATTATTGTTGCACTGTTAGTTTTTAGATTATTGTTATGTTGTATTTATGTTATATTGTTGGGGGAAAAAAGAAGAAGAGAGACAGTCTATTACAACATTGACTTTCCCTCCTGGGATAAATTAAGTATTTTTCATTTCATAACTATTCTGCAAGGTTGACTGAATGGAATATTTTCTAACTTATACAGGCATCTACAACATTGCAGAGTTGTGTTACATTGGAGGTTTTGAAGTTACTGCTCTTTCATATAGCCTACCCAGACATAAGCTCCCAAGAACAGAAAACATAATGTTACATTTATTTCTAATCACAAAAGCATTGTGTTTCTGTTGTGGAAACACTGAGTTTGAGACACAGGGAAAGAATGATTTTTTTTTTTTTTTTAATTTAGCTGTCTGAACATGATTTATACAGTGCAGGCAAGGATAAAAGAGAATTTAGATACCCCTGCTGGGCCATAATGTTAAATAAGTAGCATGTTACGCTGCTGAGAGCAGACTCCCTTTAAGCTTAGTCTCAAGGGTTTATCCCATGGCTCACAGATTTAAATCAAGTATAAATCATGCCAAATATAAGATTTAATGCTACATAGGTCATACATATTACTTACCCCCCCCCCCCCCCTTTTTTTTTTTTCCAGATTGCATCCTCCTATTTCTTTGAAGTCCAAAGAGGCAACAGTGAGATGTCAAATGGTATTAGTTGCTGACAACTAAAATAAGTTGCTGTTTATATTTTTCTAGGTAATAATATAATCTAACCAGTGCCTCACATACAGCAGTTGTCTGTTCAAACAACATGTAAGTTCACTCAGTGTCTTCAGAATATAAAAGATTTGTCATATTAGCCATTCACAGTTGTAATTATTACCTTATTTCATTTCCTTTTTCAAAGTTCCTATACACTGTCTCCGTTATCATCTCAAAATAAATAATCTTTGAAGACACATTATTTGCTCTGCAACTGAACTGTTTGGAAAACAAAAATTTCATCAGCACCTTCCTGTTTTCAACGTGACCTCCTGCAGGACACACAGACTTTGGAATTTGCGGGAAAATGCACAAACACAGGCACATGTTGATGGCTGCATGCACAAACAGGAAAACAGAGAGACACATGGAGAAGCGTGATGGTTTGTAGCATGCCGCATGCTGGAGACAGCATAAGTCAGCTCTGTTATGGTCGTGTTGGATACCACCTACACTTAGTATTACGATGGGGGTTTGAACATTTTCTCTTAGCACTCTATTCATCATGCTTTTTGTCTCTCCCCAGATGTCACTATCCAATTATTTATTTATTTATTTTTACATTCTACACATGCTTACAAAGTGATAAGTGCACTGACTATCTGTTTATGGCACTGCCATGTAGGGTTGTGAAGCTAATGACTATTGATTAAAGGATTCAAGGGTAGTGAAGGGTCTATAATCCATAAATGATTGATCCTTCATCCTCTTTAAATTTAGCGTGGGAATTCCCTGACAGCTGGCTATCTCTGTCACGAGTTTTCTCTATCACATGCCACACATATGCAAGACCCATAACATACGAAAACAGACACATACTATATTCTCCCAGCTGTTGAGGGTCACTTCTGCCAGCGTGACCCATGTTGCTTGTTGCAGGAGAGAAACCAAAGTTCATCTCAGGTTACTTTCAAGGATCTGCTGATGGTTATAATGTCCTTCTTGTCCTCTCGGACATATGCACACACTCGTTTGACAATCATCTCAGTTTTTCCACAGTTCTTAGTAAATTATCTTGAAAGAAAACATGCTCCAAGTAGGTTTGCACCAAAAACAATTGTGATTTTCAAAAAACTTGTGCAAGCTGCATTGCAGATATTTGCCCCCCCAAAAATAGCATCTTGATAGCATCCCACGCATACCAGCCAGCCCATAATGTCAAAAAGTTGTGTGCCAAAGCTTTGGTCGAGGTTATAAATAGATAGATAGTTATATAGATAAAGTTCTTTCATATCAGACTGGGACAACTGTTTCGCCCAAGGACCTGAGGTCTTGTCTTTAAAAAGGCCTCCCCCAAACAGTTTCAATATAGTCAGTTTTGGATTGGAATGGGAAATAATGCCGCCTTGTTGTATGTCAAACTTTATTGTTCTTTGGTTAGACTTTGCTTTGTTTAGCTATAGAAAAAAAATGTTGGAAAAGGGAAGAGATGGAAAAGGGGAAAATGGCGGAGAAGATGCACATTACAGGATTTATTGAATGTCGTTACTGAATATAAAATCTACTAATTTGCAAGATTTGATATTAGAAGCTGATCCCACAGTTGGAACACATACAAGCAATATCCTGAAGTTTGAACTCAGGCTCTGTACTTTAAAAAGCTGAGTCTGAGTAAAGTGCTCGACACACGGGAGGCGACGTTGCTCCTTCTCCATTCATTTCCTAATGAACGTGTGCGGGGAGGTTTTCGCCTCATCACACACGGAATATAAATGGTATCTAAACAAACCAACATGTGCAATCAATTTCAGATTCTTTATAATCTACATGTGCCAGTTGATGGTCCTATCACTTTGCCTCTTCGTGATCATGCGCCCTGGCTACTTGGCCAAGGAGACTCGTTAACGTAGTCTGGGGATCAATCCAGCCTGGGCCCTCCTTTGTCCTTCCCAATTATATAAATGCTCTGTGTAATCTGCATAAATATAATCCACACATAGTCTCTGGTTATTAAGGGAATAACATCAAAATGGTTAAGAATCAACAGAGTGTGTTTCAGTGGGAGGCTGCAGCAGGTCCGCCAGGACGGAGAAGGTACAGAAATTCATTCCTGCCAGCAGCCATCACTCTGAAGACCAAAACTGACTGATTGATGATTATCGTTGTATTGTTATTTTGCTATATGTTAAATTGTTTTTGTTTTGTTTTTGCTTTGTTTTTTTTAAAAAGCATGCTTTATTTTACTATTGAATTTCCTTTCTGGGATAAATACTGTTATTTTTCATTTAATTTCATTTTCAAAATTTGTTACACATGGTATGCACTTGACCATAAAATCTTACTGGACAGTGTGAAAAACTGGTTCAGTCTTTTTAGCACCACAATTAATTGGTTTGAGTTGTAGTAAAATGATAGGGTCCGTCTTTGTCAATAAGTAACTATAAATCTGGGAGAACAA